>CM055125.1:157269980-157732480 GCA_029206835.1 Rana muscosa | reverse complement strand
ACAGGTTATATTGATTGCGTAACCTTTTTGAATTAGCATGTACATTACATTGACTTCTATTAAATCAGAGTATGGTATCACAAGATTGATGGTCCAGAAAACCAGCACACCAAAGTAGCTAGCTCACCCCTAAGTATAGGGTTCTCTGGACCCTACAAACAGCAGTATGGCATTGTGCATATGTGCTCGGTTGTTTTACCAAATTCAGTACAAAGTATCTGGATAAACAGATGCCCCATTTAGATGATTTGCGCTGTTTTCAGCTAAGCAACCCAAAAGAACAGGGCTCTGTATCCCAAGCCGCTCTTTACACTTAAGTATAGGGTATTTAGGAGATTTTCAGTCTTTTTTTGCACATTTCTAAAGCTATATTCACACAGGAACAGACAGCTGCTGTGGAGCTTTACCTCTCCGGCAACTGTACTTTCCCAATTGCAATAAGGGACACCTTATTGCGTGAAATTCAGTGCATCACACACAACTTCCCTTTTTTTTGTACAAACTTTATTTGAAGTGTGCAAAAGTACACTTCTTTCATGTTGATGTACAGTAGCGCAATGCTCTGCATGCTGCACAGTGCCATGTGATTCTGTATCAAGAATTGGGGAACCCCTGGGGTGGGACTTTAGAGGCACTACCAACAAGGTATTGAGAGGTAGTGCTATACCATATAAATTTAGTAATACCTACCTAGCATGGGAACGCTGGTTGCATACCGGCAGGTAGGTAGAAGGAGGTAGGTGATATAAATGGTACTGAAAATCGTCTCAAACGAAGAGGACTATAGTGTGACAATGTCAGGTGGAAAGGCCCCCAGGAGTGGTGTGCAGGAGATGAAGAGAAAAAAAGGGGAGAAGTAAAAAGAAAAACGTTTCAATGATTGTGCACTTATCCAAAAACATAATTTTTTGGGGAGAAAAGTGGATCCACAATAGTGCTTCCACTGTAAAAATACATAAAGTGTCAAAGTGAAATCACTTACTTTGCAAAAATTTCCGCACACTCCTCTCCAGGTCTTCCTAATCCCTGCCATGCCTCTCAAGGACCATGGAGCAAGTCGGCCATGTGTGTAAAATTTTACCTATTTCTGAACAGCCTCAGAAGCATGTAGTGGGGTTACCAGGATATTCTTGTGGTAATCTGTGAGGTACCATATACCAACGCAGTCGTGCTTTATAATTGGTTTCTACTGCTGTTGCATTATGTTGAAAATTCTTTATTTTTATAGACATCATGTAGCATAAAGCATTACCACTAGGGGGTGTCATAGCAGTGCTGAATCATACTATGCTTAGGGGACAATCTTTGTCCTAATGCCCCATACACACGATCATTTTTCATGCCATTTTTTAAACCGACGTTTTTCTTGTCATTTTTTTTCATGTTTCCTCTCAAGCCTGTCTTGCATCCACACGATCATTGAAAAAACCGCTCGAGCAAAGCGCAGTGACGTACAACACGTACGACGGCACTATAAAGGGGAAGTTCCGTTCGAATGGCGCCACCCTTCATGTTAGTAAAGTTTTTTGAGCAACGATTCGCGCTTTTCAGCCTCGTGCTTTTCAGTCCGTTACTGCGTGACGAATGTGCTATCTCCATTACGAACGCTAGTTTTACCAGAACGAGCGCTCCCGTCTCATACTTGATTCTGAGCATGCGCGTTTTTTCACGTCGTTAAAGCATACACACTATCGTTTTTCACGTCGTTAAAAAAAAACGACATGAAAAACTATGTGAAAAAAGAGAGCATGTTCAAAATTTTTAATGCCCGTTTTTCACGTCGTTAAAAATGCTCTGGAGCATACACACGATCATTTTTAATGGCCATTTTTAAAAATGGAATTTTTAACGGCATGAAAAACGATCGTGTGTATGGGGCATAAGAGTTATTATGTTACATGTAGAGTATCTCCTGCTTGTCACTATTCACACATACAGACACTTTATGTACTTGTGAGACTGTTACTGGAATGTTTTCTTTTAGCGTAATACAAAAAAGTATATTTATGCTAGTCATACATGCATCTTTTTATTGCCCTATTGGAATTATTGGTTTTCTTGGGAATATTTTTTTCTATGGTCATGCACGTATTTCCTATGTTTTTTTATTTAATTTTTTATCCAGGTTGATGGAAAAGGTGGTATAAATGGTACTGAAAATCGTCTCAAATGGAGATGACTATAGTGTCACAATGGCAGGTGGAAAGGCCCCCAGGAGTGGTGTGCAGAAGATGAAGAGCAAAAAAAGGGGCACGTTCTCACCATGGACTACAATTTGGGCAGGCTCCTCCCTGCCACTCCCCTCTTGACCTTCAAAAAAGCCACATCTATTGCTTTCAAACTGGTTAGGAGTGAATTTAAGGGGGATCAAGACACGGTGCACTGCAAGTACTTTCATGTGCGGTTTGTGTGGATACTGTAGGTTCATGTATACTAACAAGAATCCCACCCTACCTGATGGGAGTCCCTTCAGGCCAAAACACTTTGCAAACTGCAAGACCCTGGGGGTAATTTACATGCTCCGATGTGACTGTGGATGTTTCTATGTCGGTAAGACTAAATTAGAATTCTGGAATAGAGCATACCGTCACATCAGGAGCATGCAAACCTGTGATCCAGGCCTGCCCCTGGGAAGACACACCACTTTGGTCCATCATGGTGTTTTTCCAAGGATTTTTGATCTTGGATCGGATACATCCGAACCCGAGGGGAGGAGACTGGAACAAAAGTCTCCTCCAACTCGAATTGCAGTGGTTCTATAATTTAAAGACTACCCAGCCCCCATGGCTCAATGATGCAGTTTGTTTTAAACCATTTAAACCATTTCTGGAAGGCTTCAGTTCAGGGGGTATGGAGAAATAGGGGCATCCTTTTCATCTCTATAGTCCCCTTCATCTCTGTTACTGCTATTCTAATTTCTAGACCACGATCCAATGTCTGTCTAATTTTCCATTCTTAGTATTAGAGTCTTAGGTCTTCTTTTAACAGCTCATCTATTCTTTACAAACTCTCAATTAATTTGTTAATAAGGTATCAAATATGTTTGATTTCAGACCTGCTTGTCATTGTCATTTTATGTGCCCATGCGCCGGGCCCTCGTGTGCATCATTTGTGTTAAAAGACTTTTATACAATTTTTGTTTTTCATCATTTTTATGCAGCCAACGTGTGATCGCCTCCTGTCAACTATTTTTGTTGGGGGGACCCTCTCTGTTCAAGCAGGGCTACTAAATGTATTAATTTTTTTACTCCAGGTGGAGTGTAGTGATGAGCCGAACACCCCCGGGTTCGGTTCGCACCAGAACCCGCGAACGGACCGAAAGTTCGTACGAACATTAGAACCCTATTAAATACAATGGATGTGAACGTTCGAATTCTAAAGTGCTAATTATAACAACTATTATGCATGTTATTGTCCTAAAAAGGGTTTGGGAACCCGGGTTCTGCACCAGGGGACATGTATCAATGCAAAAAGAAGTTTTAAAAACGGTCGTTTTTCGGGAGCAGTCATTTTAATGATGCATAAAGTGAAAAAAAAAAAGTCAAATATTCCTTTAAATATCGTACCTGGGGGGTGTCTAAAGTATGCCTGTGAAGTGCCACGTGTTTCCCGTGTTTAGAACTGTCCCTGCACAAAATGACACTTCTAAAGGAAAAAAAAGCCATTTAAAACTGCTTGCGGCTTTAATGTAATGTCTGGTCCCGGTAATATGGATGAAAATCTTTAAGAAAAATGGCATAGCTACCCCATGACCCCCCCCCCTACCCCAGCCCATTACCAGCCCCTTTGGGTCTTGTATGGATATTAAGGGGAACCCCGCACATAAAATAAAAAAGGCCCTATATACTCTGAACAGCCGTATACAGGCGGTGCATACAAGACAGGGACTGTAGGTTTGTTCTTATGTAGAATCTGTTTGTAATTTTGAACAGGTACATTGTTGAAGTGTAGCTCCAGCCCAAAAATCTATTTTTAAACTTTTTGGAAAACATAGGTAAGGGTTATCACCCCTGTAACATTTGTTTTGCTGTCTGTGCCCCTGTTCAGAACATTTCACCTCACTTTCCATCCCAATGACAACTGTTTTTGAAATGTGGTGTTTTTCTTGAAACAAGGATTGCTGATAAAGCATCAGTACAGAGGAGACACCTTTCTCCCATATTTATTCTTACAGGAGAGAATTT
The DNA here is from genome assembly GCA_029206835.1 of Rana muscosa. Classification (NCBI taxonomy): domain Eukaryota; kingdom Metazoa; phylum Chordata; class Amphibia; order Anura; family Ranidae; genus Rana; species Rana muscosa. The sequence continues at coordinate 157,728,296 of CM055125.1, read as the reverse complement.
TCCTTCCTAGTGGTAGATTTCCTCTCACTTCCTGTTGTCTTCTTGCGTTTGCAAGTAGGAGTCGTTTGTAAGTTGGATGTTTGAAAGTAGGGACTAGGGATGAGCTTCGTGTTCGAGTCGAACATACGTTCGACTCGAACATCGGCTGTTCGATCGTTCGACGAAGATCGAACGATTTGGGCCGTTCGCGCCAAATTCGAGTGACGCGAACGGCCCACAATGCACTACGCCATCGCAGTGTCATCCAGGCGCTGTGATTGGCCAAGCATGCACTGTGACCCCGCATGCTTGGCCAATCACAGCGCCGGCAGCGAGGAGAGCAATGATTGGCCACAGGCAGGATGCCTGTGGCCAATTATTGCTGAGGGTGTTTAGTACACGCCCCACACTATAAAAGGCCGCCAGCACGGCGGCCTAGTGTAGTGTGTTCCGGAGCAGGGAAAGACAAGCATAGGCAGGGACAGTGACATTTATTTCTTTCTTGCTTAACCTGGATTCCTTTAGTTTAGGGAAAGAGAAGGATAGGTAGGGAGAGTGTCAGTGTGTTTTACTGTGCGAGTCCTTGTTTCTAGGGACAAAGAAGGAAAGTGAGGGGAATTCTCCTTGTGCTATAGTGTGCTTTAAAAAAACATTTTTTCTAGGGACAGAAAACTCTAGGTAGGGAGAGTGTCAGTTTCTTTCACTGTGCGAGTCCTTGTTTCTAGGGACAAAGAAGGAAAGTGAGGGGAATTCTCCTTGTGCTATAGTGTGCTTTAAAAAAACATTTTTTCTAGGGACAGAAAACTCTAGGTAGGGAGAGTGTCAGTTTCTTTCACTGTGCGAGTCCTTGTTTCTAGGGACAAAGAAGGAAAGTGAGGGGAATTCTCCTTGTGCTATAGTGTGCTTTAAAAAAACATTTTTTCTAGGGACAGAAAACTCTAGGTAGGGAGAGTGTCAGTTTCTTTCACTGTGCGAGTCCTTGTTTCTAGGGACAAAGAAGGAAAGTGAGGGGAATTCTCCTTGTGCTATAGTGTGCTTTAAAAAAACATTTTTTCTAGGGACAGAAAACTCTAGGTAGGGAGAGTGTCAGTTTCTTTCACTGTGCGAGTCCTTGTTTCTAGGGACAAAGAAGGAAAGTGAGGGGAATTCTCCTTGTGCTATAGTGTGCTTTAAAAAAACATTTTTTCTAGGGACAGAAAACTCTAGGTAGGGAGAGTGTCAGTTTCTTTCACTGTGCGAGTCCTTGTTTCTAGGGACAAAGAAGGAAAGTGAGGGGAATTCTCCTTGTGCTATAGTGTGCTTTAAAAAAACATTTTTTCTAGGGACAGAAAACTCTAGGTAGGGAGAGTGTCAGTTTCTTTCACTGTGCGAGTCCTTGTTTCTAGGGACAAAGAAGGAAAGTGAGGGGAATTCTCCTTGTGCTATAGTGTGCTTTAAAAAAACATTTTTTCTAGGGACAGAAAACTCTAGGTAGGGAGAGTGTCAGTTTCTTTCACTGTGCGAGTCCTTGTTTCTAGGGACAAAGAAGGAAAGTGAGGGGAATTCTCCTTGTGCTATAGTGTGCTTTAAAAAAACATTTTTTCTAGGGACAGAAAACTCTAGGTAGGGAGAGTGTCAGTTTCTTTCACTGTGCGAGTCCTTGTTTCTAGGGACAAAGAAGGAAAGTGAGGGGAATTCTCCTTGTGCTATAGTGTGCTTTAAAAAAACATTTTTTCTAGGGACAGAAAACTCTAGGTAGGGAGAGTGTCAGTTTCTTTCACTGTGCGAGTCCTTGTTTCTAGGGACAAAGAAGGAAAGTGAGGGGAATTCTCCTTGTGCTATAGTGTGCTTTAAAAAAACATTTTTTCTAGGGACAGAAAACTCTAGGTAGGGAGAGTGTCAGTTTCTTTCACTGTGCGAGTCCTTGTTTCTAGGGACAAAGAAGGAAAGTGAGGGGAATTCTCCTTGTGCTATAGTGTGCTTTAAAAAAACATTTTTTCTAGGGACAGAAAACTCTAGGTAGGGAGATTGTCAGTTTCTTTCACTGTGCGAGTCCTTGTTTCTAGGGACAAAGAAGGAAAGTGAGGGGAATTCTCCTTGTGCTATAGTGTGCTAAAGCATTCCTCATCAACCATCTTTGAAATCCTTGTTTTTTGGACAGTCAGGGAAATTGTCGTTGTGTTATTCTGTGCAAAAGCAATCATCCTCAACCATATTTAGAAATCCTTAAGTAAAGGGACAGAGAAGGACACCTGAAGGTAGCCCTTATTGCTTTTTTCCCATCTCCCTGCAGGCCATCTATTAGAATGTCTGGAAGGCAAACAAGGAGAGGCAGACAGTCAGGAGGCAATAAAAGAGGGCAAGCAGGCTCTGTGTCTGGGGGCAACAGTGCTGGTCGTGGACGCGGTGCATTGTCATCAGCACATGGCCATGGGACACGCTTGTCCTTCTTTTCGGCAGCTGGACATGTTGAGCCACATCATGCCGAAGACTTGGTAGAGTGGATGACCAAGCCCTCCTCCTCCTCCTCATCCTCTCTCACCCAGGCTCAGGGTACTGGCAAAGCAGCTGCCAAAGCGTCCTCTTCCCTGGTATCAATGTCAGACTCATCATCAGTCACTCCTTCCCTAGACCCACCATGTCCTCCTCCTGAGGAGTCCCCCAAACTGTTTGAGCACAGTGTTGGGTACATGCTCCAGGAGGATGCCCAGCGTTTCGAAGGGTCTGATGATGAAACCCAGCTACAGGAAGGCAGTAGCGTGAGAGCAGACAGAGGGGATGCTCAAGAAGGACACCAATCTGGCAGTCATGTTCCAGCAGCTGCAGCATACTGCCAGATTGGCTCCAGTGATGAGGAGGGAGGGGATGATGAGGTCACTGACTCCACGTGGGTGCCTAATAGGAGAGAGGAGGAGGAGGAGGATGAGGAGGAGGCACATCTCCAACGAGGCAGGATGCCCTTTGGTGGCCAGCGTAAGGGCAGTACACTGACGGAATCACACCGCAGAGCTCCGCCTGTGCAGGGCGCTGCCTCTGCCCGTCATTCAAAAAGTTCCTTGGTGTGGGCCTTTTTTGAGGCTAGTGCATCAGATCGCACAGCTGCTGTTTGCAACATATGTCTCAAGCGTATATCGCGTGGCCAAAACATCAGCCGCTTGGGTACCACATGCCTGACCAGACATATGTTGACCTGCCATGCAGCTCGTTGGCAAGCCTACCTCAAAGACCCACACCAAAGAACAAAGCGGACCTCTCCTTGCACCGCATCAGCTGGGATCTCCAACCCCACTATAACTTCAGTCCTCTCTGAAACATGCACTGAGAGGAATGAAGGTGTAGAATTAGGTGTGTCACAGCCAAGTACTTGCGGCCACTCTGCTAGCAGTACACCGACGTCCGATTCTAGCAGGCAAATTTCCCTGCCCCAGCTGCTGGACCGTCGAAAGAAGTTCACTCCCAGCCATCCACATGCCCAGCGGTTGAATGCTAGCTTGGCTAAATTGCTAGCGCTTCAACTGCTGCCTTTTCAGTTGGTAGACTCGGCCCCCTTCAGTGAGTTTGTGCAATGTGCGGTTCCTCAGTGGCAGGTTCCCAAACGCCACTTTTTCTCACGGAAGGCTATTCCGGCTCTCTACCGGCATGTGGAAGGCAATGTCTTGGCCTCGCTGGACAGGGTGGTCAGCGGTAAGGTGCATATTACCGCTGACTCATGGTCCAGCAGGCATGGACAGGGACGTTACCTTTCTTTCACGGCCCATTGGGTCACTCTTTTGGCAGCTGGGAAGGATGCAGGACAAGGTGCAGTAGTGTTGGAGGTTGTTCCACCGCCACGCCTCCAAAATGCTACTACTGGTTGTGACACACCTCTCTCCTCCACCCCCTCCTCTTCTTCTTCCTCCACGGCCTCTTCCTGTGGTTTGTCCTATGAACCAGCGGTGCTCCGTAGCCGTTCACGGGGCTACGCAAGTACGCAGGCAAAAAGATGCCATGCCGTGCTTGCGCTGGTGTGTTTGGGGGACAGAAGCCACACTGGGGCAGAGGTCCTGTCTGCTCTGCAGGGCCAGGCCGAGAGGTGGTTGACGCCACGCCAGCTTAAGCCAGGAATGGTGGTTTGCGACAATGGCACCAACCTCCTCTCCGCCCTCCGACAGGGACAGCTGACCCATGTGCCCTGTGTGGCTCACGTCCTTAACCTGGTGGTGCAGCGGTTCTTGGGCAGGTACCCGGGCTTACAGGATGTCCTGAGGCAGGCCAGGAAAGTCTGTGTGCATTTCCGCAGATCTTATAATGCCAGTGCTCGCCTGGCTGAGCTGCAAAAGGAGTTGAACCTGCCCAAGAACCGCCTTATATGTGACATGCCCACCAGGTGGAACTCAACGTTGGCCATGCTGCAGCGGCTGCACACGCAGCAGAGGGCCATCAATGAGTACCTGTGCGACTACGGCACCAGGCCAGGGTCAGGGGAGCTTGGTTTTTTTTCTCCACGCCAGTGGGGCATGATCAGGGATGCATGCACTGTCCTGGCACCATTTGAGGAGGCCACGAGGATGGTGAGCAGTGACAGTGCATGCATCAGTGACACTGTACCTCTTGTCCACCTGTTGGAGCACACGCTGCGTGGAATAATGGACAGGGCACTTGAGGCAGAACAGAGGCAGGAAGAGGAGGACTTCCTTGCCTCTCAAGGCCCCCTTTACCCAGACAGTGTTCCTTCTGTCCCACCCATCGCACAGGAAGAGGAGGAGGAGGAGGAGGAGGAGGAGGATTGTGTCAGCATGGAGGTGGAGGCTGGCACTCAGCATCATCAGCAGCAGTCTTTTAGGGATGATTTACAGTCCCAAGAAACCAGTGGACTTGTACGTGGCTGGGAGGAGGTGGCTGCGGATCATGTCGTCCTTAGTGACCCAGAGGACTCCGGAGCGAATGCCTCAGCAAACCTACGCTGCATGGCCTCCCTGATCCTGCAAAGTCTGCGGAAGGATCCTCGTATTCTTCGGATCAAGGAGAGGGACCATTACTGGCTGGCCACTCTCCTTGATCCACGGTACAAGGGTAAGGTTGCGGACCTTATGTTACCGTCGCAGAGGGAGCAGAGGATGAGACAACTCCGGGAGGCCTTGCAGAAAGGTCTGTGCAACGCGTTCCCAGAGACTGGGAGGTTACAAACTCCTGGTCCTGGACAACGAGTTGCTGAGGCTTCGGCCAGTCAAAGAAGGAGCGGTGGGGAAGGTGGCCGTCTGACCGATGCGTTCAGACAATTCTTTAGTCCGCAGCCCCAAAGTATGATCGGTTCCAGCAACCATCGCCAGCGTCTGATAAACATGGTGCAGGAATATCTAGGGGCAAGGTCAGACTTGGACACCTTCCCCACCGAAAATCCTCTGGCTTACTGGGTCTTGAGGATGGATCACTGGCCAGAGCTTGCACAGTATGCAATTGAGCTACTGGCCTGTCCTGCATCCAGCGTTCTTTCGGAACGCACATTCAGTGCTGCTGGAGGATTTGTCACGGATCACAGGGTGCGCCTGTCCACCGACTCGGTTGATCGACTGACTTTCATCAAGATGAACCAGTCTTGGATCACCACCAGCTACCACACACCTGATGCTGATATAACAGACTAATTGATTTTAACATGTCACATCCCTTCAAGACTGATGCTGATGCTGAGTGCCTGTGCTGTTATGTTGACTGGCTATCCTCCTCCTCCGAGTCCTCAATGATACGATTGATGATGATAGCTTGGAAGATCATTTTTGTTTATGGGTGCCGCCACCAGTGGCTAAGGCCCAATTTTTCAGCCCCTGTTTTACAGGGGCGTGTAATTACAATTTTTTTAGCAATAATTTGCCATAGGGCTCATTGCTGTGCTCCAAGTACAGTATCTGTGAGGGGTTGGAGTGTTGTGGCACCAGTGCCTAAGGCCCAATTTTTCAGCCCCTGTTTAAAAGGGGCGTGTCATTACAATTTTTGAAGCAATACTTTGCAACAGGGCTCATTGCTGTGCTCCAAGTACAGTATCTGTGAGGGGTTGTAGTGTTGTGCCACCAGTGCCTAAGGCCCAATTTTTCAGCCCCTGTTTAACAGGGGCGTGTCATTACAATTTTTGAAGCAATACTTTGCAACAGGGCTCATTGCTGTGCTCCAAGTACAGTATCTGTGAGGGGTTGTAGTGTTGTGCCACCAGTGCCTAAGGCCCAATTTTTCAGCCCCTGTTTAACAGGGGCGTGTCATTACAATTTTTGAAGCAATACTTTGCAACAGGGCTCATTGCTGTGCTCCAAGTACAGTATCTGTGAGGGGTTGTAGTGTTGTGCCACCAGTGCCTAAGGCCCAATTTTTCAGCCCCTGTTCAACAGGGGCATGCAATTACAATTCTTGATCTAATAATTCACAGCAGGGCCCATTGCTGCACCCACCAAGAGTAACTGTCAGGGCTTACAGTGTTGTGGCACCAGCACCACCATCAAAGGCCCAATTTTTACTACCACTGTTCAACAATTATATGTAATTAAAATTCCTGATATAATAGTTGACAGCAGGGCGTTCCAGCACCAACCAAGAGTAACTGTGAGTGCTTACAGTGTTGTGCCAACACCAACAACTAAGGGGCCTATTTCTGCAGAGTATATACGGCAGGTCCCTACTTTCAAACATCCAACTTACAAACGACTCCTACTTGCAAACGCAAGAAGACAACAGGAAGTGAGAGGAAATCTACCACTAGGAAGGAAAATTCTCTCCTGTAAGAATAAATATGGGAGAAAGGTGTCTCCTCTGTACTGATGCTTTATCAGCAATCCTTGTTTCAAGAAAAACACCACATTTCAAAAACAGTTGTCATTGGGACGGAAAGTGAGGTGAAATGTTTTGAACAGGGGCACAGACAGCAAAACAAATGTTACAGGGGTGATAACCCTTACCTATGTTTTCCAAAAAGTTTAAAAATAGATTTTTGGGCTGGAGCTACACTTCAACAATGTACCTGTTCAAAATTACAAACACATTCTACATAAGAACAAACCTACAGTCCCTGTCTTGTATGCACCGCCTGTATACGGCTGTTCAGAGTATATAGGGCCTTTTTTATTTTATGTGCGGGGTTCCCCTTAATATCCATACAAGACCCAAAGGGGCTGGTAATGGGCTGGGGTAGGGGGGGGGTCATGGGGTAGCTATGCCATTTTTCTTAAAGATTTTCATCCATATTACCGGGACCAGACATTACATTAAAGCCGCAAGCAGTTTTAAATGGCTTTTTTTTCCTTTAGAAGTGTCATTTTGTGCAGGGACAGTTCTAAACACGGGAAACACGTGGCACTTCACAGGCATACTTTAGACACCCCCCAGGTACGATATTTAAAGGAATATTTGACTTTTTTTTTTTCACTTTATGCATCATTAAAATGACTGCTCCCGAAAAACGACCGTTTTTAAAACTTCTTTTTGCATTGATACATGTCCCCTGGTGCAGAACCCGGGTTCCCAAACCCTTTTTAGGACAATAACATGCATAATAGTTGTTATAATTAGCACTTTAGAATTCGAACGTTCGCATCCATTGTATTTAATAGGGTTCTAATGTTCGTACGAACTTTCGGTCCGTTCGCGGGTTCTGGTGCGAACCGAACCCGGGGGTGTTCGGCTCATCACTAGTAGGGACCTGCAGTATATACTCTGCAGAAATAGGCCCCTTAGTTGTTGGTGTTGGCACAACACTGTAAGCACTCACAGTTACTCTTGGTTGGTGCTGGAACGCCCTGCTGTCAACTATTATATCAGGAATTTTAATTACATATAATTGTTGAACAGTGGTAGTAAAAATTGGGCCTTTGATGGTGGTGCTGGTGCCACAACACTGTAAGCCCTGACAGTTACTCTTGGTGGGTGCAGCAATGGGCCCTGCTGTGAATTATTAGATCAAGAATTGTAATTACATGCCCCTTTTGAACAGGGGCTGAAAAATTGGGCCTTTCGTGGTGGTGGTGGTGGTGGCGTTGCCACAACACTGTAAGCCCTCAGAGTTACTCTTGGTGGGTGCAGCAATGGGCCCTGCTGTGAATTATTAGATCAAGAATTGTAATTACATGCCCCTTTTGAACAGGGGCTGAAAAATTGGGCCTTTCGTGGTGGTGGTGGTGGTGGTGGCGTTGCCACAACACTGTAAGCCCTCAGAGTTACTCTTGGTGGGTGCAGCAATGGGCCCTGCTGTGAATTATTAGATCAAGAATTGTAATTGCATGCCCCTGTTGAACAGGGGCTGAAAAATTGGGCCTTTCGTGGTGGTGGTGGTGGTGGTGGTGGTGGTGGTGTTGCCACAACACTGTAAGCCCTCAGAGTTACTCTTGGTGGGTGCAGCAATGGGCCCTGCTGTGAATTATTAGATCAAGAATTGTAATTACATGCCCCTTTTGAACAGGGGCTGCAAAATTGGGCCTTTCGTGGTGATGGTGGTGGTGGCGTTGCCACAACACTGTAAGCCCTCAGAGTTACTCTTGGTGGGTGCAGCAATGGGCCCTGCTGTGAATTATTAGATCAAGAATTGTAATTGCATGCCCCTGTTGAACAGGGGCTGAAAAATTGGGCCTTTCGTGGTGGTGGTGGTGGTGGTGGTGTTGCCACAACACTGTAAGCCCTCAGAGTTACTCTTGGTGGGTGCAGCAATGGGCCCTGCTGTGAATTATTAGATCAAGAATTGTAATTACATGCCCCTTTTGAACAGGGGCTGAAAAATTGGGCCTTTCGTGGTGGTGGTGGTGGTGGCGTTGCCACAACACTGTAAGCCCTCAGAGTTACTCTTGGTGGGTGCAGCAATGGGCCCTGCTGTGAATTATTAGATCAAGAATTGTAATTGCATGCCCCTGTTGAACAGGGGCTGAAAAATTGGGCCTTTCGTGGTGGTGGTGGTGGTGGTGGTGTTGCCACAACACTGTAAGCCCTCAGAGTTACTCTTGGTGGGTGCAGCAATGGGCCCTGCTGTGAATTATTAGATCAAGAATTGTAATTACATGCCCCTTTTGAACAGGGGCTGAAAAATTGGGCCTTTCGTGGTGGTGGTGGTGGTGGCGTTGCCACAACACTGTAAGCCCTCAGAGTTACTCTTGGTGGGTGCAGCAATGGGCCCTGCTGTGAATTATTAGATCAAGAATTGTAATTGCATGCCCCTGTTGAACAGGGGCTGAAAAATTGGGCCTTAGGCACTGGTGGCACAACACTACAACCCCTCACAGATACTGTACTTGGAGCACAGCAATGAGCCCTGTTGCAAAGTATTGCTTCAAAAATTGTAATGACACGCCCCTGTTAAACAGGGGCTGAAAAATTGGGCCTTAGGCACTGGTGCCACAACACTCCAACCCCTCACAGATACTGTACTTGGAGCACAGCAATGAGCCCTATGGCAAATTATTGCTAAAAAAATTGTAATTACACGCCCCTGTAAAACAGGGGCTGAAAAATTGGGCCTTAGCCACTGGTGGCGGCACCCATAAACAAAAATGATCTTCCAAGCTATCATCATCAATCGTATCATTGAGGACTCGGAGGAGGAGGATAGCCAGTCAACATAACAGCACAGGCACTCAGCATCAGCATCAGTCTTGAAGGGATGTGACATGTTAAAATCAATTAGTCTGTTATATCAGCATCAGGTGTGTGGTAGCTGGTGGTGATCCAAGACTGGTTCATCTTGATGAAAGTCAGTCGATCAACCGAGTCGGTGGACAGGCGCACCCTGTGATCCGTGACAAATCCTCCAGCAGCACTGAATGTGCGTTCCGAAAGAACGCTGGATGCAGGACAGGCCAGTAGCTCAATTGCATACTGTGCAAGCTCTGGCCAGTGATCCATCCTCAAGACCCAGTAAGCCAGAGGATTTTCGGTGGGGAAGGTGTCCAAGTCTGACCTTGCCCCTAGATATTCCTGCACCATGTTTATCAGACGCTGGCGATGGTTGCTGGAACCGATCATACTTTGGGGCTGCGGACTAAAGAATTGTCTGAACGCATCGGTCAGACGGCCACCTTCCCCACCGCTCCTTCTTTGACTGGCCGAAGCCTCAGCAACTCGTTGTCCAGGACCAGGAGTTTGTAACCTCCCAGTCTCTGGGAACGCGTTGCACAGACCTTTCTGCAAGGCCTCCCGGAGTTGTCTCATCCTCTGCTCCCTCTGCGACGGTAACATAAGGTCCGCAACCTTACCCTTGTACCGTGGATCAAGGAGAGTGGCCAGCCAGTAATGGTCCCTCTCCTTGATCCGAAGAATACGAGGATCCTTCTGCAGACTTTGCAGGATCAGGGAGGCCATGCAGCGTAGGTTTGCTGAGGCATTCGCTCCGGAGTCCTCTGGGTCACTAAGGACGACATGATCCGCAGCCACCTCCTCCCAGCCACGTACAAGTCCACTGGTTTCTTGGGACTGTAAATCATCCCTAAAAGACTGCTGCTGATGATGCTGAGTGCCAGCCTCCACCTCCATGCTGACACAATCCTCCTCCTCCTCCTCCTCCTCCTCCTCCTCTTCCTGTGCGATGGGTGGGACAGAAGGAACACTGTCTGGGTAAAGGGGGCCTTGAGAGGCAAGGAAGTCCTCCTCTTCCTGCCTCTGTTCTGCCTCAAGTGCCCTGTCCATTATTCCACGCAGCGTGTGCTCCAACAGGTGGACAAGAGGTACAGTGTCACTGATGCATGCACTGTCACTGCTCACCATCCTCGTGGCCTCCTCAAATGGTGCCAGGACAGTGCATGCATCCCTGATCATGCCCCACTGGCGTGGAGAAAAAAAAACAAGCTCCCCTGACCCTGTCCTGGTGCCGTAGTCGCACAGGTACTCATTGATGGCCCTCTGCTGCGTGTGCAGCCGCTGCAGCATGGCCAACGTTGAGTTCCACCTGGTGGGCATGTCACATATAAGGCGGTTCTTGGGCAGGTTCAACTCCTTTTGCAGCTCAGCCAGGCGAGCACTGGCATTATAAGATCTGCGGAAATGCACACAGACTTTCCTGGCCTGCCTCAGGACATCCTGTAAGCCCGGGTACCTGCCCAAGAACCGCTGCACCACCAGGTTAAGGACGTGAGCCACACAGGGCACATGGGTCAGTTGTCCCTGTCGGAGGGCGGAGAGGAGGTTGGTGCCATTGTCGCAAACCACCATTCCTGGCTTAAGCTGGCGTGGCATCAACCACCTCTCGGCCTGGCCCTGCAGAGCAGACAGGACCTCTGCTCCAGTGTGGCTTCTGTCCCCCAAACACACCAGCGCAAGCACGGCATGGCATCTTTTTGCCTGCGTACTTGCGTAGCCCCTTGAACGCCTACGGAGCACCGCTGGTTCCGAGGACAAACCACAGGAAGAGGCCATGGAGGAAGAAGAAGAGGAGGGGGTGGAGGAGAGAGGTGTGTCACAACCAGTAGTAGCATTTTGGAGGCGTGGCGGTGGAACAACCTCCAACACTACTGCACCTTGTCCTGCATCCTTCCCAGCTGCCAAAAGAGTGACCCAATGGGCCGTGAAAGAAAGGTAACGTCCCTGTCCATGCCTGCTGGACCATGAGTCAGCGGTAATATGCACCTTACCGCTGACCGCCCTGTCCAGCGAGGCCAAGACATTGCCTTCCACATGCCGGTAGAGAGCCGGAATAGCCTTCCGTGAGAAAAAGTGGCGTTTGGGAACCTGCCACTGAGGAACCGCACATTGCACAAACTCACGGAAGGGGGCCGAGTCTACCAACTGAAAAGGCAGCAGTTGAAGCGCTAGCAATTTAGCCAAGCTAGCATTCAACCGCTGGGCATGTGGATGGCTGGGAGTGAACTTCTTTCGACGGTCCAGCAGCTGGGGCAGGGAAATTTGCCTGCTAGAATCGGACGTCGGTGTACTGCTAGCAGAGTGGCCGCAAGTACTTGGCTGTGACACACCTAATTCTACACCTTCATTCCTCTCAGTGCATGTTTCAGAGAGGACTGAAGTTATAGTGGGGTTGGAGATCCCAGCTGATGCGGTGCAAGGAGAGGTCCGCTTTGTTCTTTGGTGTGGGTCTTTGAGGTAGGCTTGCCAACGAGCTGCATGGCAGGTCAACATATGTCTGGTCAGGCATGTGGTACCCAAGCGGCTGATGTTTTGGCCACGCGATATACGCTTGAGACATATGTTGCAAACAGCAGCTGTGCGATCTGATGCACTAGCCTCAAAAAAGGCCCACACCAAAGAACTTTTTGAATGACGGGCAGAGGCAGCGCCCTGCACAGGCGGAGCTCTGCGGTGTGATTCCGTCGGTGTACTGCCCTTACGCTGGCCACCAAAGGGCATCCTGCCTCGTTGGAGATGTGCCTCCTCCTCATCCTCCTCCTCCTCCTCTCTCCTATTAGGCACCCACGTGGAGTCAGTGACCTCATCATCCCCTCCCTCCTCATCACTGGAGCCAATCTGGCAGTATGCTGCAGCTGCTGGAACATGACTGCCAGATTGGTGTCCTTCTTGAGCATCCCCTCTGTCTGCTCTCACGCTACTGCCTTCCTGTAGCTGGGTTTCATCATCAGACCCTTCGAAACGCTGGGCATCCTCCTGGAGCATGTACCCAACACTGTGCTCAAACAGTTCGGGGGACTCCTCAGGAGGAGGACATGGTGGGTCTAGGGAAGGAGTGACTGATGATGAGTCTGACATTGATACCAGGGAAGAGGACGCTTTGGCAGCTGCTTTTCCAGTACCCTGAGCCTGGGTGAGAGAGGATGAGGAGGAGGAGGAGGGCTTGGTCATCCACTCTACCAAGTCTTCGGCATGATGTGGCTCAACATGTCCAGCTGCCGAAAAGAAGGACAAGCGTGTCCCATGGCCATGTGCTGATGACAATGCACCGCGTCCACGACCAGCACTGTTGCCCCCAGACACAGAGCCTGCTTGCCCTCTTTTATTGCCTCCTGACTGTCTGCCTCTCCTTGTTTGCCTTCCAGACATTCTAATAGATGGCCTGCAGGGAGATGGGAAAAAAGCAATAAGGGCTACCTTCAGGTGTCCTTCTCTGTCCCTTTACTTAAGGATTTCTAAATATGGTTGAGGATGATTGCTTTTGCACAGAATAGCACAACGACAATTTCCCTGACTGTCCAAAAAAACAAGCATTTCAAAGATGGTTGATGAGGAATGCTTTAGCACACTATAGCACAAGGAGAATTTCCCTTACTGTCCTTCCCTGTCCCTAGAAACAAGGATTATCACAGTGAAAGAAACTGACACTCTTCCTACCTATAGTTTTCTGTCCATAGAAAAAATGTTTTTTTAAAGCACACTATAGCACAAGGAGAATTTTCCTCACTGTCCTTCCCTGTCCCTAGAAACAAGGATTATCACAGTGAAAGAAACTGACACTCTCCCTACCTATAGTTTTCTGTCCCTAGAAAAAATGTTTTTTTAAAGCACACTATAGCACAAGGAGAATTTCCCTCACTTTCCTTCTTTGTCCCTAGAAACAAGGATTATCACAGTGAAAGAAACTGACACTCTTCCTACCTATAGTTTTCTGTCCCTAGAAAAAATGTTTTTTTAAAGCACACTATAGCACAAGGAGAATTCCCTCACTGTCCTTCCCTGTCCCTAGAAACAAGGATTCGCACAGTAAAACACACTGACACTCTCCCTACCTATAGTTTTCTGTCCCTAGAAAAAATGTTTTTTTAAAGCACACTATAGCACAAGGAGAATTTCCCTCACTTTCCTTCTTTGTCCCTAGAAACAAGGATTATCACAGTGAAAGAAACTGACACTCTTCCTACCTATAGTTTTCTGTCCCTAGAAAAAATGTTTTTTTAAAGCACACTATAGCACAAGGAGAATTCCCTCACTGTCCTTTCCTGTCCCTAGAAACAAGGATTCGCACAGTAAAACACACTGACACTCTCCCTACCTATAGTTTTCTGTCCCTAGAAAAAATGTTTTTTTAAAGCACACTATAGCACAAGGAGAATTTCCCTCACTTTCCTTCCCTGTCCCTAGAAACAAGGATTATCACAGTGAAAGAAACTGACACTCTTCCTACCTATAGTTTTCTGTCCCTAGAAAAAATGTTTTTTTAAAGCACACTATAGCACAAGGAGAATTTCCCTCACTTTCCTTCTTTGTCCCTAGAAACAAGGATTATCACAGTGAAAGAAACTGACACTCTTCCTACCTATAGTTTTCTGTCCCTAGAAAAAATGTTTTTTTAAAGCACACTATAGCACAAGGAGAATTCCCTCACTGTCCTTCCCTGTCCCTAGAAACAAGGATTTGCACAGTAAAACACACTGACACTCTCCCTACCTATAGTTTTCTGTCCCTAGAAAAAATGTTTTTTTAAAGCACACTATAGCACAAGGAGAATTCCCTCACTGTCCTTCCCTGTCCCTAGAAACAAGGATTCGCACAGTAAAACACACTGACACTCTCCCTACCTATAGTTTTCTGTCCCTAGAAAAAATGTTTTTTTAAAGCACACTATAGCACAAGGAGAATTCCCTCACTGTCCTTCCCTGTGCCAAGAAACAAGGATTCGCACAGTAAAACACACTGACACTCTCCCTACCTATCCTTCTCTTTCCCTAAACTAAAGGAATCCAGGTTAAGCAAGAAAAAAATAAATGTCACTGTCCCTGCCTATGCTTCTCTTTCCCTGCTCCGGAACACACTACACTAGGCCGCCGTGCTGGCGGCCTTTTATAGTGTGGGGCGTGTACTAAACACCCTCAGCAATAATTGGCCACAGGCATCCTGCCTGTGGCCAATCATTGCTCTCCTCGCTGCCGGCGCTGTGATTGGCCAAGCATGCGGGGTCACAGTGCATGCTTGGCCAATCACAGCGCCTGGATGACACTGCGATGGCGTAGTGCATTGTGGGCCGTTCGCGTCACTCGAATTTGGCGCGAACGGCCCAAATCGTTCGATCTTCGTCGAACGATCGAACAGCCGATGTTCGAGTCGAACGTATGTTCGACTCGAACACGAAGCTCATCCCTAGTGGAGTGTGAGGTTACATTTGGATATCTCTGTCCACTTGACTAACAGGCTGCGTTGTTTGATGCACAACCTGTGTATGTGCCCGGCACGGTGGATGGTATACCTTTTGGTTGCCATTGGAGGAAGTTGCCTATTCCACACTGGCGCTCCCTCCCTCTCTTCGCCCTTATTGGGCCAATCCCTTTGATTGTCCCCATTGGGTGTCTCCGTGCCGGTGGGAATTGATTGCGGAGCGTCACTCCAGGGCGCATCCGTGTGACGTCAGCGCGTCCATGCATGCGCGGTGCATGCACGGCAGGGAGGCTACCCGCATTCGGAACTCAGGGGTCCCACTAAGGGATCCTGATGAGACTGATTCACATCAGCTGATTCCAATTGGAAATCAGCAAGGACGGTATTAGTTGGGCTATATCAAGCCCAGCTCATTCCTTGAGAGGCACGGCAGGGATCAGGAAGGCCTGAAGAGGAGTGTGCTGAAATTGTTGCAAAGTAAGTGATTTCATTTTGACACTTTATGTATTTTTACAGTGGAAGCACTATTGTGGATCCACTTTTCTCCCCAAAAAACTATGTTTTTGGATAAGTGCACAATCGTTGAAACGTTTTCCTTTTACTTCTCCCCTTTTTTGCTCTTAATCTCCTGCACACCACTCCTGGGGGCCTTTCCACCTGTCATTGTAACACTATAGTCATCTGCATTTGAGACGATTTTCAGTACCATTATACCACCTTTTCCATCAACCTGGATATAAAAAAAAACATAGGAAATACGTGCATGACCATAGAAAAAAATATTCCCAAGAAAACCAATAATTCCAATAGAGCAATAAAAAGATGCATGTATGACTAGCATAAATAGACTTTCTTGTATTACGCTAAAGGAAAACATTCCAAACAGTCTCACAAGTACATAATGTGTCTGTATGTGTGAATAGTGACAAGCAGGAGATACTCTACATGTAACATATTAACTGTTAGGACAAAGATTGTCCCCTAAGCATAGTATGATTCAGCACTGCTATGACACCCCCTAGTGGTAATGCTTTATGCTACATGATGTCTATAAAAATAAAGAATTTTCAACACAATGCAACAGCAGTAGAAACCAATTATAAAGCACGACTGCTTTGGTATATGGTACCTCACAGATTACCACAAGAATATCCTGGTAACCCCACTACATGCTTCTGAGGCTGTTCAGAAATAGGTAACATTTTACAAACATGGCTGACTTGCTCAATGGTTCCGTCACAATCGGAACTCAGGGGGCCGATTAAGGGATCCTGATGAGACTGATTCACATCAGCTGATTCCAATTGTAAATCAGCAAGGACGGTATTAGTTGGGCTATATCAAGCCAAGCTCATTCTTTGAGAGGCATGGCAGGGATCAGGAAGGCCTGGAGAGGAGTGTGCTGAAATTGTTGCAAAGTAAGTGATTTCCTTTTGACACGTTATGTATTTTTACAGTGGAAGTACTATTGTTGATCCACTTTTCTCCCAAAAAAAAACACTGTTTTTGGATAAGTGCACAATCATTGAAACATTTTTCTTTTTACTTCTCCCCTTTTTTGCTCTTCATCTCCTGCACACCACTCCTGGGGGCCTTTCCATCTGCCATTGTGACACTATAGTCATCTCCATTTGAGACGATTTTCAGTACCATTTATATCACCTACCTCCTTCTACCTACCTGCAGGTATGCAACCAGCGTTCCCATGCTAGGTAGGTATTACTACATTTATATGATATAGCACTACCTCTCAATGTCAGTCCTTTTATTGGTGTGCCTCTTTTCTCTAGGTTCTCTTTTTCCTGGACCTCAGTACATACACAGGTGCTGTGCCTGATTTCACGACACAGTGGTTTGTGCACCATTGGGGATATTATCCCCCATCAGCATGTCCTTCTAACCATCTTGATATTCCAAGTCGACTGACTATTTTGTGCACAGGTGGTGGTATGGGTGCTCAGCTCTCAATTTTAATCCATGGATACTGATATGTCATGGTCATAGAACACTATGTAAGTGAACCATATTTTTGGCCAGTTCTGATTGGAAATGGTTATATTTATATGCATTGTTAACTTATGTGTATTTTTGTAACCTTTTAGATAAATTTTCCCGCTAAAACCCTGATGAAGAAAAGGATTTTCCGAAACGCGTTTGATTCAGGAAGTTAATATATCTTTCTTTGACATTTTATTGTATCCAATGTTGTACATGTTCTATTTATATATTTTGTTAATAAAATGTTGTTATACTTTCACATGCTTTCCTACTTTGTTGGTAGTGCCTCTAAAGTCCCACCCCAGGGGTTCCCCCATTCTTGATTCAACTATCCATTGGGATGTGGCACACCCGCACTAGTTTTCTCTATCAGATCCCTTTTTTCTACTGTGATTCTGTATAGTATGTTGCAATACAATCCACAATGTCTACATTTTATCACAGCTCCGGACTGAGTTGCTGTGTAAATGAGACATAGAAAACAATTGTTTTCTGTGTATCCTTGCGGTGACAGGCTTTTTACAATGCAGTAAAATGCCTGTTTCCACACAAGAACTTCTTTGGGACAGGATTGCTAGTTGTTGGCTCCACAGACCTAAAAATGTTTATAATATAAGATAAAAGAACCTCACACTATTAATAGTGAAAAAAGAAAAACAATTTTTCAGAGCAGCTACAACACAAAGTGCAATTGCCACACTAATAAGATCCATATACCTAGAATCCAGGGCCATGACGTGCCCCCCTCCCCCCGACCTGGTGCATATTGCCCAATCGGCTTTCTGAAAGGCTGGACGGGGACATCATCTTGCTGAGGTTTTTTGTATAGTGGATGGCCCTTTTACTTTTACTCTTTCTGCTATGTGAGTGTATTAAAGTGTATTATTACAATTTTTTTTTTTTTTTATAAGAATCGTGTTTTATGGTTTTCTTTTTAATTACTACTTCTATATTGGAGAGATTGATGACCAGTATGAAGAATGGCCCTGGATGCAAGCTATGATACATCTTTATATTAATAACCACCTGTTATTAGTGGGGTCCATCAAATCAGATGAGAGGACACCCAGAGGGGAGCTTTGGTGGTAGGCACATCGGTGTCACGCACATGGAAGAAATTTGTTGCACTAGCTGAAGATTGTTGTCACATGAAGATTGGACGGTGTATGGGACTTTTATTTTGTTATATTGCACATTTTTTGCACAGATTACATTTTTAAGATACATGTCACTTTTTTTTTAATTGTATAATTTAGGGAGAGGATTTAATTACACAGCACTTCACTCATCATTCTAGATAAAAATATTCATACTGCACATTTTTGCATGCTCCCAGTGAAGTCAATGAGGCCAAAAACACCCCAGTAGCTAGCTCATCTAACTTTATTTGAGCTTTAGCCCTGGTTCACACTGGTGCGATTTGACATGTCAAATCGGCGAAATTTGCCGCAAATTGCGGGCAATGGCACCGTCCTAATCGGTGCGACGCCGCATCTGCGGCGCTGCACCGATTTCAAAAAGTAGTTTCTGTACTACGTTTTGCGATTTCAGCCGCGATTTACATTGACGTCTGTGTCAGATGTCTCTGAAATCGAGCTGAAATCAGGACTGACAGGCAGGAGTGAAATCGTGCGAGTTCAGCTGAACTCGCATGGCTTCACTCCCGCAGCCCCAGTGTGAACCTGGGCTTAGGTGTTGAACTACAGACACTTGAATGGGATTGACTTGTTGAGCAATTTGGAGCTTCAAACTACAAAACACCCAGGTGTGAATGGGGCTAAATCAAGCTCATATTCTCTAGGCATTCTTGTAGTTTTTTAAGAAGGATATCTTCTCTAGCTACAAAAATGGTATTAAAGTGTAACATATGTTCTTTTTGCTCAAAAGTAATATAATAAATGATTGGTGATTGATCACGTTTAAAGTGATCTCAAATGTATCAAATTCCTTGCCATAGCTGCAGTTGTTATAGACAAGTCATGACTCACCTTATATACATCATGATTTCCTATGACAGCATCAAATAATGTGTACAGATCATTGAGAAGGTCGATTACCTCAATGGGCTCACTCATGGCTGATATTGTGGTAAAACCCACTATATCACTAAAGTATAGGGTAACTTCATCAAACTCTTCAGGTTCTACTGTGCAGCCTGTTTTCAATGCGTCTGCCACAGATCTGAAAACCAAGCAGTAGAAAGAAGGCATGTCATGAATAATATTGGGAACCACATATAACATTTCTGCTGGAAATATGTAGTACGTGCTTTCCAAATTAAACACTGATGCCGCGTTCACACGACCGTTTTTAATGACGAGAAAAATTACATTTTTTAAAATGGTCATTAAAAATGATCGTGTGTGGGCTTCAGAGCATTTTTCACGACGTGAAAAACGGCCATGAAAAAATTGGAACATGCTCTAATTTTTCACGTAGTTTTTTTACATCGTTGTTTTTCTCGTCATGAAAAACGGCCGTGTGTGGGCTTTAACGACGTGAAAAAAAATGCGCATGCTCAGAATCAAGTATGAGACGGGAGCGCTCGTTCTGGTAAAACTAGCGTTCGTAATGGAGATAGCACATTCGTCACGCTTTAACGGACTGAAAAGCATGAGGCTGAAAAGCGCGAATCGTCGCTCAACAAACTTTACTAACATGAAGGGTGGCGCCAACCGAATGGAACTTCCCCTTTATAGTGCCGTCGTACGTGTTGTACGTCGCCGCGCTTTACTCTAACATTTTTTTCCACGATAGTGTGTAGGCAAGGCAGGCTTGAGAGGAAACACAAAAAATCACGTCGAGAAAAATGACGTTTTTTTCAATGACATTAAAAACGGTCGTGTGTACGCGGCATTAGAATTATCATGTTTTTTTATTTTCCCCACACATCACAGTGATTTTTCAGCACTGCTGGAGAAAAGTTTCTATCTGCTTAAGATGCTAATTTATCACGGTGATGTACTGTGATAAGCAGCTGTGACATATAACCGTGATGTGAGAAGAAAAGACTGGAGAGAAATTAAGGCTTTTTAAGGATGTGCAGAGGCATCTATGGGAGGAAACCTATGATCTCAATAGACAGAGTCAAATGTTATACTTTCCACATAGGTGAATTGAAAATAAAATGCATCGAATGCTCGATATAATTTATTTTTATCATTGAAATCTGCTTACATATCAGTATTAATATAATAAAGCTTGTAAAAGACAATTTTTTTTTTTGCACAGTAAAAAAAAATATCATTGTTTTTCAAATTTTTTCACTGAAAACAGTTATGTACTTCTCTCAGCACATTGCAATGCATGTCAGTGCAATGCACGTCTTCTAGCAAGGTGCATTGGGATGCTATTCAAAATGAATGACCCCCACACTGCACCAACATTTGTGCAATATAAATAAAACCACTCACGGAGGTAACATCTGTGTTAACAGCTTTTCAGTTTTCTGTTTTTCTATCTCCAGCTCTTCTGTTCTTTCACGTATTAAATCTTCTAGGTTACTTGAATATTGCTCCAACATGCGCAGCATGGAATCAATAATGTTTGTTTTCTTTCCTTTATTGATGTTTTTGAACTGTGTTGTTCAGGAACAAAGAAAAAATAGGTATTTAACTAAGCTTGCAATATCTGAAGTGACAACATGTAATACGCAATCCATTTTCAATTAAATGTAGAAAACAGGAACTAAAATTTCTGAATATACTCCACCTGGCCCTCTAGGCCAACTGGCTTGTACCACCCCTTCTAACCTCAGTTGGGATAGGAGGACACTGGTTGGTCTTACCAGGCATGCAGAAGCTGGGGACAGGGAGGCTGAAACAGGCTGATCCCTTGGCTTGTTTTCTGACCACGCTGCTGTTTCATCCTTGTCTGTTATCCGCTATTGGACCCCGCCTTGCTCACGCCCTGGTGGGGCAAACTTGTGGACTGCGACCTGGTACTAGCTTGCAGCTAAATCCATCTCCACCATCCGGAGCTCTGGGGAAAACCAGCTAGTACTTAGACTCCGCACCTCAGGTGAGCCTGTGTCATCTGCCAGAAGTGACTGCCTGTATGCCTGTCCTGCCACTGCTATTGCAATTGGTCTTCAACCCAGACGCCTGATCGTGACAGAATAACCTGGCCTAAAACATGGAGGCCGCTATAGCAAATGCTCTGGCTCTTTTCAGGCAGCAAATTGCGGAGCTGCAGGAGTTTGGTGTCACCTACCAAGAAAAATTTGCCGAACTGGAAAGTGTGGTGAAAGGGCAACGTAAAGAGATCCATGCTCTGCAAAAACAATTGCTGGACCTACGTTCCCAAGATGATGCTAATGCACACATGCCTCACCCACCCAAGTTTAATGGAGATCGCCGCCATTACATAGGTTTTCTTAACCAGTGTCGCATATATTTCCAAATGCGACCCGCTGCATTCACTTCTGAAAAACAGAAGGTAAAGTTTGTTATAAACCTCCTGACTGGGAAAGCTCTAGCCTGGGCCTCCCCTTATATAGAACAAGACAGTGCCACGCTGAATAATTTCCAGACTTTTGAGGCTGCGATGAATCAGGTTTTTGATGATCCCAATCGCTGTGCTACTGCTGAAGCAAAGTTGCATAGTTTACGGCAGGGTAAACGTTCTGTTGCTGAGTACACAGCTGAATTCAGACGTTGGATCACAGATACCACTTGGAACCCAGCAGCGCAAAAGAGTCAGTACCGCCAAGGGCTTTCTGAACAGGTAAAAGATGAGCTTGCCAGAGTGGAGACTCTTAATGATCTTGAGGCCTTCATCCAACTATGTATTCGAATTGATCAAAGACTTACAGAAAGGAGGAAAGAGAGACTGGGAATGTTTGAAAGCAATGGTGGCATGTTCAGAAGGATCCAAGAGTTTCTTCAGATTCTGACACAGCTGAACCTATGCAGGTTGATGCAATTAGGAGATCCTTTTCTACTCAGGAGAAAGAGAGAAGACGTTCAGAAAACCTATGTTTATATTGCGGGGACTCTGGGCATTACGCAGTTAACTGTCCGAACAAGGTTAGAAGAACAATTGCGGCGACTGATGTGATTTTGCCTGAACAAATAAACTCTATTACCCAGTCAATCTCCCCATTGATTCATGAAGAGAATAAAGTCAATTCTGTACTATCCCATTTTATCATCCCTATTAAACTCATCTCTGATGATATTGAAACTCCTTGCTCTGCTATGCTGGACTCTGGGGCTGGGGGGAACTTTATGGACATAGACTTTGCCCACAGTAATAATATCCAAACAAGAAATAAGTCTGCTCCTATCGATATGGAGACGGTCGATGGTTCACCCTTAACTTCAAGACCTGTTACCCATGAGACAGTCCCTTTTGGTACTGCAATTTGAGGCTAATCATCATGAGACCATCAGTTTTCATCTGATTACATCACCCAAATTTCCCGTCATCCTGGGCATTCCTTGGTTTTCCACCCATAATCCCTCCATCAACTGGGAAGCACGGATTATAAACTTTACATCCCCCCTTTGCAAGAAATTCTGTAGAGAACCTTGTCAAACAAGTTATTTTCCGGTCAAGGAATCACAGGTGGATGTTGTTACTACGCAGTCATATGACAACCTGCCTTCACAACATCATGAGGACGTCTGTGATAAGAAGAATGCTGATCAGTTACCTCCTCATCGCCCATATGATTGTCCCATTGAACTGCTCCCAGGGGCTGAAATACCTTTTTGGTCACCTTTTCAATCTTTCAGAACCTGAATTAAAAGTTCTCAGGGAATGGATTGATGAGAATTTGGAGAAGGGCTTCATTAGACCCTCAACGTCTCCTGCAGGGGCAGCCCTGTTCTTTGTTGCAAAGAAAGATTCCACCTTGCGTCCATGCATTGACTACCGTGACTTTAATAAAATCACTATTAAAAACCGCTATCCACTTCTTTTAATTTCTGAAATGTTGGAAAGACTCCGCTCTGCCAAAGTCTTCACAAAACTAGACTTACGGGGGGCATATAACCTCATCCGCATGCGTCAAGGAGACGAATGGGAAACCGCCTTTAGAACCAGATATGGCCATTTTGAGTCCCTGGTTCTGCTTTTGGGCCCCTGCCACTTTCCAACACTTCATCAATGATGATTTTCGAGACCTATTGAACCAGTTTGTAGTTGCTTATCTGGATGATATTCTCATCTTTTCTAATAACCTGGAGGAACATCGCAAACATGTTTGCACTGTCTTTGAAAGGCTAAGGAAGAATCAACTTTATATTAAATTGGAGAAATGCGAGTTTGAACGAACCCAGATGCAGTTCTTGGGATATATTATTTCTGCTAAAGGAGTAGGCATGGATCCTGAGAAGATCAAAGCAGTGGTGGGTTGGCCTGCTCCTAGTAATGTTAAAGTTTTGCCAACTTCTACAGAAAATTCATAAGAAACTTCTCTAAAGTGATAGCACCAATTACACAGCTGACAAAGAAAGGGATGCCCTTTGTGTGGTCAGCTGAGGCACAGACTGCTTTTATTAAGCTAAAGACTCTTTTCACTTCTGCACCAATATTGGTACATCCCGATCCTGAAGTTCCTTTTATAGTGGAAGTGGATGCCTCAGACTCTGCTATGGGAGCTATCCTTTCTCAGCGAAAAGGAGAAAAGATGCAGCTTCATCCTTGTGCGTATTTCTCTCGCTTAATGTCATCAGCTGAAAGAAATTATGACATCGGGAATAAGGAATTACTGGCAATTAAGGAAGCCTTTTCTGAATGGAGGCATCTGCTGGAAGGGGCTAAGCATCCAGTAACTGTTCTCACTGATCATAAAAATCTAGAATTCATTCGCTCTGCCAAGAGGGTGTCTTCTAGACAAGCACGTTGGTCACGGTTCTTTTCCCGGTTTAATTTTATCATCTCATATCGATCTGGTTCAAGGAATGGTAAGGCCGATGCATTATCAAGAATGTTGACTGAACCATGCCAGGAAGACAACCCTGAATGTATGATTCTGCCTCAAAAGAACTTCATAGGGCCACGGGTTTCAAGACATTCTTGAGTCTCCTAAAGGAGGGGTATGAAAATTACCCTCTTCTCAATCATCCGCCTGCTGATATTATCCTTGTGTACAAGAATGGCTTTTGGACTTATGCACATAGTCTCTATGTACCTGAATCTGCTCAGATTGAAGCCCTCAGGTTGGTTCATGACTCAAAACTTGCTGGGCATTTTGGGATTTCCAAAACAGAAGAGCTCTTGTCACGTTCATTTTGGTGGCCCAGCTATAAGAAAGACGTCAAACACTATGTGGCCTCATGCCTGACCTGTGCACGCAGTAAGACTCCCCGAGCTTCTCCTTTGGGGTTGCTCCAGCCACTCCCTGTTCCATCAAGACCATGGGGCTCAATTTCTATGGACTTTGTGGTAGACCTCCCTCAAGAGAAATGAGCACTATCTTGGTTGTTGTTGACCGTCTCACTAAGATGGCTCATTTTATACCTGTTCAGGGGGTACCTTCAGCTGAACAAACTGCCGAGTTAATGCTTCGAGAAGTATTTAAACTACATGGAATTCCTGACGATGTGGTGTCTGATAGAGAAGTACAGTTTACTTCAAAATTTTGGAAAAACTTTTGTTCAGCCTTGGGTGTAACAGTTAATCTGTCTTCTGCTTTTCATCCCCAGTCTAATGGTCAGACTGAGAGGACCAATCAAACCTTAGAGCAGTACCTTCGATGTTTTGTCAGTTATCTTCAGGATGACTGGGTGGATTATCTTCCTACAGCAGAGTTTGCATATAACAATTCTAAACATAGCTCCACTTCTCAAAGTCTTTTTTATTTAAACAATGGGTATCATCCAGTTTTT
Source organism: Rana muscosa (assembly GCA_029206835.1). Classification (NCBI taxonomy): domain Eukaryota; kingdom Metazoa; phylum Chordata; class Amphibia; order Anura; family Ranidae; genus Rana; species Rana muscosa. The sequence continues at coordinate 157,703,511 of CM055125.1, read as the reverse complement.
ATTCCTGATCTCTAATTCCTTCTGTTACCAACATATTAACTACATTGCAGGAGATTCGTGAGAAATCGATCAAAACTTTGAAGGAGGATCAGGAATGTTACAAGAAGGCTGCTGATAGACATCGCAGATCACTTCCTACTTTTCATGTGGGTGACAAAGTTTGGTTATCAACCAAAAATTTGAAGGTCCATGTTCCGTCTGCAAAGCTGGGCCAGAAGTTTGTAGGACTATTCAAGATTTCTGCTCAAATCAATCCGGTTACCCTTCATTTAAAACTTCCTGATAGTATGAAAATTCACCCTGTTTTTCACATGTCACTACTTAAACAATTTAATGAAAATCCCTTTTCTGGAAGAATTCTTCCACCTCCTCCACCTGTTGAGGTACAGGGTGAAGTAGAATTTGTTGTGTAGAAAATTCTTGATTCCAAGATCTTTAGAAACAAACTACAATATCTGGTCCAATGGGAAGGATATGGGCCGAAAGAAAATTCTTGGGAGCCTGAGGAGAACGTTCATGCCCCTAGATTAACAAGAGTTCCTCACAAACCCAGCCCTAAGACGTCCAGAGGACATCCTGAGAGGAGGGGACCTGGGCTTGAACCTGGGACCTCGTCTGTGTCTGGCGTTGACTCTTCCCATTGAGCTATCTGGGATGCTGGAAGGCTCCCTGCCTGATCTGCTGGATAAACCTATCTGATCTATTAGACTACTCTGCTTGGTGTCTTGATTGCTGTTGAACCCTGAACCCCTTGCTCCTCCCATGAACTTCCTATATAAGCCTTGTCTCGGCACTTCCTCTTTGCCAGGTTATTGTGCCTAGCCTGCCGGTGCCTTGCTGTTGTCTTTTCTGCTGCCATCTGTACCTACAACCACTCGTGATTGACCCTTGGCTTGTTCCTGGACTTCTCTACTGCCTGATCCCAATCTGCAACCACCCGTGTTTGACCCTCGGCCTGTTCTTGGACTACTCTACTGCTTGATCCCAACCTGCAGCCACTTGTGATTGATCCCTTGGCTTGTTTTCTGACCACGCTGCTGTTTCATCCTTGTCTGTTATCCACTATTGGACCCCGGCTTGCTCACGCCCTGGTGGGGCAAACTTGAGGACCGCGACCTGGTACTAGCTTGCAGCTAAATCCATCTCCACCATCCGGAGCTCTGGGGAAAACCAGCTAGTACTTAGACTCAGCACCTCAGGTGAGCCTGTGTCATCTGCCAGAAGTGACTGCCTGTATGCCTGTCCTGCCACTGCTATTGCAATTGGTCTTCAACCCAGGCGCCTGATCGTGACACAGGCACAATGCCTATTTTATTTTATTTTTTTCAGAATGCTGCAACAATGAGAGTGGCAACAACGTTTGCCCAGTAAAACAATAAAGTGACAGTTTGTTAGTACAGCATAGTTTGAGAATTAACTAGCAGTGTTGGGTCTATGGATGAAAAGTAAAACTGGCTACAGATTATACAATTTTCTTGTATAACTTTCCTTAGATTTACCAAAACCATATAATATGAGGTCAAACCTAAACATTTTCAAATTGTATGCAATCAGGCAGGCCCCTTGCACTACATAGTTGAAGGTAAATCTAAACGGAAATTGAACAAAAAACAATGTATAATGTGTAGCTAGCTTAATATACATTTGGGTGGATTGTGGGCGATCTGACAATTAGCAAATTAAGGAGGCGATCTCTGTCATTAAGACCCTGTTCCTATCAGCACGATTTGACATGTGATTTGACATGTTGGAGTCTATTGCCCACAATAGGAGTGTCCCGATCGGTGCAATGCTAACTTTGCGGCGGAGCACCGCACTACTTTTGGTGACTTTGGGGGCAATTTCAATAGACATCTGTGCATGAACCCGCACAGATGTTTTCAAGTCGCCTCTGAAGTCAGACTGAAATGCGGCTTTGAAATTGTGCGAGTGCTGTGTCCTAACTGCTGGTGTGGTTTGAGAGGGCAAACCTCACCAGCAGTTAGGACACGGATGAAATTGGTTATTGGCAAGGGACCAGGATTTTGTACAAATGTTTTGGTATCAGAGTTACCCAAAAATATTCTTGGGATGGATGTACTTCAAGGTCAGTCTATTCAGACTGAATGGGGTACATTCACATTCGGGTATCCTGATAAAGCGTATCTGGTTAGGGCTGTGAAGGCTTTGGTCAGAGGTCATGCGAAATGGACCGCTGTCTACATTCCTCCACCAGAGAAGCCAGTCTGTCTCAAGCAGTACAGACTTCCTGGAGGCCACAAAGAAATTGGGGAGACTATTCAAGAACTGTTAAGAATAGGGATCCTTAGACCTGCTGTAAGTCATTTCTTGTCTCCGGTGTTCCCAGAAAAAGAAACCTAATGGGACATATAGAATGAATGTGAATTACAGAGGTCTAAACAAAGTGGCTCCTTCATTGAAGTCAGCTGTACCTGATATGATCTCAATTGTTGAGAACATTTCTAAAGAGGCAGGAGAATATCATGCTGTGATAGACCTGGCTAATGCTTTCTTTTCGATTTTGATAGACCCAGAGTGTCAAGACCAGTTTGCTATGGTGTGGGACGGCAACCAGTACACTTTCACTGTGCTTACTGAAGACTATGTTCATTCTCCAATGATTTGTCATGGACTGATTTCCCAAGATTTAAGTACCCTGAATTTGAAAGTCGCTGTGTTTCACTACATTGATGAGATCATGATCTCTGGGATGAAAGAAGATGTAACTGAAGCACTGCACCTGCTTATACAGCACATGGAAAACAGAGGGTGGTCTATCAACAAAGACAAAGTCCAAAGACCTTCCACAGAGCTGAAATTCCTGGAAATGATGTGGACTGGGCCACAGAGGAAAATTTCAGAGACAGTTGTGCAAACTATCCAGTCGCTGTTGCCCCCTACTACCAAGAGGAGGCACAGAAGTTCATTGGAGTTGTGGGATTCTGGAGATCGTCCATCCCACATCTTGGACTGATCCTGAGGCCTATATACAATGTCAACAGAAAAAAAGACTGAGTTCTCATGGGGTTCAGAGCAGCGGACCGCATTCCTTACTGCTAAAGAAGCCATTTTGCAGCATCAGGGATTGGGACACGTGAGACAAGGAGTACCATTTCAGCTGGATGTAGTGGAGCAGGATGGTACCATATCTTGGAGTCTGTGGCAGCCAAATGAAAAGAAAATACTGAAAGCAATACCCATGGGATTTTGGTCTAAACAACTGACAGGGGCACAGAAGAGATACGCCCCCCTAGAGAAGTACCTGTTTGGGGCCTACACAGCACTTCAACATGTAGAGACCATTACAGGAAAGGACACATTCACCACACATACTGCATTGCCAATAGAAGGATGGGTGAGAGATAATAGACTGACCACTATGGCAGCTGTAGCCCAGGACCAAACACTGATGAAATGGAAGTGGTACCTTCAAGAAAGAAGGGGTATTGAAGCTGGGGATGTTAGAGACATTTCAAAACAGTTGGCAGAGCTTGTTACTTTTACCAGCTCCCAGGCAGAAGAAGAAATTCCTGTTCTGCAGTCATCCCCCATTCAAGATGCTCCACCCTTTGAGTCTCTGTCAGAAGACATGAAGGAGTCAGCATGGTTCACTGAGGGTTTAGCCATAGTTGCCTCTTCTGGGCATTAATGGACAGCAGCAGCCTACAACCCAAGTACAGACACAGCCCTACAGGAGACCTCAATCTGAGGGTCCAGTCTGTATGCAGAGTTGAAAGCTGTAGTGATGACTTTTCAGGGGAATCCTTCTTCCCAATATCACTATCTACACTGACAGCTGGGCGGTCTTTAAAGGACTGACAACTTGGATGCCCACGTGGAAGTCCAATGAATGGATGATTCATGGAAAGGTGGTGTGGGGAGGCAACGAAGTCTGGGACTACATCTGGAAGGAAGCTCACTCCCGCACCATAAAAATGGGGCATGTTGACACACATGTGCCCCTAGTCCCAGACTTTGAGAACTATAACAGTGTTGCAGATGAAATCGCCAATGTGAATGCAGTTGTGCCAATTGATCTTGTCTTGATGAACTTGGCCAACTGGGCCCACAAGCAATCTGGACATTTGGGGCAGAAAGCAACATGTGAATGGGCACAGCAGAGAGGATTGCCTATATCAATGGACATGATAAATACTGTAATAGGGAACTGTACAGTGTGTGGAGAAGTGCAACAATGGCCATTGAAAAAGTACTCCACTAGGTGGATTAGGAGGGGAGAGAGGCCTGCAGAGATCTGGCAGATTGACTTCATCGGTCCCCTGCCCCAGGGAAACAATGGACTGATATATTGTTGTAATGCAGTAGACACCTATTAAGGACTTGTGCTTGTTCATCCTTGCAAACGTGCAGATCAAGCCGCAATGCTTTAACTTCTCCATAAACTTGTCGTTGCTTATGGTTGTCCTAAACAAGTCCAACGTGATAACGTCTCACTCTTCACTGGATCAACAGTACAGCAATGGGCCAAGGATTCTGGAGTGTACTGGTTGTGTCACATCCCATACCATCCACAGACAGCTGGTTTGATTGAAAGATACAACGGGCTATTGAAGGACCAGATACGCAAGCTTACACCCACACACAGTGGGGGGCGGGGGGCGGGCCGCACCGGGGTGCCACACACTGGGGTGGTGTCAGGCCAGCGCCCCCCCCCCCGCCATCATCAACAGGTGGATCACTGTGGAGAGATGGGAGCTGGCAATTAGCTGACAGCTATGCTGCCAGCACAGAGAAGGAAGGGCTGAGCCCAGCCCTGACAGTACCCCCTCCTCAACGACCCCTCCCCCTCGGAGGACCACCGGGCTTGAGGGGAAAACATCTATGGAAATCACGGGGAGGACAGGGGCATGTACGTCCGAGGATGGGACCCAAGAGCGTTCCTCCGGATCGTACCCCTTCCAATGCACCAGGTACTGTATGCGCCCACGGAACCTACAGGAGTCAACAATGGACTGTACCTCATACTCCTCATGGTTCTCAACCTGTATAGGGTGAGGACGTGGCACAGAGGTGGTAAAACGGTTGCAGACCAAAGGTTTCAATAAGGAGACATGTAACACATTAGAGATACGCATACTGGAAGGAAGGTCCAACGCGTAAGCCACTGGGTTTATCCTGCGAAGGATACGGAAAGGCCCAATAAACCGAGGTGCGAACTTCAGAGAAGGAACATGAAGTCGGAGGTTGCAAGATGACAGCCAGACCCTGTCCCCGACCTGGTAGGAAGGCGCAGGCAGGTGTCTGCGGTCAGCATGGAGTCTGTACCTCTTGTTAGCCTGTCGCAAAGCCTCCTGGACTTGTACCCAAGTGGAACGAAGACCACGGAGATGTTTCTCTAACGCAGGAATACTCTGAGGAACAAATGAGTCAGACAACATGGAAGGTTGGAAACCATAGTTCGCCATGAACGGGGAAAAACGGGAAGCAGAATTCAGAGCGCTATTCAGAGAAAACTCCGCCCATGGTAAGAGGTCTGACCAGTTGTTGTGATGGTCAGAAATATAGCAACGCAGGAATTGCTCCAAAGACTGATTGGCTCATTCTGCTGCCCCATTAGACCGCGGGTGATACACAGAGGAGAAAGCAAGCTGAATTCCCAACTGTGCACAAAAGGCTCGCCAGAACCGCAACACAAACTGACTTCCCCTGTCTGAGACAATGACCTTGGGTAGGCCATGTAAGCGAAAGATCTCCCGAGCAAAAATGGAAGCCAGTTCCTTAGACGTAGACAAGTTCTTAAGTGGAATACAGTGAGACATTTTCGAGAACCAGTCTACCACCATAAGCATAACTGTGTTGCCCTGGGAGTTGGGTAACTCCACAATGAAATCCATAGGCCGGTGGGTCCAGGGCCACTCTCCATTGGGTATGGGTTGTAGGAGGCCCACTGGAAGGTGTTGTGGAGTCTTACTCTGAGCACACACGGAACAGGCAGCTACGAAGCGTAGACTAGGCCACCAGAATGGTTGGGAAATGGCCCAAAAGAGTTGATTCTTCCCAGGGTGGTCAGTAGCCTTGGGAGAATGGTAAGTCTGGAGCACGACAGTAGGGAGACTCTCTGGAACAAAGCAGCGGTCACAAGGTTTCTCAGGAGGGGCATCGACCCGAGCAGCAAGAATTTTGGCTCCCAAAGGAGAAGTGAGACTGGTTGCGAACCATAGCCAGAATACGATCAGGAGGAATCACAGGAACCGGAACCGACTCCATCTTGGGAGTGGAGGAAAATTGTCGTGACAAGGTGTCAGCCCTTACATTCTTAGTACAGGGTAAGAATGAGACAGTGTAATTAAAACTCGACAAGAAAAGAGCCCATCGTGCCCTTCTTGGAGAGAGGTGCTTAGCCTCAGACAAGAATGTGAGATTTTTATGGTCAGTAAGAATGAGAACCGGCACAGTGGTACCTTCGAGGAGATGTCTCCATTCTTTCAGGGCTAAAATGATCGCCAACAGCTCTCTGTCACCAATTTCGTAAATTGCACTCCGCAGGTGACAATTTCTTGGAAAAGTAGCCACACGGATGCATAGCGCTGTCAAAGCTAGGACGTTGAGACAGAAGGGCGCCAACCCCAGTCTCAGAAGCATCAACTTCAAGGATAAAAGGCAACGTAGGATCAGGATGTGCCAAAACATTAGCAGAAACAAAGGTAGTCTTAAGACTCTCAAAAGCCTTAATGGACTCTGGAGACCAACTCTGTGGGTTACCGTTCTTTCTGGTCATATCAGTCAGGGGCTTGACCAGAGACGAGAAGTTACGAATAAACTTCCGATAATAGTTGGCAAAGCCAAGAAAACGCTGCAGAGGATGTAAACCCACGAGTCAAGGCCACTGTAGGATAGCAGAAAGTTTCTCTGGGTCCATCGAAAAACCAGCCGTGGAAATTACATAACCCAGGAATTTGACCTGTTCCCGATGGAATTCACATTTCTCCAGTTTACAATATAGATTGTTCTCTCTTAGTTTCTGTAGCACTCGACAGACATCTGTGTGGTGGCTCTCCAGGAACTTGGAAAATATGAGGATATCATCGAGATAGACCACCACACATAACTGCAACAAATCTCGGAGGACATCGTTAACAATCTCTTGGAAAACTGCCGGAGTGTTACAGAGGCCAAAAGGCATTACGAGATACTCAAAATGACCTGTTCTGGTATTAAAGGCAGTTTTCCACTCGTCGCCCTCCTTAATCCTCAGGAGATTGTATGCCCCTCTCAAATCAAGCTTCGTGAAAACCGTTGCTCCCTTGAGGCGGTCAAATAACTCCGTAATCAACGGAATCGGATAGGCATTCTTAATGGTGAGACGATTGAGGCCCCTATAATCAATGCAAGGTCTCAGTTCACCACTCTTCTTCTTCACAAAAAAGAAACCAGCACCAGCGGGAGACGAGGATTTGCGGATGAAACCTCGAGAGAGTGCGTCTGCAACATAGTCCTCCATGGCCTTATCCTCCAAGACCGACAAAGGGTAAACCCGGCCACGAGGTGGTATGGCATCAGGTTGAAGGTCAATTGCGCAATCATACGACCAGTGTGGAGGCAAAGTACCGGCTTGACCCTTATCAAAGACATCGTTAAAATCGCGATACTTAGGTGAGGAAATAACTTGGAATTGGATTATCTCATGGTGAAGAGCCCCTACGGCCATGGACAATGGAACAGTCTCATGAGTCACATGGGCAGGCTGTAGAGGTCTCCCATCAATGAAAAATAGAGCTTTTATCCATTAAAAAAAACGGATGTTGACAGAAGCGGATGAAAATAGATGATCATCAGTTGTCATCCGTTTTTCAATAGGAATGCATTGATGTCCATTTTTCATCCATCAACGGATGGATGAAAAACGGACGAACAGTTCGTATGTGTGAAAGGGTCCAAGGAAAAATATTTTGAGGAGGAGTGGAAGGTGATGGGACAAAGTTTGGAGATCAGACCTGACCCATCAAATTAGAGCACTAGAGTGGTGCAGCAAGTCTGGTGAGCTTTTTATACACAGCTCGTGGATCTCTGAAAAAGAAATAGAACAAAAACAAAAAGGCGCCACTTAGTTAAAACTGTTTTTACTTCAATGACACAAAAGTATTAAAGCACTCACTCATAAGTTGACTAGTAGGCACATATGTCTTCTGGTCTAAGGTCAAATTCCGCTTGCTGGAAGTCTCAGTAAGTGATGTCCTCCTCGTTTGTTGTAATACAATCCGGGATGGTGTCCATGGAGGACTTAACCGGAAGATTCTTGTCACGGAGCCAGGGAGAGGGCTGGAACGCAAACGAAGAGTCCTGCTGAGACGCAACCCAACGTTCAGCGGAGTGACGTCAGGACCGTCATGCAACGCGTTTCGATGTACCAAGCAAAGGGACGTTCTAGGTCCCTGCGCGCATCTTTTTCAAGCAATCTGCTGAACGTTGGGTTGCGTCTCAGCAGAACTCTTCGTTTGCGTTCCAGCCCTCTCCCTGGCTCCGTGACAAGAATCTTCCGGTTAAGTCCTCCATGGACACCATCCCGGATTGTATTACAACAAACGAGGAGGACATCACTTACTGAGACTTCCAGCAAGCGGAATTTGACCTTAGACCAGAAAACATATGTGCCTACTAGTCAACTTATGAGTGAGTGCTTTAATACTTTTGTGTCATTGAAGTAAAAACAGTTTTAACTAAGTGGCGCCTTTTTTGTTTTTGTTCTATTTCTTTTACATATGTTTGGAGTCAGGCTTCGGCTCCCCCAGTAAGGCTGCCCAGTTATCTCTTGGACTGTTACAACTCACATCCAAGCTCGTCACACAGCTTTAAGGACTTGTTTGGTAAACTTTCATATATTTACTGTCTTTTTTTGAACCTGCAGCGCCAATATTGTTATTTTATCGTGGATCTCTGAAGGAAGGAGAGCACAGTGTCCACATGAAATGCTGTTGAGTGCCTGCTAAGGGATATTGATTAGAGCTGTTTTATATCCTAATTCTGGTGAGTGCATAGTTTGGGTGGAGGCTCACTGGATTTTTTTTCACTCGTTTTGGTGGATCTTGCTGGATGTTATATATTGCTAGTTGATTCTATGTTATGGTGAGCGTCTAGGAATATCCACATTGGGGGAACTTTCTTCACACATTGTGATCCCATTCTGCACTAATACAGCTGTTTTCTGGACTTTTATTGAACTTTCTGTATCAGATTAATTTATTAAGCGCTGCACTAAATATTGTTTTTCCTATTCACAGCAGTGCCGGCTGGTGCTTTTTTTTTTTTGGGAGAGCGGCAAACAACAACCCCCCCCCCCCCCAGTCGGCCAGCAGCAACCCCCCGCTGTCAGTCGGTTACCCCATCTAGGTTGCGGGCGGGAAGCGATCCTACGGGCGACTGGTGGCGGGCAGCAGCTTCAATCATGTCTCCTCCTCCTCTGCATCATGGCGGCTTCCGCCGTGTGTCTCTTACCTCCTCCTCCTAGGCGTCCAATAGGATCACCTATCCTTTCAGCCAATTGGGTGACGGGTCTCAGGACCCACTTCCTGATTGGCTTGGAGGAGGATCAGTGTGACAATAGCGAATATTCATTCGCTACTGTCACACAACTGGCTGGACTCAGAGCGCAGTGCTCTGCGCCCCTCGTCCACCTTTTTTTTTAAGTCTATTAGAGCCTCTGGCTCTAATCACGTGCGTCTAAAACCCCCCCCATTGGAATCCATGAATCTGGTGCCCTGCATGTAGATTAGGGGGTCCGATGCATGGATGGGGGGTGGCGCCCATGCGCCCCTAATGGACAGGCCGTCACTGATTTACAAGGGTTTGTACAGTCACCCTGTGTGCCAGCTGCTACTATCTCGTGCACTCGCTTTATACTCTTTACACATATAGGGATTTGTAATTTTACTTAATGTGGGGAAAATGAACAAAGTGTCACTTTTACCCATCAGCTAAATCAGACAGAAGATTTCAGGAGGTACCAACAATTTCACTTTGAGATCACAGGCAATAGTGCTACAGTTTCTTTTGATTGAGACATGCTCAGCTATGCTCATATAGCTTCAGACAGGCAACTTACTTGATCAAATATTTCATCAAAAGAAGGACGTCTGTCTGGTACTTCATTCCAGCACTGTTTCATGAGTATAATACACTCCATAGGAGCATGATCAGGACAGACCACTGGGCGGCACAAAGGTGGAGGTTTTCTAATCTTTGGGATGATTTCTAATAAAATGGAATAAAATGTTAAAACACTCACTTGGTTCCACATAAATACCATCTAAATATTATATACTGTACATAAAGAAACTAAACATCATGGAGGTTGCTGTGACAGTAGGCTAAGCAATGCGGATTAGACTTCCCCTTGTCCAGGTACTTTGGATGTTTCTGGTGATTTAAAATTATCTATGTAGTTCTTAGTGGTGAAACAATATCAGTTGTCTCTTCCCAGTCTGAATGAAGATCCATAAATTAGCCAGAATCTGAAATCCTACCCCTCCTAACAACAAAACAGCAAACATCAACAGCTTGAGCCTCATTTTTGCAGTAGCAGTAGATTACCTAAACAATGGCAGAGATTGTTTTGCAGTTAAGAATTACCACTTAAAGGAAAATTACAAAGGATTTGGGTCAATTTTATTTAATTTTTTTAAAGGATATTCATTTTAAACTGTTGTTTATATCTGTTTTGTTATATGTATCCAATATTTGTTTTACAAATAAATATTAAAAACATAACAAGGGATTCCCAAACCACTATGGGTTAGCTAAGGAAAAGCACATCAAACAATGCTTGTTTGGCAGCTCCCTGATCACACTGGTCCATCTGGTAAGGAATGAGTCACTGCTGTCATGAAAACAAATATTTTGAAAAACTTTTTTTTATTTTTATGCCCTGCCAATAACAAAGCACATGACTTCAAAAATGATTCTGGAAAGTGCTGAAGGGGATTTAGGAAAATAGTTTTAGTTTGTTTTGTGTGCCCAGTAGGGATGAGCTCGCTGTTCGGGTCGAACATAGATTCGACTCGAACATCAGGTGTTCGCCCGTTCGTTGAAAAACAAACATTATGGGGAGTTTGCGGCAAATTCGAGCGGCGCAGAACGCCCCATAATGCACTGTGAGATCGCAGTGCATTGCTGTATGATGATTGGCCAAAGCATGCACCATGACCTGCATGCTTTGGCCAATCCCAGCGCCCTCTGCTAAGAGAGCCATAATTGGTCAAAGTCAGTCACTAAGTCCACGCCCCACACTATATAAGGCTGCCTGCACCCGTAAGTGACCAAAACCGCAGTAATTGAGATCGAACATGATGTGATAAGTCCAGTCCACTTACCGAACCATCCTTCAAGCCAGTTTGTGAATGGATCGTTAATACCTGAATTTTCCGCTAATTCATTCGATAGAGCAGTCAATCCTTCCAGGGCTCTGGTCACAGTCCCTCCAGGAGCTGTATTAGGGATAAAGGGTGTATAGGACCCCAATACAACTACATAAATTGGGAAGGAGAGATTCCGCCTTGTGCTCGAAGTAACGGCTGCATCAGGGTACTCTCATCCATCAAAAGAGTAGCTTCAACACAATCTCCTGTTCAAGGCCGCTATCCACAAGGGCAGAAAGCTCCTTCCTATCGTGACGAAACGCGTAGGGGGCCGGTGACGTCATCACGCTTTCCTCGGACGAGAAGCAGCGTTGCGGAACATACGGAGCTTAGTGAGAGACACGGACAAATGCCGTAATTGTATTGCTTCATCGCATCAATGCTGAACTTGCTTTTGGATTTTGTAAGTGCAATTTAACTTTTAATAAACTCCGCTGGTTTTTCATACTACACCATGAGCTTTTCCCTTTATGTCTGAGATCAAGGTACACTGTGGAACCTGCTGTATTGGAGTTTTTATGGTTGTGGGAATACCTTATTTCCTATGCTAGGCGAGACTGTCATTTTACAGTCATGGCTTTCTGGTAAGCAGAAACATATTCCCTTCACTTTGGGTGTCAGCACTATCTAGAGGATCATACTCACGTGTTGAAGCTACTCTTTTCAAGGTGTTTTGGAGCACATCGTTTTCTTCACTTTGGACTCATTTCTTTTAATAGGATTTTCACTTGGATTGAGTTTTTGGACTTTCTTTTCACTTTATATATTCTTCATTTATATTCTTTATCAATGTTTTATCACTTAGCACATTTATCATTATATGCTAATTTTGATCAATTATGTTAATGTCATTGATAAGCGCTGCATATTTTTGACCACAATACTGTATGTATGCTTAAGCCACATACAGTATTCGCCGCTGAGCCAATCCTGGCAAGTGATGTATTCTATTAATGAATACAGAGCCTGCTCGGATTGGAGTAACAACCTATGCCAATCCGAGCAGGCTGCATACAGTAGCCTGCTCAGATTGGCTTTGAGAGAGAGAGAGGCACTGGCTGATGATGCTGCAGCCTCTGCCAATCCAAGCAGGCTTTGTATTAATTAAAAGAATACATCGCTCACCATACTTCACAGGGTAAATCCATTCACCTTTGAGGTCCCAGGCACCAAAGAGGAACAGGTGAATCTGGGACATAGGACAGGGGGGTGGTTGTATTACTAGTAAATTTAATACATTTATTAAATGCATTTTGGTGAACAATTCCCATAGAATGTAACCCAAAAGTGGTATAGGTTTGGTTAGTGAAAATTCTACTTTCCAGAGGTGTGGCATTCAAGAGATCTCTGTCTGTGTTATTAATGTTTGATTTACTGTATGACATATCACAGCATGGCGGATGAGTAGCTGGCATTCTTGCTTTGTGTTTTTTAATGTTTCTAATGTTTTTTTTTTTAAATGGTGTTGCCTCAGAAGGGGTGGTAGTCTTATATGGCGAGTATAGCCCAAAACCTATGTTTTCACTGGAAAAATAGGGGGTCGTCTTATACGCCCAGTCGCCTTATACGCCGGCAAACACGGTATATATATATATATATATACTGTGAGGGGGTTAGCTCGGCAGCGGGTGTGTGTGACCCCCGGGATGGGCTCCCCACACAAAAACAGGCCCAGCAAACGGAGGTTGTGGTTTTCAAAATCAAAAAAAAAGGTGCGGTTTATTTTCTATTTACAGTGACAAAACACAGCAAAGCCAAAAGAAACATATAAACAAAATAAATCCTGGTCAACTTGACCTCTGACTAAACATACAGGTTTCCTAACTAACAACTGGGATCAGCCTAGTGCTGTCCTAGTCCCTAAGTCCCTGGTTTTAAATGTCCAAGCAAATAGCCACACAGGCTTTTTCTCACCGCACAGGGGTTCACTCTCCCTAGACAGTCCACACAGGTCTGGTTCCAGGCATGAGCTAACACCTAATGAATCTGGGAGTTCTTATAGAGGCCTAAATGAGCTGACAAGCTTCAGCTGGCCTCATCAACTCCCTGTCTGTACGACGCCCCACACTCTCCCTAGAGGTATGAGTCATCCATGAGCCTTCTAGCCTCAGCTGGGCTTATACAACTCTCCACCCTAGTTGTATAAGTCAGCATAAAGCCTGAATCTGGGAGAAATATATCTACCCCCCTGGATGCAACCAGGTGACTTTACCTTCCTGCTGTCACAATATATATATCTCACACTGCATCCAGTGTAGCCTGTATTTGACTGCAGGCCATTCCTGGTGTACTTTTTCTAATATACTTCAGGCGGTGTATTTAATATATATATATACAGCCAGTCTTGTATATATAGGAAGGCCAGTATGGTGGCCTGAAATTATGGGAGGAGCCCGGGCGGGTATTTAAGCAGACCACGAATGAAGGTCTGGGTCGGCTCCAGTGCGCGGTATCACAGGTCATGGGGCAGACTCTCCCCAGCTCACCTCATGTTCGTGAGTCTGTGCATTCGATCGCAGGTGCATTTCGGCTTCTTCACTCGTGGTCTTCGTCAGCGGCTCCCGCTCACTGTCGCAGGTAGGATTCAAACCTTTTTGTATCATGTGCAATCTTGTGGTTCGTTATGCTTCCTATCCTGCACCCCTTTCGTAAAAAGCCTGCCTCTGAGTTGTTGTTGCTCATGTCCCGACATCATTCGGCACAGGCGTAGTACAATCATAAGTTCCTTCTGACAAACATACGATTCATTCGTAGATCCAAGCCTCCGAGCCGCTGTCGGTCGTTGGCCGATATCACTCGACATAGGCTTTACTGGTTATAAGATTCACTGTTCATGGGGTTGCAGTCTCATTCATTTGGAGACGAGCATGTATTGTTTGTACAGGTTTCTGTGGCTGATTGAAGTGGTAATTAGACCCACCTGGTGCCTTCTCTGCACTGGATTAGCCTGGGGGAATGGGTGGTTGGTAGGTGTTCGGTTTCAGAGTAAGGGGTGGCATACACTATACAGCCAATTTGTATCAGATTAATTAATTAATACTCCTTACTACCGATTCGTACATTTTACAAACTGATTCGTATCAGATACATTGCATAGGCCAACTCTGCCAACTCACTGCGTGTCCGTGTAGCTGTGCTTTTAAAATCGTTCGTAGGTTTTCGTTGATCGTTTCACACTTGCTGTCGCAGGTAGGACTTGTTGTTACCGTTCTTCCGAACCGTTGCCTCATGTTCACCTTCGTAAAACCGCCACGGCTTCGTAGGTCATACTCGCCCATTTCTATGCATTTGTAATCACCGCCTAGCTCTGATCTGAACAAATCAGATCCCTCACAAACAAACCCCACCGGCGCTCGTTCTAGTAGAATCGGCGTTACAAATACAGTGGAACTTACGATTCATATCCCCAGCCTTATGTTTTATCAAAGCATTAACATTCACATCTCACTCCATCTATTTGTACAATGTTGCGCACGATCATTCCTACATACTTATAATTCCGCTAAACTTTGTTTTCGCCTTTCGAATAAAGCCGCTTCTTTGCAATCTTTGCAAGCATTTCAGCAAGTGGCTCAAACCGGCCACTCATCATCTCCAGTAGCAACACGGCTGCTCACCATTTTCTCTGTCGCTTTCTTCTTTCAGGTCAGTTAGACTTCCAGTCGGTCCACCCTGCACCAGGTTTGGACAGTATCTCCCAAAAAAATATATATTTTTTTTTTTTCGAGGGATTGCATCTTCACCAGGGGGCCAGCTTCTGCCCCGAACAGCTCTTAGCAATCCCCCTTGTCAAAACAAAATTCCTATGTCACCTTACTACAGGTTCCCGGTCGACTCAGTTCTCAACCTCAACCAAGACTTCACTATTAGGGCATCAAGTCAGGTGCGTAAGTTCAAAGAGATCCCCCCTTGCTTTTCTCTTGAACACTCTTTCATGACATATTTTACTTCATATACACAATTTGACTTGCTCCCGAGGCGCTAGTAACTGTCACATACTTCTGTGCACTTCACTCTGTTTTCGAAGAGCGATCCGAGATCCTTCACCAGGCAGACAGGGTCTCCCTACATCCAGCTTGCTGGCAGTGCAAGCTTTAGCAGACCAAGCATACGTCAATAAACTATAGATCGCAACATTTCTACTTGGAATACCCGACTTCAGCTACCCGCCCCAGTCTGCCCTGGGGGCTCTGGTTCATTAGTCTGTGCCGAGCACAGATGGGCACCTGAGCTATTGGTTACCTAGCCAGTCACCACCTGGCTCTCCTTGGTTGCCACGCATTCTTTTGAGTTTTCTAAAGTCACACTCAACAGCGCTCGCACGCAAACTAGCTGTCACTACGCCTGTCATTCCTTGTCCTGTCCTTCTTGTTTTCTTCCTGCCTTTCATCTTATCTACCCAAAACGCATCTATTCCCTCCTACCTTTGCAACTTTCCTTAAACACATGCATTTTCTCCACCTTGGTTTTAGCTAACGCCTAAGGCCGACAGCGATGACCTCGCCTCCGCCGTCACCCTCTGCGGGCTCAGCAAGCGGCGGCACGCAGTCTCCCAGAGCTTGGACCATTCCCAAGCTCACAGCAGAACTGCGACGCAGGAATATTTCCTACCCTGCCACAGCTGGGAAAGCAGAGAGTTTAGGCTGCTGTTTCCACCACCAATGGCAGCCCTACCAGGCACCCAGGTGTCGCCGCAGTCTATTTTCTTTAGCGATTACTCAGCTGCACTCCTTGGTGACCACACTGTCAACAGCAGTCACAGATGTCCAGGCCAGAGTAAGAGCCCTGGCGGTATGCTCAGATACACCCCTACCAGCTCCAGTCACCACCGCCGTCCCCGTGCCTTCAATTACAGGTAACATCTGCACGACTGTCTTCCCTGCACACCTTGTCTGCTAAGGCAGCAGCCAGACTCTCTCAAATCCAGATTACTACCAACTGGAGCACCATCGATACAGAGCTGTTCTGTCGCCATTTCGCCGGCCTACGCTCTCCACTCTGCGCTAACTGCCAGTCTTCCACCCATACGATAAACTGGCGCTCTGAGTTGGGTGGCAGACGCCTTCCCAGCTTTTCCTCCACCTCAAGGGTAGCTCAAAATTCAAGTTTAAACTCCCTCATACCCTCAGAGCCGTTATCCCTTAAATACTCACCAGTAGACCTAGCTATTCAAGCTATCATTAGTATAGGAGTAGGTTCTTGGCTGTCCAAAGCGGACATCTCGGACGCCTTCAAGTTTCTATCAATCGAGCCGCACCTCTGGCGATGGCACAGAATCAAGTGGAAAGGCTTGTACTATTTCGCCACTAAATTGACCTTTGGCTCCATGGGCGTTTGATACATTCCCTCAGTCCCTTTCCTGGATCCTGTCACATCACGCATGTTCTCAGAAAATGATCCACTATCTAGACGACTTCCTGCTCATTGAGAAACCTAGTGAGCCCCCAGTAGATTTAAACAGCTTGAGAGAGGTGTTCAACAATCGCAATGTGCCTATAGCAAAAGAAAAAAAAATTGCATATCAATGTTCATTCCATTAGCATCTTCCTCCTCCCCTCAGGTAGTCACGGACGCTGCAGCCTCCACAGGCTTCGCGGCAATTTTTGGCCATCATTGGTTTGCAGGGCCATGACCGTCAGAGATCCTCCTGATTCCTGTGTCCAGTCAGTCTTCCTCTACCCCATTGTTGCAGCAGCTCATGTATGGGGCAGCACCTGGCCAGGACAAACAGTGACGTTTGCCACAGACAATCAAGTCACAGCCAGTATCATAAATAAAGGCAGGTCCAAGTCGCTGGCCATCATGTCCTCCCTGCGCAGGCTGGTGCAACTATCCCTACAGCAACAGGTTAATCACCTCTGCGTCTACATCCCAGGCAAATGCTATACCTCGGCCAACTTTGTGTCATGACTTTGTGTCATTCTTTTCGCAGGAACCTGGAGCCGACCCGACCATGTCTCTTATTCCACCTTGGTCCCAGCTAAACGTTGGATTAAAAAAACACCCTTACAATTGCACCTGTCTTGTTAATCTATCAGTATCTTGCAACACCCTGAAGGCCTACTGTACCACCTTGAAGACCTATGACAGGCTCCTAGCCTCAAACCCTGGGGCAGTGTCAGCAGATCTCATCCACATCTTGGCTTTCACAGCACACGGCCACACACAGTTGGCATTGTCACACAATACCGTTAGACTCTATTTTTATCTCCTTACAAGATCCTACCAAACCATCCTTGTTCGCCACCCATGCGGTCAAAACCATCCTATACGGTATTCAAAATACAAAATACCACCAACACCTAAGTCCCAATTTTCTGCAGAGTATATAGGGCAGGCCGTATAGTATATACAGGCGGTCCCCTACTTACATACATCCTACTTACATACATCCTACTTACAAATGGAGGGAGACAACAGGAAGCGAGAGGAAATCTACCCCTAGGAAGGGAAATTCTCTCCTGTAAGAGTTAAAGGGGTTGTAAAGGTTTTTTTTTTTTCTAAATAGGTTCCTTTAAGCAAGTGCATTGTTGATTCACTTACCCTTTCCTTAGATTTCCCTTCTAAATTTTTTTTTTCTTTGTTTTCTTTGTCTGAATTTCTCACTTCCTGTTCCTCCTCAGTAAGCTGTTCAGTAAGCTGTTCTGGCTGACTCCACACCACTCGGATGATGGTGTGAAGTTTAGTGAGGAGAAACAGGAAGTGAGAAATTCAGACAAAGAAAACAAACCTTTAGAAGGCAAATCTAAGGAAAAGGTAAATGAACCAACAATGCACTAGCTTGAAGGAACCGATTTAGAAAATAAAAAACGAACCTTTACAACCCCTTTAATATGGGAAAAGGTGTCTCCTCTGATGCTTTATCACCAATCCTTGTTTCCCTAATAACCCCAAATTTTCAAAATCAAATTGTCATTGGGACAGAAAGTGAGGTGAAATCTTCTGAACAGGGGCACAGACAGCAAAACAAATGTTACAGGGGTGATAACCCTTCCCTATCCAAAAAGCTTAAAAATAGATTTTTTTTGGCTGGAGCTACACTTAAAAAATTTACCTGTTCCAAATTACAAACAGATTCAACTGAAGAAGAAACCTACAGTCCCTATCTTGTTTGTAGCCCGGGGAACGCCTGTATACTGCTGTTTAGAGTATATAGGGCCTGGGGGCCCCACGCCTTTTTTTTTTATTCGGGTGCGGGGTTCCCCTAATATCCATACCAGACCCAAAGGGCCTGGTAATGGACTGGGGGGGGGGGGGGAACCCATGCCAATTTTCTCAATGATTGTCATCTATGTTGCCGGGACCCGAAAATACATTACAGCCGCAAGCAGTTTTAAATTACTTTTTTTCCTTTAGAAATGACATTTTGCTGCAGGGTCTGTTCTAAACACGGGTAAACTGCGCCACTTTACAGGCATACTATAGACACCCCCCAGGTACAAAATTTAAAGGAATACATCACTTTTATTGTTTCACTTTAAGCATTATTAAAATCACTGCTCCCGAAAAAAACGACCGTTTTTAAAACTTATTTTTGCATTGATACATGTCCCCTGGGGCAGGACCCAGGTCCCCAAACACTTTTTATTACAATACCTTGCATATTAGCCTTTAAAATTAGCACTTTTGATTTTTCACGTTCGTGTCCCATAGACTTTAATAGTGTTCGCGTGTTCGCACAAACTTTTTGCCAGTTCACATGTTTTCCCGCAAACCTCATCCCTAGTGCCCAGTATTTAGTATATATACATAAAGTCAAAGATTTTGATTGATAACTAATTATTTCCTTATCAGTTTTATTTGAAAACTGCAAGCAAATAACATCTAAAATATTTAGCTTTGAAAATCATTAGTGTTACAAAATATACACAGTAAATAAACAAAAGCATATATTATATTCTTATTTTCATTTTGATTTATGCAGGTGTTCTATTACAGATATTCTATATACAGATATTACAGATATAACTACTAGAGACTATACACTTAAATTCTAGGAGCCAGGATGTTACATATCTGTGGTGTCAACTTTAAGGTGGGGCTATAAAGGCAAGAAAAAAAATATGCTATTATCCACATGAGTCAGGTCTTCTTCATACATATATACAGTATGTATGTATATATTTGCTTTGGATATTAGATATATATTTTTCACTGATCTGGTTTTTATATACAGTACAAGCCTTATTTTATACCACATGTTATGTACTTTGAAACATTTAAACACATAGTGCAGGTGCAGGGCTTTATTGAACTGACATGCTTAGTAATCATTAAAAACATAGTACATAAACGATCATTGGTGAACTTTTGCATAAGTTGAAAATAAAGTAAATTAGACATTATTATCACAAAATAATGGAAGTAATTATGGCAAACAGACATTTATGCTCATTGACATGTTTCTTGGGAAGGTTCTGTTACCTTCTGGGGTTTGTTCCAATGTGCAAAATGGAGGTCCACGCACCACAACCTCCTGCATGATAATGGAAAAGCTATAAACATCTCCAGAAAATGTACCATGCAGTGCTGCATGTGGATCTCTCAGTAATTCTGGTGCTGTCCATAGCAACTCTGAAAAAAAAACAGGGACAATTATTAGTCTAGTAATAGCTCAGAATCAATACTTACTAAAGATATACTAGTTTTCCTTTAAAAATATCACTCTCCAGATTTGGCAGCTTTGGCTGTCACCCAGAGTTAATCTGCTGTAATATGCTATACACCAAGCTTTCAATCCCTGAGCATCACTCTATATCATTAGGGAGTCAGCAAATCCCCACAGACATCTATGGAGCCGGAGCTCAGGCACCCAAAGTAACCTCAATTATTCTCTAACTGTTTTCCTATCTCTAGCCTTGAAGCAGGACTGATGGCAGTATTAAACATAAAAAGAAAAACATATATTGCAGCTTACCAATATCTAAACGTGGTGGCTGCATTAGTTGTCTTTTTATAGGCTTTTATCCTTTATTTTTGCCTGGTGATCCTGCCAGTTTCCCCTGCAGTAGCCTAACAGGGGAGGAGCAACGGAGACACCCTTGAACAGCAGATTGGCCAGTAGAGGGTAATGTTAAATGCACTAGCGGATTTAAATAGACTTGACTAACAACTTAAAGCCAAAATCCAGCTAACATTTTTGAAACAGTTACAGCAAACAGTTTTTTTTTTCCTTTTAGGATAAAGGTTTTGCATGAGTGAATACAAGCTGATCATTGTAAATATCCTTTAATTGTTTGTCTCAACTCTATAACTGCCAATTTTTCTGGACAGCTTGTTCTATTAAAAGAATTTGAAAAATACCCAACTTAAACCCATTCACATCTGAAATGTAGCGCTACCCCTGGACGAACCACTTGATAATTTTGGGTTCTCTGTTCTTTAACTCATCTTTGTAGAGAACCTTGGCCCCTCTGACACACCAGATTAACCAGAGAGAACTTGCAATGCTGTTGAGAGCACAAAGTTAGATACTCTGCACAAAACTATAACTCAATACCAGGAAGTAGACACCAAACTGATTAGTGAAGGCAGGATTTAGTATATTATTATGGATTGAGGTAAATGGCAACAGTTTCATAAATGAGTAAACAGAGAACACAGGTAATCACAATTCTCTAGACAATATGGATACTTACTTGTAGCAGGTTGGTAAGGAGTTCCAGGTAGCAGGAGTAATTTATACCTGGTAACCTACACCCGCACAGAGCAATGGCATGCATGACAATACCTATGGTGGTGAACGATGCTGTTATAACTTTTCTGTAACCAGTACACATTGCTGTTAAATTGCACTTTATAACTATGCTGAGACCCAGGGCTTACTGTAAAAATCTCCCCTTACTTGTGGCAGCAAATTAAGTTCTAATAGAGCAGCTATCTAACAAGGAAGTCAATTGCCCTTATTCTTCTGCCAGCTAACTTTGGGGCCCAGACTTTATGGTGGTGCACATGAATACAGTCCCGGTAAAGTCTGCATGCAGTGGTAACAGCTGTTAGTCAAAGGTCCAGTCTCTATATGCTGATTTCCCACTAGCAAAAACAAGGTCTGTGGTAGCAGTGCTCTCTCACCAGTCCCAGTGGTATGGCATCAACGGTCCTGATGTTCAGATGTTCTCTGGATCTGTCTGTAATGGCTCCGGTTCTCAACCCACAGGTATACAGTGCTCCAGTCTCTCTGCAGCAAAGGTCTGTGTTCTGCCAACAGCTCAGTCAAAGCCTCTGCACACTCTGATCGACTTTCTCTGGTCCCCAGCTCACCGGACCCCAATCTCTGGCCCAGGTCACAACCTTGGGTCAGATAGGTCCATACCCAGAAAGGCAGGTGTGCTCACTATGGTCTCCGGATGTCAAAAGATAAAGCTCAATGATCTTCAGTATAGAAAGTTAGCCTTTTCTCCTCCCTCACATTGTAGGTACTGTAGATCAATGGTCCATAGGATTCCACGGCATGGTTCTCATTCAGGACTATAACTCCCACAGTCCAACACAGCAGTATACAAGTCTATGGAGCTCCTTTGGCTTGTCTGTTTCCCTTGCTGGCATCCAGCATATCAATTCAATGAGGGCATGGAGAGCAGCTGCACCACTATGTTCTAATCTGCTCTTGATCTAGACAAACACCTTGCTACTCACATTGTTCGTGCATTTACACATGCATTTACATGCGTTTGCAGTGTGCTTTTTCTAAGTGTTTTTTGACATAGAGAAGAACAGGTCATCAAAGCAGCAAAAATGTGTTTTTTGTTCCCAGAATTGCATTTATGTGCATTGTGTTTACATGCCTTTATATGTGTTTATGCATGTTTTAGTTGCAAAATAAATGCAGCATGCCCAATTTTTCTTACGGCACTGCAACACAATGCAATGGTGTGAACGATGCTTGTTTACTATCTAACATTGATTCTGGACTGTCTGTGCAGTGGGAATGCATTCACAAAGGAATCTCACTGCATCTGGTGTGAATGGACCATTACTGGCAGGATCAACAAGTGATAAAAAAGAAGAAAAGCAATATATTACATTTTTATTTTTGGGCTTAAAGGGGTTGTAAAGGTAGAAGTTTTTTCTTATCTTAATGCATTCTATGCATTAAGATAAAAAGCCTTCTGTGTACCTGAGCCCCATCCCTGTCCAGCACACTGTTTGAGTACACTGTTTGTTTTTATTATGTGAGTACCCTTGACTGTGTTATGAATAAATTACCCATTTAAAAACGTACTACACTATCTGGAATCCCCTTTCTTTTTACACTCTCCTTGCTGCTACTGAGAGACAAAGACTAAGTACAGAGCCCACTGGTCCAGGAACACAAGGGAGGAAGAGCCACTCCAAGTTTAGATATATGCGGTTGTCTCATTACCGCAAGGTAAGAGGCCACTCACACTAGTGTATTTTTCTGCACGAAGAAGAGATCCATATCTCTCCAGCACCCTTTTGCTATCTGCACACTGGAATGTTTTGCACAGAGAAAGAAATAATTAATTTACTGCTTGTTCACAGCTTGATTGCATTTGCACTTTGGACTTGATTGGACTATACAGTATATATCAGAATTGCAGTTGGCACTAGTTCCTATTGCAGTTTTTGCCATATCTATTGTGCTTGCACAGATTATTTGCACCTTGCACAGGAAGTTTATATTTACAGATTTTGCACATCTTATTGCTGTTTTGCACATTTATTTTGCAAGATTGCACAATTTATTCGCTGATTTTGCACATTTATTTTGCAAGAATACACATTTTATTGTCTGTACCCAGTGTACACTCAGAATATTTGTTTATGCACGTTGCCCTTTCATACTATTATTACTGTTTAATAAATGTACCATATTTTAGTTCATATTTATATGATTAACATTTATGTTCTCTTGCACTCCTGCCTATGAACTCTCTTGTAACAGGTGTCTTGGCTGTCCGAGACTCTCCCTCCTGATTGGCTGAGACGCTGCTGTCAATCAAAGTCGGCTAGCCAATAAGGAGAGAGATGGGACTGCAGCTCCGTGTCTGAATAGACACAGGAAGCTGTGACTTAGCTTGGGTGCCCCCATAGCTAGCTGCTTGCTGTGGGGGCACTTAACAGGAGGGAGGGGCCAGGAGCACCGAAGAGGGACCGAGAAGAGGTGGGTCTGGACTGCTCTGTGCAAATCCACTGCAAGAGAGCTAGTATGTATAACATGTTTGTTATTTTTATAGAAAAAAAGAACCTAGACTTTACAATCACTTTAATGCCTCTTTAACTCTAGGCCTAACTTCAGCCCTAATCCTAAACTTAGATGCAGACTGTTCAATTATTCCCATCAGAATTTTACTTTACAACCTGAGTGGAGATCTTCAAATATTTGCATATTATCTTGCACAATTTTAGCTGTCTCTTCCTCTTAACGATATCAGATTTAAAATGTGCATAAAAAAAGATGACAATGACACAAAAATAACTGTTGACATTTTTGCATCTTCACACAATATATTGGTTCAATTTACCAAGTGCAGAAGGTTCTTCATGTGCAATCCTTTGAGTCTGTAAGATTTCATTGTACCCATAATCTGTGACTTTTAACACAAAACGTCCATCTACTACACAGTTGCCGGATTTGAGTAGACCATGAATAAACTTTCTGTGATGTAAATACTTCATGCCCTGTGCAGAACATATATGTTAAAATAAATATTCAATCACATAGTAAATATATACTTTAAAGTATACAAAAAATGTATAAATAAAAGTTTACTGCCACTTTGAGTTGTGCTAGGTTATACATGCATATAATTATGCAGGTTTTGGAATGGGGAGGGCCAAAAATACCTTCTTTGGTTCAGCTAAAAACGTATATACGGTACATGTATTTTTCAGCATCTGATACTTTTTTCTTTTTGTTTAATGAAATAGTTTTGCTTGTAGAAAACACCAGTAAGTAAATCTGCAAGTGAACAAGTTCTCCTCCCCACTATCCTTTTATCTTTTCTATTTTTTTTTTAGAAGCTATACATGGCTTTATTTTCTCCTGTCCAACCCCAGGATAGCTGTAACTTTGAGGAAAAGTTAGAAAACACCTGTCAGGTTTTATTGCTGTCTGTGCCCCTTTAGGAAGATTCACCTCTCTATTTGTCCTGTTTACCATTATCATTGAGGGCCAGTTCACACCAGACGCAGTTCTGTTCAGTTCCGTGTGCTTTTTTTCTGCACAAAATGAATGCACAGTGTTTTCCATGTATTCCAATAGCTCTTGTTGACTCTAGTTCACACCATGCAGTCAGTTTCCGGTCAGTTTCTGCACCGGAAACTGACTGCATGGTGTGAACTAGAGCCAACAAGAGCCATTGGAATACATGGAAAACACTGTGCATGCATTTTTAGTGCAGAAAAAATTCGCACAAAACTGTATGGAACTGCGTCTGGTGTGAACTGGCCCTTAAAGTAAAAGAAAATCACAAATCTTGGGCTGTAACTAGAACAGGAATAGAGGGTAAACCTTCCAATGGGGACACTAGGTTTGGTGACCTAGGGTGGTCCCCAAGAGAGTCTCTTAATTTGCTTGAATCATCTTGTGCTTTTGTAAAACAACAGACTTGCTGGCGGGTTCACTAGATGAAAATAGAAGAAAGAAAGCCTATAAAAGGTAACAAATGCAGCCATCACATCTAAGAACTGGTAAGCTGCAATATAATAACTGTTTGCTTTTGGGTTTAATACTGCCTTAATAGCTCTCCAGGGCAGAGGAGGAACAGTTTTACTTACACGACCCTGGGCTCTCCTGCAGATGGCATCCTCCCATGATCTGACGGTGGACTGTCCAGTAGTGTCCTCAAGTCCAGAACACAGCTATAGAACCGACTCTGGTCTTGATAACATCAGGACCCTAGAAGATGAGAGCACAAGGGTGCAGAATCGGCGGGGACTGACCTAGCTGCAGAGATGAGCTGAGGATCAGGTAGGTGTTTTCCTTTTTCTTGTTCCCCTAGATCAGTGGTTCTCAACCTTTCTAGTACTGTGACCCCTTGATAACATTTCCCAAGTTCTGGGGACCCCTAACAGTAAAAATTATTTTCGTAGCATGGGTTGTTGGCACCCAAGACAAGAAAAGTAATTTTGCGCCCCTAAACCACGGACATTTAGCGCTCCTTGAGTCCCTTCCACTCTAACCCCTTATGGGATGTGCCACTCTTTCTCTTTGTTCTCCTTTCTTTCCCTTTTATCTCTCTATCCTAATTTCTTGTTTTATTTTCCCCCATCCCTCTCTCTAGTCGTCTTTCTTGTTCTTTCTCTTATGCCGCGTACACACGATCGATTTTCTCGATGGTGAAAATACCGTTGAGAAAATTGACGGGGAAAAACGAGGGAACGGCTTGGTTCCCTACACACGGCCGTTTTTCCCGACATTTTTTTTCTTGGTCGAGAAAAACGACCGTGTGTGGGCTCCGTGGCAGTGTTTCCCTATGGGAAAACTGCCGCGGAAAAAAATGACGGGAATCACGACGAGAAAAATTAGAGCATGTTCTAATTTTTCTCGTCGTGATTAATGCCGTTGTTCCCGTCGGGAAAAATTACAAAAAGCCCACACACGGTCGTTTTTCTTGTTAAAAAAAAAATAATTAATTTTTCCAGACGGGAAAAATGATCGTGTGTACGCGGCATTATTCTTTCTCTCCCTTTTCTTTGTTCCTCCCCCCTCTTTTTCTCTCCCTTCCATGTATTCTCTATTTTTATTCCTTCTATTACTCCTTGGTGGGGGTGGGGGGGGGATGAGTGGCAGTGCTGGTGGGGGGAATTGGATGAGTAGCAGTGCTGGGTGGAGTTCTGATCAGCCAACTTAAGTTCTCTTGATCAAGGTCATCTGCTGATCTGAGAACTGTAGTGGGGACTTTTAAGGGCAACTATAATCACATTTAGTGTTACTCACTGTGTCTCCGGCTTCACTGTGTCTCTGACTTTGTAGTGTCTCGCAGCAGTGACACCTATGCTGAAATCAGGAGATAGGGTCTCCGTCAGCCCTTCCCACTTCACATTCCTCACCAGTCAGCTGACCTCTAGTCTCTGCCCCACAGCCATGCCGTGAACTGAATGGGCGGCTGCAAATAGGCTGAGTGGACAGCCGCGGGCTCCAGGAACAGCCTAGCTGGGCGGCCAAGAAAAGGCTGGGAGAGCGGTGTGGGCTTCAGGAACAGCCCAGGATTCGGTGACCCCTGGCAACTCCTCATTCATTTATATCTAGGGTAGTGAGAACCACTACCCTAGATATAAACAATTACCTCTTGCAATGCGGGCACAGCCTCACTGAAAGGAATGACTTTTTATTTGCCTGGAGTTTGGCTTTAATCCCTACAGACTTCTACAAATGATATACTGTTTGACTGCAGTTCAGGACCTGGCTCAATTGCCTGGCAGTGGTGTTTAACTTAGAAAAATGGCTAAACAGAATTATAAATGTTCTGGCAGGTAAGACAGTTCACTTATATGTGTAGCGCCCACCTCACTCCCCTCTTTGTCTCGTCTTTCTCTTGTCTAGGGGTACCTTAGAGGGGAGAGAGCGGGGACACCACGCCTGGCTTCAGCCACAGGTGTTAGTGTGGAATAAGCAACGGTTCTGTATTACCTTCGGGTCAGTGCTTTGCACCTGGATCCTCCCTCCAAGAGTCACCGCGAACCATGTCCATTAGAAATGAGCTCCACACCATTAAAGTTCAACACTCCTTTATTCTGCTTGTCTGAACACAAACAGTTGAACTCCCTTGATAGAACAGAACAGAAAAGGAGGTGTGGATGCGAACAGGCCCAGACACAATGTAAGCTGCCACTTCCCTTCCTAGAAGTGTGTCCTGGTCTCCGCACGAGGGTAGATTTCCTTCCAGGTGGTCTCCGACGAGAGACTCACTTGTCACCGGCAATATGCTGCACCGGGTCTTCAAATGAGGAGCTCCCCCCGGTCCATTGCGCCTTCCGGATTCGGAATCCCTGGGCACCCTAGGATCTCCTTCCCTCGCGGAACCCAGTGTAGGGCACTGAGCTCCGGACCTCCATCTAAGTACCTTACCCCAGGCTAAAGGTGCCTGGGATGGAACTCGACCTCCGCTGTCCTCTGGGCCTAGGTCACCCAGAGGAGCGGCATGACCCACCGTCCGCAAGCTAAAGGTGCCTGGGACTTCAACCCCGTGACCAAGATGGCCGGCCCCCTTTATACCCTCTCCCAGCAAGCACGGCGGGTTCCCCGCCCCACCATACCGCTGCCGAGGGAGGACAAAAAGGAGGACGGCACACAGCGATAATCCAACCCAACCAAGGGCAACAGCGCCACCCAATGGGCCGGAGTGAATCACACATCACTGGTGTCACTTCCAAATTCAAATTTACACCCGGGAAAGTACATACCCGCTACATATGTATATATGTATGAGCTGAAAAAGAGGAGGAGTCCTCGAAACTCATCCTGCAAACCCACTTTTACAGGCGACCATTGTCCTTTCCATTGAGCGAGCCGAGCAGGAGCAGCAGAGATTTCTGGCATCCAGCCCAGCTCTTCACCTGTCCACACAGTGATCCGGACACTGTAGCTGCTCATCCATCCTTTATTTGTGACTGTGCTGTGTGTTGAGTATGCTCTTTCTCTCGGACTATATTCGCTTGTTCACATTTTTTTGTTGTTTTGTGAGTACATAATATGTTGTTTTTAATAAAGCCCTTTGATCCTTTCACTACACCTAAGGTCTGCGCTGTTTACTCCCTTCCCTTGCTTTTGCATTCATATGTGTACCAGTAGTGGCCAGGCCATAAGGGACGTAGGGGCGCCGCCTCCCTAGTTTGCATCTGGGGTTGCATTGCGGGGTGCTGGACTCATAGCTTTCTATGAGGTTTTTTTTTCAAGCACATGATTAGAGCCTTCTGCTCTAATTGGCTTGGAAAAGGTTGGGCTTGGGGCATGTGACACTAGCGAATCAATATTCGCTATTCGTTTCTGGCTTCTCCTCTAGGCTAATCAGGACAGGAGGCGGATCTAAAGAAGACCGGGTTGGCTGGGAGGAGAAGCCGGGGAAGCCGCAGTGGTGGGATGGGTAAGTGTGGACCAGGGGGGGTTTGTTTGCCGCCCCCCATCCCAAAAAAGTTACCACCAGCCGCCACTGCTGTGTACTTAGATGTTTTCTTCTTCAGCCTCCCTACATGAAAGGGGGCCTGACCCTGAAATAGAATGCAGGTTTTGGAAGTACTGACTTCCCAGCCAGGTATGTATTATGACATGAAAAATAATATAAAGTGCAGCACTAATAATATATATAAAAGGCTATCACCATATGTGAAGTAAAATCAATAGAGTGATATATATTATCGCTAAAGTCCCAAATACAATAAATTGATTCCAAAATATCTTCACCCAATACAGTGCAGCTGTTCCACTTTAAGGCTACTTTCACACTGAAACGCTGGATGTGCTGGCGGTATAGCGGCGCTATTTTTACTGCCGATATACCGTCGTTTTTGCCGCGATTTGCGGGCGCTAGCGGGGTGATTTTAACCCCTGCTAGCGGCCGAAAAAGGATTAAAAACGGCCGCAAAAACGCCTCTTTGTGGCGTTTTGGAGGCGCTACCCCATTGATTTCAATGGGCAGGGGCGCTATAGGATCAGTATTTTTACCGCTCCTATCGCGCCTCAAAGATGCGGCTTGCAGGAGGTTTTTTTTACCCTCCTGCCAGCGCACCGCTCCAGTGTGAAAGCCCTCAAGCTTTCACACTGGATACAAAGTAGCA
The DNA here is from genome assembly GCA_029206835.1 of Rana muscosa. Taxonomy (NCBI): domain Eukaryota; kingdom Metazoa; phylum Chordata; class Amphibia; order Anura; family Ranidae; genus Rana; species Rana muscosa. Next base: position 157,674,400 of record CM055125.1, on the reverse strand, counting down.
GCTTTTACAGGGCGCTTTGCAGGCGCTATTTTTAGCGCAATAGCGCCTGCAATGCGCCTCAGTGTGAAAGGGGCCTAAGATAACTACACCGCCATGCTTTGTCACCACGTGCTCTGTAAACACGCTGACCAGAGTGTATTGACTTAGAGAAGTCAATATGCGCCTATATATGTAGGATCCAACACAAAGCAAGGTGATCTTCCTCCAGTATAAATAATTACTCCACCGGACTTCAAGATACCACCGTATCATAAGGAAAAAAACAGGGAAACCACATAGTATAAAACCAGTTATTTGAATGTTTATTAAAATACTCAGCTTACTCACAAAAGTAAAACCAAATGCGCTTGTGGTAAAATACAGCTGGACCTGGGATTCAGACAGGCCACTTTCGTATCGGGATGCTAGTTCTGGGTATCTTGTCCTAGGGCCTGCTGTCATGGTGGAAATCTACAGTCTTCTACCAAACTCCCATACCCCACATGCCACAGCCGTACAAGCATTGGACCGTGACAGGCACTCATCAAGAGTGCCAACTATACCCATCCTATTGCCACCTGTCCTCCAATAGAGCGCTTTTCATTGATAGATGCTGTAGTACAGCTTCTATGAAGTAAGGAGGGAAGTGGAAAAGTCAGACATTTTTGCCCTCTTTATGAGTGCCTGTCACAGATCCAGTGCTTCTATTAAACCCCTCCCAGCACCTGAAGATTACAGCTGTGGAGTATGCGAGGGGGGCAGAGGACTGAAGATTTGCACCATGACAGCTAGCACCAGCACAAGGGACACTTTGTATTAAATATAAGTGTAGCACTACCCCCAGTTAAGAAGTTAAGAGAGTTGTTGGTTTTGTTTGGGTCTGTACTCTGGCTATCAACCCCTAGAACTTGGCTCGAACCCTCCCTTGGCACAACTGGTCTGCACAGATATTGCGGAACCCACTGGTGGTTGGGGAACACAATAAGTCTACACAACAATAAAGTAGTACATAAAGTTGTTACCTTGTAATAATTGCTTTTCCATGCAGGATAATAGAGAACTCCACACAGTATTCCACTTAACCAGAGTCAAAGTTTATTCAGTGGTAAAAGATAATAAAGTTAAACAGAGATATAGTTAACTTGTGCAGAGCCCTGCAGAGTCAATGGTAAAGCAAACAATATAAAACACAATTTATATGCGCACGTTCTATATTAGTGAAACCTATGCTTGCGAGCTCCCCCTAATGGGCAATATGGAACACGTGTCCCGTCACTATCGGTTCTAGTCAGGCCTGACTAAGTTCAGTATACAGTTCCTTCAGTAGTAGGAGTCTTCGCTAGCAAATCGTTGGTGCACATAATATTTGTAATCCACAAGGTTGTTAATAAAAGGCAAAACTAAACATCCACAATCTTCATGAATGTGAAACTCACTGGCAGTGCAAACGCCAAACTTTAAACCACGCGGCCACCGTGAGATGCACTAGATCCTTGCATGTGGTGCACCACTCTAGTAATGGCAGGTCTTCTAAAAGTCACAGGCCTACACAACAGTTAATGAAATCCGGGCAGGTGCCCTCTCACCAAAGTAGGCCTCGTCCCTCTGGTACACTCCGCTGTCGGTGTCCCGATCCGTTGCTTCTCCGCAACTTGCAGTCTCCGGTTCCCCACACAGCCGCACTGGATGTCGGTAGATGGACGACTCCGGTCTCTGTAAAGCGAGAGCTGGAAACTCTGAAGAGGATCCCTCTTTAGGCTGAGTGATCCTACTCGATAGCTGTAGGCCCAGGCTTCAGGCCTAGACGCTCCGGCAGCAGGCCTCAACACAGGATTTCTACTTGAGAGAAGGTGAAGTCCAGAGAGAGCAAGCCTAGCTCCTCCCTTCCTTTAAGTAACCTCCCCCAGAAGGCTGTTCAGCGATGCAATGCACTTTGGGAGTACAGCTGCACTGTGGGCACCATAGTCTATTTGATACCCGTGGCAATGGAGTCCCTTTCTCCCTGTACCATAAGTTCCACAATACACCGTTCCATATAGTTAAACAACAGTTGCTGCAATATCTTAAGGAAACTCCGGAGGGAGCTGGGGCTATTTCTCAAGATAACAATAGTCTTTAACACATTGCAAAGTGGCACCCCGCTACACAAGTAACTTCCCTTGTGCTGATTTTTTACTAAACTTAAAATTGAAGCTTTTAAAATGAAAGACAGAAGCTGATTGGTTGTCATGCCAACCTGCTCCAGATTCTTGCTGCCCCAGTAACGCTAAATTCTGTAACACTTGGGTTAAATAATAGTAGCGTTTTCAGTGACAGGATGATGTCAACCAGTCTCGAGGGCTAAGATGGAAAATGGCATCCGACCCCAAGGCATTCCACTCTCCCTGTTGGGTGGAGAAGGGGCCAATGAGTGAGTGCAAAAATGTTAGTAATGTTTATGGCATGCAATGGAATATTACCAGTAAAAAGTTTAAAATTGGTGAACAAATATGAGGCTAATGGTGGCAAAAGAGAAAATGTCCCTGGATTGGTGATGTTACTGAAAGTAAAATGTTTCCCTGTGTCATCTGTGTCACTAAAATAAAAAATAAAATTTCCTGAGTTGGTGGTGCAAGAGGAATCCAAAAATGTCCCTTAGTCTGTGGTGTCACTGAAAAGAAAAAATGTTCCCTGCATTAGTGATGTCACTGGAAGGAAAAAAGTGTCTCTGAGTCAGTGGTGTCACTGAATGGAAAGAACGTCCCTGTGTTGGTGGTGTCACTTAACCACTTGACAACTGGGCACATAACCCCCTTCCTGCCCAGGTGAAATTTCAGCTTTCGGCACTGTCACATTTTGAATGACAATTGCGCGGTCGTGCGACGTGGCTCCCAAACAAAATTGACGTCCTTTTTTTCCCACAAATAGAGCTTTATTTTGGTGGTATTTGATCATTTCTGCGTTTTTTATTTTTTGCGCTATAAACAAAAAAAAGCGACAATTTTGAAAAAAACACAATATTTTTTACTTTTTGCTATAATAAATATCCCTTTTTTTTTTTAAACTATTTTTTTTCACAGTTTAGGCCGATACGTATTCTTCTACATATTTTAGGTAAAAAAAAAATCGCAATAAGCGTATAGTGATTGGTTTGCGCAAGAGTTATAGCGCCTACAAAATAGGGAATAGAATTATGACATTTTTAAAAAAAAATTTTTTTTTTACTAGTAATGGCGGCAATCTGCGATTTTTATTGTGACTGCGACATTATGGCGGACACATTGGACACTTTTGACACATTTTTGGGGCCATTCACATTTATACAGCGAACAGTGCTATAAAAATGCACTGATTACTGTATAAATGTGACTGGCAGGGAAGGGGTTAACACTAGGGGGCGATCAAGGGGTTAATATGTTCCCTGCTAGATGTTCTTACTGTGGGGGGAGGGGACTGACTGGGGGAGGTGACCGATGGTTGTCCCTATGTACAAGGGACACACCATCGGTCTCCTCTCTTCCTGACAGGACGTGGATCTCTGTGTTTACACATAGAGATCCACGTCCCTGGCTCTGTGACAGCCGATCGCGGGTATCTGGCGGACATCGCTGCCGCCAGGCACGCGCATCGGCACCCGCCTGACACGGCGGGCACAGCTCTTCTGCGTTGCGCGCCGCCGGTGGCGCGCATCGGGGAAGTAAACAGGAGGACGTCCATGGACGTCCTCCCGGCAATTGAGCGCCGCAATGCGGCCGTCTTTTTAGAATGGCCCGGGCGCGAAGTGGTTAATATAAACCCCCTTCTTTCCTCACTAAAATGCTCACCCCTCCCCCAATCCTCCCCCCAGTACAGAGCTCCCCTCTCCTCCCTCCACCCCCCCCCCTTCTCAGTACTGAACTCTTCCTCCAGCCCCTAGCTATTTATCCAGTCCTTGGTGCAGGACAAACGGCAAGGAATGTGAGCACTTCCTGTGCTGCAGCCTGACAGCCCAGCTTTATGAGAGCTGCTTTTGCTGCAATGAGGATACACCATCATTTGAGAACACAAAAGCCAGCACAGGAAGTGTGCTTCTGCATTTACAACAAGTGACAGTGAAGAGCACACGAGAACCGCCGTGATCTGGAAAAAAAAAGCCCTGTAGACAATGGGTTTGTTCCGATACTAGTATCAGTATCGGGACTGATACCTGTCAGTGCCATCTATCAGTGCCAGCCACCTGTTAGCGCCACCTATCAGTGCCATCTATCAGTGCCAGCCAACTATCAGTGCCATCGATCAGTGCCAGCCATCAGTCAGTGCTCATCAGTGTTGGGTGTTAGAGTGGGTGACTGGGGACAAAGAGAAGGCTAATTTATTAAATACTTTCTTCAGCTCTGTGTATACAATGGAGCATGGGGGAGTTAATGTCCATAATGGGGGTGGTAGTGACACAGCCCCAAATCCACAATGGCTCAAAAGTGATATGGTCCAGAAATATTTAGACAGAATAAAGGTGGATAAAGCACCTGGACCAGATGGCATACACCCACGGATCCTAAAAGAATTGAGCTCTGTAATTTCAAAGCCATTGTATCTCATTTTTAGGGACTCATTAATGACAGGAATAGTACCACTGGATTGGCGCAGGGCCAATGTGGTGCCTATATTTAAAAAGGGAACAAAGTCTTTACCAAGTAACTATAGACCTGTTAGTTTAACTTCCATAGTTGGGAAGATACTGGAGAGATTAATAAAAGACCACATAGATGAGTTCTTGCTGGAAAAAAACTATTTAAGCAACAGACAGCATGGATTCATGAAAGACAGAAGTTGTTAGACAAACCTGATTTCTTTTTATGAAGAGGTAAGTAAAACCTTGGACAGAGGGGTGGCTGTGGACGTGGTATACTTGGATTTTGCAAAAGCGTTTGATACAGTTCCCCACACATGGCTCATGTGTAAGGTAAAGTCTACAGGATTGGAAATATCAGTTTGTAAATGGATAGAAAAATGGCTAAAAGACAGAATTCAGAGAGTAGTAGTTAATGATTCTTACTCTGAATGGTCTAAGGTTATCAGTGGTGTACCCCAAGGTTCAGTGCTGGGACCCTTACTTTTTAATATCTTTATAAATGATATTGGGTCTGAGATCAAAAGTAACATTTCTGTCTTTGCAGATGACACCAAGCTATGCAGTGGAATAACGTCCTTACAGGATGTCGCCAATTTACAAGCCGACCTCGATGCCCTGTCTAATTGGGCGACTATGTGGCAGATGAGGTTTAATGTTGATAAATGTAAAGTTATGCACTTAGGGGCTAAGAATATGAATGCATCATACATACTAGGGGGAGTACAACTGGGGGGATCCGTAGTGGAGAAGGATCTGGGGGTTTTGGTAGATCATAAGCTCAATAATGGCATGCAATGCCAAGCTGTGGTTTCCAAAGCGAGCAAAGTCCTTTCTTGTATTAAGAGAGGTATGGACTCCAGAGAGAGAGACATCATTTTGCCCCTGTACAAATCATTAGTAAGACCTCATCTGGAATATGCAGTTCAGTTTTGGGCACCAGTTCTCAAAAAGCATATCGGGGAACTGGAGAAAGTGCAGAGAAGGGCAACCAAACTGATAAGAGGCATGGAGGAGCTCAGCTATGAAGAAAGATTAGAGGAACTGAATTTATTCACTCTTGAGAAGAGGAGAATAAGGGGGGATATGATTAACATGTACAAATATATAAGGGGTCCATATAGTGAACTTGGTGATGAGTTATTCACTTTATGGTCAACACAGAGAACAAGGGGGCACTCTTTACGTCTAGAAGAAAAAAGATTTCATCTCCAAATGCGGAAAGGTTTCTTCACAGTAAGAGCTGTGAAAATGTGGAACAGACTCCCTGCAGAGGTGGTTCTGGCCAGCTCAGTAGATTGCTTTAAGAAAGGCCTGGATACTTTCCTAAATGTACATAATATAACTGAGTACTAACAGTTCTAGGTAAAGTTGATCCAGCTCCGATTGCCTCTCGGGGGATCAGGAAGGAATTTTTTCCCCTGCTGTAGCAAATTGGATCATGCTCTGCTGGGGTTTTTTGCCTTCCTCTGGATCAACTGTGGGTATAGAATTGGGTATATGGGATTGCACGATATTTTTTTATTTTATTTTAGTTATTTTTTTATGGTTGAACTGGATGGACTTTGTCTTTTTTCAACCTGACTAACTATGTAACTATCAGTGCTGCCTAATCGGTGCCACCTATCAGTGCTCATAAGTGCTGCATATCAGTGCCACCTATTCAGTATTGTGCTTTGAAAACTGTCACATGACAAAAAAAAAAGTATTGGTAATCGGTATCGGCGAGTACTTGAAAAAAAGTATCTGTACTTGTACTCGGCCTTAAAAAAGTGGCATTGGGACATCCCTAGTAAATACACCACAGACACTCCTGTCAGTGAGAGGCTGGAAGAAGGGAGCAGCTGGAGCTCCCCTCCTCTATATATAGCCACTGCGCCCGAAAAAATTGCTCCTTCCCCCCCCCCCCTCCTTGTTCCAGCTCTGAATTTGTGTAAAAGACAGAGTATGTCAAAAAGCAGGCAAAGCAGTTGCAGTAAATCATGAAAAGAAACACATGCTTTCGTTTTTCTTAAAAGATATGACATTTTCAGACAGGGCCGGTGCTACCACTAGGCAAACTAGGCAGCCGCCTAGAACGCCCTGCCGCCTAGGGCGCCCGGCCACTGGTGTTCCTACCCTCTTCTCTCTGAAGCAAGCAACTAAGTCTCAGCATCAGCAGGCAGCCGCCACTCCATTCGCACATAGTGTCTGAGGCGCAGCGGTGGCGGAGGACTGTGTCTGTGTCCTGACTCCTGAATGAATGGAAGCAAGCAAACATTCATCGATGGGCACTGGTAGGCTGCATTGATGGGCGCTTGTGAGGCTGCATTGATGGGCGCTTGTGAGGCTGCATTGATGGGCGCTTGTGAGGCTGCATTGATGGGTGCTTGTGGGGCTGCATAGATGGGAGCTTGTGAGGCTGCATTGATGGGCGCTTGTGATGCTGCATTTGATGGGCGCTGGTGATGCTGCATTTGATGGGCGCTGGTGGGCTGCATTTTATGGGCGTTTCGTTAAAAAGGTGGGGTATACATGGGCAGGGCAAAGAGGCTGGAGCCATGGGGGGGGGGGGCAAAATGAGGTTTCACCTAGGGTGTCAAAAATCCTTGCACCAGCCCTGTTTTCAGACACTGAAAATTATTCCAGAGCAGATTTTTCAAGCTTCTTACCCTGGAAAAACCCTTGAAGAAACTTCCAGGTCTGCGGTAACCCCATGAAAAATATTTCAGATCTACAGCTACATGCTACATTAGCACAATCAGCAAGCTGTAGACATAATAATAAAATAAAAAAAGAAATAAAAAGATTCCCCTTTTAATGTAAAACTCTGGCTTGTTTTTGCTGTACAAATTGTTCAGTGGTAAAAACAGATCTGCATTGTGTTTGGTGGCTAAAAATACTTTTATGTACTCTGTACTGCATGGCAGAATATCCTGCCACTATAGAAATACAGGATGTAAATCATTTTTCTTATGGTGATGATGATAACAATATTACTAGTATTACCATAAATATACCAAAAACATTGATGATAATAATGCTGATTAATTGCCATCCAGTAACCTCCATAGAGAAATCTTTACACTTTTATAATTATTGTGTAGCGGGGTGGCGGTTTGTACTGTAATATAAAACTATCATTAACATTGTGAAGCGATGCATTGTGGAACTTACGGTACCAGGAGAACGGGACTCCATTGATATGAGTAGGTAATAGACTATGGTACCCACAATGCAGTTGTCCTCCCAGAGTGCATTGCATCCCCGCGGAGCTTTGTGGGAGAGGTTACTTAAAGGAGGGGAGGAGCTTTGTTCGGTCTCTTGGGACCTTCACCGCCTCCCTGCAGGACGTGTGTGTGAGGCCTGCTGCCAAAGGGACTAGGCCTGAAGCCTGGGCCTACAACCTTGCGGAGGATCACCAAGCCAGGAGGGTGATCTCTTTCTGTGTGTCCAGCTCGCACTTCCTAGAGATCGGAGTCGTCCGTCGGCTGACATTTACTGCTGCCAAGGGAGGGACCGGAGACTGCACATTGCAGAGAGGCCACGGATCGAGTCACCAGTAGCGGAGCAAATCAGGTGGACTAAGTCTGTTCTGGTGAGAGGGCACCTGCCTATATTCTATAACTGTGCTAGGCCCATGGACTCTTGAAGGCCCATCAGCAGCAGAATAGTACGCCACACGCATATTAGGACATAGTGCAGCGCGTGATAACTAAGCAGTTTGGGTTAAAGTTATACTAACTGAAAGTTCACTTCCACGAACATTGTGAAGGTTTAATTGCATCTTTATTCCCTTTGGATTACAAGTATAACGTGCACCAACGTTGCTAGCGAAGACTCCCACCATTGAGGAACTTGTGTTGGTGATCATTGTCAGGCCTGACTGGAACTAACACTGCAGGACATAGGGTGGTATTGCCTATTAGGGGGAGCTTGCGAGCATTATACCTGTTTCATTAGATTATAAGTAGATTTTAACATTGTTTTAGAAACCCTTTCTTTTCTTTATCCTCATTGACTCCTGCAGGGCCCTGCTGGGTCAACTGTATGCATATGTGTAATACTGTTCCTTTTCCTTCATACCAAGTAAAGTTGCCCTTGGTTAAGTGAAACACTTTGTTGGAGTATCTTTGTTTCCTGTGAGACTGCTACCAAAGGAAGGTAACCATATTCTTACATGTTATTGTGATATATATATATATATATATATATATATATATATATATATATATATGCCAAATTGTGTTCCCAGCATTCAGTGGGACTCACAATTGCCAGTTACACCAGTTGCGCCAAGGGAGGGTCTGAGCCAGTTAAGGGGGTTGCAAACAGAGTACTGACCCAAACTAAACCAGCAGCTCCTCCGGGGGTAGTGCTACACGTGGGGGCTCGTCCGGGATTCAGTACTCTGCAATTAACCAACCTCAAGATGGACCCTTTTGTCGCAGTCCAATGGTGCGAAAGAGAGGGCGCCATTTCAAGCTCAAGTGTAGTCGTGGAGCTTCCCGGTGAACAGTGGGACAAAAAGGGGGTGGATGACATCATGAGAAGATTATCCCCTCACAGGAAAGACCGGGTAGTTGCCCTAAGAACAGAACAAGGGGTCTATAGCACTCATGCCCTATTGGAGTGGGGAGGGGAAGTACCTGAAAACTTTAGGAAAAAAAGTTTCCCACTAGGAGGCAAGTCAAAACTCTGCCTGGTACACCCGAAAGTTACAGTAGGGGACCATCCTACTCCTGCCCAGAGGGAGAAAGCTAAGGGACCCGTGAGCCCCCTGCAACCCTTGTCCATGATTGGGCCAGAACTTCTTAACGCCCTGGGAGACTTTGTGTCAAAGTGCCAGAAAAATAACACAGTGTGTGTGGAAGCTGGATATTGGAAGATGAGAATCTTTTCAGGGAAGCAGCCGGTACCGGTCGGTGAAGAAGAGTTCGACGTTTGGATAGAACAAGCTATGCAAGCTCTTGAAGGATGGGAACTGCCCGAGGCCCAGAAGAAGCAGCGTGTATGTGAGAGTCTGCGAGGAGCTGCTGCCGAAGCTGTTAAAAACTTGAGATTCAGTAAAGCCACCTGTACAGCATATGACTACTTGGTCATGCTGCAAGAGGAATTTGGACAACTGGAAAAGGTAGCTGACCTCATATATCAATTCAAACACACTTCTCAACAACCGGGTGAACGCTTCTCCGAATATGTAAGGAGACTGAACAAAATGTTGTGTCAAATTGTGCTGAGGAAGGGAGTGGAACCCTCTACGGCAGACCAACGAGAATGAAACAGATCCTACAAGGTGCCCTGAGCTCTGATCCCATCTGGCTCCATTTGAAGACCTTGAAGGATGTTATGTCTCAAAGCTACTCCGACCTCATTAAAGTACTGAGGGATGAAGAAGCCCTGTTGGGTGATCAGACATCAGGAACTTCACCCAACTCCATCCCATGTGTTGGGGTTAGGTCAGCCATGGCTCAAGAAAGGGACTCGGTGGTTGACACTTTGAAGTCTCAGATGACACAGGTGATGGGGATGCTATCCTCTATGATGACCAGTATTGCAGACTTAAAGAAAGAAGGAGGAACTGAAGCCAAGGCGGCCCAAGAGATACCAGCTTCCCCACCTAAGACCACAAGGAGTGAGGGTGTCTGCTATAACTGCGGAGGAACTGGACACCATGCAAAATTGTGTCCCAGCCCAAGGAAGTTTGCTACACTTTCCCGCAAGCTGGCGGAAAACTTCAGAGGGCCCCGGTGAAGGAGTCAACCGGGTGCCCATCAGTACCAGCTCACTCCAAACAAAAAAAAAGAGGCAATTTCGGGAGCCCAGGCCTTTGCCGCACGCCCCTGATGCCACCCCTTTTCGACATGGCAGCTCCCACCCAAAATTTCAAAATGCCCGAGAGCGGGAAGTCAATGCACATCAGACTTCACCAGGGTTGAAGTTCAAGAGAAGCCGGAAGAGGACAGAAATAAAGGTGCAAGTTACTAAGCAGAACAAGAAGGCCTCTCCCAAGAAGGTACCTGACAAATTAGTGGGACCCTCTCCCATAATCTCCATCCAAGTAGAGGGAATCTACACGAAGGCCCTCCTTGACACCGGAGCTCAAGTGACTCTCCTATACCGGGAACTCTATAATAAGCATCTTAGGCATCTACCGCTACAGAAGCTGGAAGACTTACAGATATGGGGCATTGGCACCCAGAGCTTCCCCTATGATGGATATATCCCGATCAGACTCACCTTTGATCCTTCAGTAGCGAGAGAAACTGAGACATTTGACACTTTGGCAGTGGTCTGCCCCCGACCTCCTGGGGCCAACAAGAGCTCACTGATCATAGGGACTAATACAGATCTTGTGAGAAGACTGTTAACCCCCCTGGTTGAAGAGCGAGGTCCTTGGACAACCAGAGTCCACCCTTTGTTACAGCAAGTCTGCCAGCACCTAGTACTGGAGCGGAAGGCCCCAGAAGAGAGGGTTGGAAAGATCTGGAAGCTGGACAAAATGGGAAAAGTGTTACAACCAGGGGAGGTGACCTGCTTGAGAGTGGCTGTTAAGCTCACCTGGGAACAACCAGGCCCCTTTGTCCTCCTTGAACTGGACCCAAAGGAGAAGGAGAGGGGAATAGAAGTGATTCCCGAAGTGGTTGAAAGCCTTAGAGAGGAACCATGGAAGGTGTCAGTGAGCATCAGGAACGCTACCACCGCTTCAGTGAGAATGCCACTCAGGATGCTGTTGGGCCAGGTGAACCAAGCCACCCTGGTGAGCCCTTCAGACCAGAAAAAGGTTAAAGGGGAGGACATAGTGGAGAAGCTCTGTGCAGAGGACACCAGTCTCCCACCGGCCTGGAGGAAGAGGGCTAGGGACCAACTGACTCGATGGCAGAAGATCTCCTCGAAGGACGAATTCGATGTGGGATGTGCGTAGAGTGCCACCCATAAGATTCGCTTGCAAGAGGATAAGCCTTTCAGGGAGAGGGTCCGACAAGTTCCCTTAGGAGATCTGGAAGACCTACGTGAGCAACTATCTGAGTTGAAACGAACAGGCATAATCCGGGAGTCTCGAAGCCCCTACGCTTCTCCCACAGTGGTGGTCCGAAAGAAAAATGGCTCTCTGAGGCTGTGTATAGATTACCGAACATTGAATGGAAGAACTATACCGGATCAGTATACCACCCCCCGCATAGAAGATGCGTTGCAGAGCCTGTCTGGAGCCAAGTGGTTCAGCATGATGGATTTGAAGAGTGGCTACTACCAAATTCCCATGCACCTGGAGGACAAGGAAAAGACAGCCTTCATCACCCCCATGGGGTTCTTTGAGTTCGACTGGATGCCTCAGGGGTTATCAGGAGCCACTGCCACTTTCCAAAGGTTGATGGAGAGGACGGTAGGAGACATGAACCTAATAGAGGTGCTGGTGTACTTGGATGATGTCATCGTGTTCGAGAAGACTCTGGAGGAACATGAAGAAAGGCTGGAGAAGGTTCTGAGAGGCTACATGAAGAGGGCCTTAAACTTTCCCCTGAGCAGTGCCAGTTTTAGCAGTCCTCAGTGCATTACTTGGGTCACATTGTATCGGAGGAAAGGAGTAGCCACAGACCCGGAGAATCTAGATGCTGTCACTTCCTGGCCAAGGCCTACCAATGGGACCAAGCTCCGGTCATTCCTGGGATTCTGCTCCTATTACAGGAGGTTCGTGGAGGGGTTTGCCAAGATAGCCAGACCCTTAAACAAGCTTCTGAAAAATGAGGGAGAAGAGGATGAAGTAGAGCCAGCCTGGCCATTAAAGCCTTCCCAGGGCCCTAGGAAATCCAGAGAGTCCATACAGGATCACTGGACCTTCAAGTGTGAAGAAGCTTTTAGCCAGTTAAAAGAGAGTCTGACCACTGCCCCTGTATTGGCCTGTGCAGACACTACAAAACCTTATGAGCTGCATGTGGACTCCAGCCGAGACGGGCTAGGAGGGGTACTGTACCAGGAACATGACGGTCACCTACGACCCGTTGCCTATGTGAGTAGGAGTCTGGCACTTGCTGAGAAGAACTATCCCACACACAAACTGGAATTCCTGGCTTTAAAGTGGGCAGTGGTGGATAAGCTGAAGGACTACTTATATGGGGGGGAATTTGTGGTCAAAACGGATAACAATCCACTCACCTATCTTCTAACCACCGCCAAACTGGATGCCACAGGACATCGGTGGCTGGCTGCCCTCCCAAGCGTTACATTCAGCCTGAAGTACTGGCCAGGAGTAGGGAACAGGGATGCGGATGCACTTTCCAGAAGGTCCCATGTCCCTCCCAATCTGCCGAGAGAGTGGACCCAACTGTCCCCAGAGGGAGTGCGAGCCCTATACCAGGGAACAGAGCTCCAGTCCAGGGGAGGATCAAGGGCCGAAGAAATTGGGGTCTCAGCTGCCGGAGTACCCAGATGCTACTGTAATATGACCCAGGTTGCAGAAGAGGGTTTGCTCAAGTTATTCAAGAAGGACTTGAGGAGGGATCAGTTAGAAGACCCTTTGGGGAAAATATTACTGGGGACTTTGGAGGACCAACGCCCTAAGTTACTTCTAGGAGACTCTCCAAGAGAAGCCCGGCTACTGCACAAGGAATGGTACCGGTTGCAGATACACCAAGGGGTGGTCTACCAAAGGGGCCCCTCTTCTGGTGATCTGGAAGGAAAATGGCAGCTGTTTCTACCCGCCAAGCACAGGGAAGCAGTCTTAAATGCCCTCCATGACAATCATGGCCATTTGGGGCCCGAAAGAACTTTTCATCTTGTGAGAGGCAGATTCTACTGGCCCTGCATGCGGGCTGAAGTTAAGGGGCTCTTGTGCCCGATGTATCCAGAGGAAAACCTTGCCACGTCAATCCGCCCCAATGGGCCACCTACAAAGTCAAGGACCAATGGATCTGGTGTGCATTGATTTCCTCTGCTTGGAGCCCGATTTGACTGGAAAGGGGAATGTCCTGGTGGTGACAGATCACTTTACTAGATATGCTCAGGGTTTCCCCACTAAGGATCAGAAGGCCTCAACAGTAGCCAAAGTGTTAGTAGAAAGATTATTCGTGCATTATGGTCTACCACAACGCCTTCACTGCCAGGGAAGAAACTTTGAGAGCAGATTGATAAGGAAGTTGTTAGATCTACTGGGCATCCAAAATACCAGAACAACCCCATACCACCCACAAGGGGATGCTCAACCTGAGCGGTTCAACCAGACTCTTTTGGATATGCTGGGAACTTTGAGCTCAGAACAGAAGTCATACTGGAGCAACCATGTGGCTGCTATAGTACATGCTTACAACAGCACTACTAGTGATATGACTGGATACTCCCCATATCGCCTGATGTTTGGGAGAGAAGCTACCCGTGGATTTGGCCTTTGGCACTTCATCGGATCACACCTCAGCAACATCCCGCAAGGGGTATGTGGATCGACTAAGGAAGAGTTTGAAGTTGGCCTATGAGCAGGTCCAAGCCACCTCTGACCAAAGAGGAAAGAGGAATAAGAGAAACTTTGACCTCAAGGTTCGGATACAGGACCTACAGCCAGGTGATAGGGTACTCCTGAGGTACTTAGGAATTCCAGGAAAACACAAATTAGCTGATCGTTGGAGACCCCAGCCGTATGTTGTTTGCAAGAAACTCCCAGATCTTTTGGTATACCAGATCAGGCCCGAGGGGAGTGTAGGCCCAGTAAAGACTTGGCAAAGAAACCACCTGTTGCCCCTTTCGGAAGCTGTTCGCCTTCCTCCCATGTCATAGACACAGGAACCCTCTGCATCCTCGAGAGTATCTGGACCAGTTACCAGGTCTCAGTCGACTCTTACTGATACAGAAGACCAAGATCTGGAAGGAGAAGACTCTGAGGAGGAAGATATGGAATCTGAATGGTTATGGCCCTCTCAAGAGCCAGAGTCTATGGCTGGTTCATAATCACCTCCGGAAGCAGTCAGTAGTGAAGTTCTTCATCCAGAGGCTCCTGAATTTGTGCCACGCAGTGTGCCCACTGAGGATGCATGGTCTGATCTGTATTCTTCACCATTGAGGGATCCCAAAAGAGACTCCCTTGTTTTCTGAAACTGAACTGGACACTTCTGTAGTAAAAGGGTTAAGCACGCCTGAACCAGAAGAAGAATTCAGAGAAACAGGGGTGCTCAATGACCCAGATGTACCGACACCTCAAGAGGCAGAAAAGAGTCAATCAACCTCCTAAGAGACTGACGTATAATCAAATGGGTGAATGTTCTGAAGATGTCTTTTCCACTGCTAGGAGAGCATCTGATGTACCTGGTCCTTCCACTGCATGTTTGGTGGAAGGCAACCCTAGCTCACCCCCTGGCACAACTGATCAGGCTACTCCAGTTGAGGTAGCCTGTGGACAGGACAGCTCCCCATCATATGATAATTGGTGGGAGGCTCCTCTGTCAGTTTTATGCAACCGCTTAGAGTCTAAGATGTGTTACAGAACTAAGATTTTAGATGTCTTTGGGGACCAAAGAGTTAAAGTGGGGGAGTATGTAGCGGGGTGGCGGTTTGTAATGTAATATAAAACTGTCATTAACATTGTGAAGCGATGCATTGTGGAACTTACGGTACCTGGAGAACGGGACTCCATTGATATGAGTAGGTAATAGACTATGGTACCCACAATGCAGTTGTCCTCCCAGAGTGCATTGCATCCCCGCGGAGCTTTGTGGGAGAGGTTACTTAAAGGAGGGGAGGAGCTTTGTTCGGTCTCTTGGGATCTTCACCCCCTCCCTGCAGGACGTGTGTGAGAGGCCTGCTGCCAAAGGGACTAGGCCTGGAGCCTGGGCCTACAACCTTGCGGAGGATCACCAAGCCAGGAGGGTGATCTCTTTCTGTGTGTCCAGCTCGCGCTTCCCAGAGACCGGAGTCGTCCGTCGGCTGACATCTACTGCTGCCAAGGGAGGGACCGGAGACTGCACGTTGCGGAGAGGCCACGGATCGAGTCACCAGCAGCGGAGCAAATCAGGTGGACTAAGCCTGTTCTGGTGAGAGGGCACCTGCCTATATTCTATAACTGTTCTAGGCCCATTGACTCTTGAAGGCCCATCAGCAGCAGAATAGTACGCCACACGCATATTAGGACATAGTGCAGCGTGTGATAACTACGCAGTTTGGGTTAAAGTTATACTAACTGAAAGTTCACTTCCATGAACATTGTGAAGGTTTAATTGCATCTTTATTCCCTTTGGATTACAAGTATAACGTGCACCAACGTTGCTAGCGAAGACTCCCACTATTGAGGAACTTGTGTTGGTGATCATTGTCTGGCCTGACTGGAACTAACACTGCAGGACATAGGGTGGTATTGCCCATTAGGGGGAGCTTGCGAGCATTATACCTGTTTCATTCGATTATAAGTATATTTTAACATTTGACAAAAGACGAAACGCGTCAGTGCGTGATTTTACGGCAACCGGAAGTGACGATTGACACCGTGCGTTCCAAGCCACTGGGTTGAGAAACTGGAAGTATCACCTGGCGAACTGAAGAGTGGTGAGCTACGGCAGATACAACACGGGATAAACCATCTTCTCCCCAGCTACTTACTGATCTTGGCTTGGGAAACATCAAGTTATCAGATCAGCAGGAACCTAGGCTGTTGTTGGCTAAAGATGTTTTTGAATTGTCTTTTTTATGAAAATAAGCTGAGTAAAGAGATATACATTGACCTTTTAAAAAATAAAGCTTTTTTGAAACTGGACTACACTATGTGGAGTTTTCTCTCTCTCTCCTCATAATACCATCTTTGGAGAAAGCTTGTGTAGCGGGGTGTTCCCCTTTAATGCAGAGAGACAAGAAGTTCCAGGTGACAGGTGAGTCGGGAGGAAGTAAAGAGACATTATGGAAGTGAAAGCAGAGGAGAGAGAGACTACATCTCCCAGTACATCTTGCAGCACCCAGGGTGCATTGCTCCAGAACAGAGACTGCTGGGGGAGACTTTATAAAGGGGAGGCGGAGTTTTGGTCGGTCTTTTGGACACCCCTCTCCTAGCAAGAGGATGTCTGTGCTGAACTGCTGTGTGCACAAGGCCTGAAGCCTGGGCCGTGTGCTCCTTTCCAAAGAGCCCTCTGCCAGCCTAGCAGAGCCTTAGAGACATCTAATCCTCCTTGCTGCAGTACACCAGAAGGATTGAAGACTTGGATGTCGGTGGATTCCTGTTCCTAGACGAATCGATGCAGGAAAGGGACTTGGACTTGTCCAGGTGGTGAGAGCTGTTTAAAGACAGATACTTTATCTTTACTATTCGTTGGGATTACAAAGTTGTTCTTCAAGTGCACCACCGAGAGATTGCTAGCGAATATTGTTTCACTGAACTTCCATTAAATCAGTCAGGCCTGACTGCATAGGTAGACATTGCTGGGTGTTAGTCTACCCATGAGGGGAAGTAGCTGTAAAAGGGCAGCGCTAGAGTTGCATAGCAATACTTTATTATTCTGATTACTCTGTTTATCTTTATTACTGTTTATTGCAGGGATCTGCAACTTGTTATACTGTTGTTTATTACTTGCCCATTAGCCTGAGTAAAATATCTGGGTAAAGTACATTTGGTGTCAGTTCAGCTTACTTTAATAGGAGTTTTAAAGTATATTCTGTGTATGTTTGTTATAGGACTGCGTCACGCCGTCACCAACAGTTGCGATCACGCGGTCCTATCTCTCTATCACCAGCTGTGCCACGGGAGGTTAGAGCCGATTGCCGGGGGTTGACAGCGGTGCACTGCAGGGCCCAAATCAATATCAGCGGCTCTCTTAACTGGGGGGTAGCGCTACACTTGAATATCTCTATGAAAAAGGACACACGCAGGAGGCATCTCTCGTTTGATTTCCTTTTGGATTTCGTATGAGGCCTGTTATCTTCTGATTTCTGGTGAGTGCAATCCTTATGGGGAGTTTTGAAAACACCTGTTTGAAGTGATCTGGAGGAAGGTGCACATTCGGCAGACGTTATTGTGATCATTTATGCATGTGATAATTCTAACTTGACCCTGAGGATTTATTGCATACACCTGTTGTACCTTTAACACCGTTGTCTTTGGGACAATAGTGAACCGTATCAATTTAATTATTGATAGGAGCGCTGCATATGATAATTTGAACAATACCGCATGGTGTCATTTTCTATATTGTCATTTTTTGAATATTTTAAAATTGTTTTACAAACCCTTTCTTTTCTTTATCCTCATTGACTCCTGCAGGGCCCTGCTGAGTCAACTGTATGCATATGTGTAATACTGTTCCTTTTCCTTCATACCAAGTAAAGTTGCCCTTGGTTAAGTGAAACACTTTGTTGGAGTATCTTTGTTTCCTGTGAGACTGCTACCAAAGGAAGGTAACCATATTCTTACATGTTATTGTGATATATATATATATATATATATATATATATATATATATATATATATATATGCCAAATTGTGTTCCCAGCATTCAGTGGGACTCACAATTGCCAGTTACACCAGTTGTGCCAAGGGAGGGTCTGAGCCAGTTAAGGGGGTTGCAAACAGAGTACTGACCCAAACTAAACCAGCAGCTCCTCCGGGGGTAGTGCTACAATTGTTATTCTCTTTCTCTGGGAAACCTATTAGGCTGAGTGCCTAATACTTAAAAAGCACCATTATCCCCCTCACAGGAGCACTTTCCTGCACCACAACCACCCCTCAGCTGGGAGCCCCCATCTCCACTATTCCATTTTGAGCTACCTAGTGACGTCTCAGTGTGTATTCAAGGCAGCCCTTCTGGGTTGTGCATTATATGCAGTCTTCTCTGCCTTCTTTGCTGGCAGACCCACTACCAAGAAAAGTCACTGTTCCCACTGTGTCCAAGCAACCCCTTGCACATACATCCAAGCTTCCCCCTTCCTCACAGGCACATTGCATCCTCTTATTCTGCTATGTGATCTCTATTGGCAAAACCCTAGGGGAACTTCTCATGGAACCCTATAGATCCGCAGACCCCCCTGTTGAGAAATCCTGTTCTAGAGCTTTTCAAAGTAGCGGATGTGTGATCTCCCTGGTGTGGGAGTGGATCTCAAGCTCCTCTGGGACCCCTCCCCTCACTTGTGCAAGTAATAACTTGGGCTGCCTGGCCCTTTGTTTAAAACGCACGACTGTTCGTGAATGCGCACATCGGGGGATCAGGCCCGGTGACGTCACACGTGCCCGATGCACGGCCGCTCCAGGGGGGACGTGTACATGAATGTATAGTGAGGTAAGCCCATGGCTATATATACATTGCTTTCTCTTTGTTTTGTGGCTTGATTCAACCATGTTCCCGCTTTGATGACAGTTGGGTCCAGCACTGTGTGCTCATTTATTCTTCCCTCTCCTCTATATTTTATAAACCTCATGCTCCAGATCTGTGGCTCCAGCCTAATCTTAGGTGTTTTGCTAAGGTCTGTCATTCATAGAGGACTAGAAGTTTGGTCCCAGCTTTCATCTTTTACCCCCCCCCCCCCCCGGATATATGCTAATTCATCTGGTTTAGTAAGTTTATTTACTCAGGTATCTAGATGGTTATCCTCCCCTTTCCCCCCCCCTTTTTCTCTTCCTTTTTTTCTCATTCTCTTTTCCCCCCTTGTCCCCTCCCCCTTCCTCCCTCTCTCTCTTCTTACCCCCCCCCCCTTCCTCCCCTTTCCCCCCTTTCCTTTCCCCCTCTCTTTTTTATTGAAATAATACCAGTGATTATAATATCTGTAAAGTATTGAGTGACTGTTTCAGACTTCTGCTCGATAATCATGGCATTGACAGTTCTTGACTGTTAAAGAAAACAACACTTGCATGTCCTGCATCAGGATAAAAAACTTTTATTCAGCAACCAATCCAATACTTCAACATTGTGCTGACTTAATAAAAGAAATGAAAGAGGGAAATGCAAGCAACACAAACACAAGTCCATTCTGCCTTCTTGAGGCTTTGAGGCTATGAAGTCTATAAACACTGAAGATAAAGTGACAGTATGAAAGATGTGGAGGCCCTATTCTCTGAAGTTATTGTGGTTGTCTATACTCAGTGGACATTAATTTAACCACTTCAGCCCCGGAAGGATTTACCCCCTTCCTGACCGGGCCATTTTTTGCGATACGGCACTGCGTCGCTTTAACTGACAATTACGCACTCATGCGACGCTGTACCCAAACAAAATTTATGTCCTTTTTTTTCCGAAAAATAGAGCTTTCTTTTGGAGGTATTTGATCACCTCTGTGGTTTTTATTTTTTGCACTATAAACAAAAAAAGACAGACAATATCCCCAAATTTTAAAAAAATAATACGGTAATAATTTCTTCATCAGTTTAGGCCAATATATACTCTTCTACATATTTTTGGTAAAAGAAAAAAATCGCAATAAGCTTACATTGATAGGTTTGCGCAAAAGGTATAGCGTCTACAAACTATGGGAAAGATTTGTGGCATTTTTATGGCATTTTTATTTTTTTTATTTTTTTACTAGTAATGGCAATGATCTGCGATTTTTGGCGGACAGATCGGACACCTTTGACACATTTTTTGAGATCATTGACATTTATAGAGCGATCAGTGCTATAAATATGCACTGATTACTGTGTAAATGTCACTGGCAGGGAAGGGGTTAACACTAGGGGGCGATCAAGGAGTTAAATGTGTTCCCTCATGAGTAATTATAACTGTATGGGGATGTGACTGACTGGGGGAGGAGATATATCGTTGTTCCTACTCAGTAGGAACACACGATCAGTCTCCTGTCCCCTGACAGAACAGAGATTTGTGTGTTTACACACACAAATTCCGGCTTTTGCTCTCGTGCCCGCAAATGCGGGAGGCTGGTGGCAATCGCATCGGGTCCCCCGCCACGCAGCGGGCGTGCTCGCCTGCTATGGCTCTTAAAGGGACCAATGTACCTATACAGCGGTTTGCGCAGGGGTGCCATTCTGCCATCGTATATGTATGTGTGGCGGCCGGGAAGTGGTTAAAAAGAGATTTTCTTGAATCAAAAAAACCCCACCAAATTTAGTTGGGTAAAATCAAGGTAAGCAATAAACGTAAGGCAATTTAAATGACAATAGATCTGCAAAACTCTGTATAATTTTACATACAGATTACTACATCTTACTACTACTACCATCTATTTTTTCTAAATCTTACTACTATTATTACCACATTACTACACCCTACTACTATTACTACTACTGCTACTTATCCACAAACCAAATCATGTTAGGTTTGGGTTGGAAGCATCCTTTAGAAAAGAAGATATCATTGGCTCACTTACCTTAATAAGATCTAACAGGAGAGAAGATTTAAACATCCAGTCAAGTTTGACATCTTTATTTTGGAGGAGATCCTCTAAGCTACCCCTGGAACAAAATTCTGTGACAATGGCAAAGACTCCACAGTCATGGAAAAATCCAAGGAATGGGTTGACATTTTCATGACGCATGTCTTTCATCTATCCACAAAAACAAACCAAGCAGTAGCATGAGTCTAGGGCACTGTAATACAACATCTAGAAATAGGCTTTGACCAGGACTTTGCTCACCATTTCAAAAACATCACTTGTTCCTGGCTTCAGGTCTCCAAAATCCCCAGATGGGAACTTTTTCATCCATACCCAGTCACCCTTGAAAGAAAAACAAATGATGTAACACTAATTACTTGTAGAGCTATTCTTCTGAATACTAGATACAGTATATTAAAGTTAAACTCAAATTCAGTTGAGTTTATATAAATACATTTTTTTACTCTAAATTATTTGTGCTGAAGGAAAATATTTCCTGCTGTACTCCCTTCCTGCTAAGTTTGTTAGATTTTTAATGGTCTCAAAATATTCAGCACAAGGTGGCATCAGACTAAGGCTCCTTTCATACGGGCAGCCAGCAGCCAGGAGACAGGCAGTTGATCTGCGTTTTTCTTGCCTCCCTTCCCCAACTGCCCACCACCTACAAGGAGACATGGTGCCACTGTACACATTGCCACAAACATGATGCTTAGCATTATGGTGTGGCAATTTTCACACAGAATTTGACAGGCGGCAGTGTCTGTCAGACTCTCCTATGGAAGTGAATGGGAACATGCTGCAACCACGAGCCAAACTCTTGGTCCATGGTTGCAGAGAAGTCCCGCAATGCAACTTCCCAGTTTGACAGTTAAAAAAGAAAACAGACAAGAAACAGACTTGGGGGGGGGGGGCAGTATCACCTTCTGAATACCTGCAAACGTGATCCACCATGGACAGCTTTACAGTTTAGTACAAATAACTGGAAGTTCCACCATTGCTAAGTTATGTGAAACAAAACTTTTTAATGGGACCAGTGTATGTATCTATTATATAAGCCTGCTTAATCTAAGGTCTCAAGTAACAGGTTAATCACTCTGCAAGCCCTTGTAGTGAAGAAGAGATTAATCTACTTAGGAAACCAGATAATCCATGCTTTATTTAGGTAATTTTATTGTGGAATATTACCTACCTCGTAGATTGCTACATTGGAGTTCTCATACGTAGCTGGGGTGAGACTCTTAATAGAACCAGACCTCATGGGTGACTTCATGCTCCTGGTATCTGACATCACCTGTGCGCTGTCACTTGTGCGACTACCATCATTGCTCATTTTCTGCAAAGAAAACTATACAGTGTAATACAAATAAATATTCAACCTAATAAAAGGATCAATTAAGATATCATGAACCTGTTTATTGATTGCAAAAAATGCCAACTATCCAATAAAATGAGGAAAGTACGCAATAGAATCCAAAGGGTTTCCAAGAAATTCCTGTAGCCATGACAAGAAATTCTGAGATTTAACAGCCAAAGGCTGTTACACACTGATTCTGATCCTAAACTCTCCAAACACCACTGTGTAAAAATTATCACAACATTGGGAAGTTTTGTTAAAAATAGATAAAACAACAAGCACCTCTAAAGCCTGGACGTAGGATCCAAAGGGCTCCAGAGGGGCGAAGGATAAATAAATAAAATCTATAAGGCTACTGTTAGTATGATAATAAAAAAAATTGTTTTCAGACAGTATTTCTAATTGAACACACCTTGAATGTGTTTCTAGGGAAAAAGTCATCCAATTGTCAGGCATGACTTCATTATTGAACATCTGGCACTCTTACCTTGATGCTGATTTGAGGATTAATAAATGTGACATCATTCAGAGTCAGAAGAATTTTGTTAGGCCCTCTAACAAGTTTAATTTTATTAATGCGACGCCTGAAATCACAAGGACAAAGAACTTTGGGTTATATATTTTCATCACAGAACTGGCTAGAATATCTGTATTCAATATATAAAATACATTGTTATCTGAATCAATATGTACTCCATGAGCCCACTGGGAAATAGATATCTCTTGTCACATCAAACATTAGGTAATTAATAGTTTCCATTCTATAAAATATTGGTTCCTCCCACAAAATGGATGCCTCTAATGTTTAAAAGCCATGGGTACTTTACTGACTAATTTGTAATTCAGACAGGTAAAGGTATATTAGATATCTAAAAATAATACCTTATAACATAAGCAAGTCCATTTATAGAGATGATGGCAACGAGTATGCACAGAAAGACCATTAAAGCAAAGGCAGGATCAATACCTAAGGGAAAAAAAAATCATTTTAGAAAATGTTAATGACCCTTTTAGGCTTATTGCAGGCTCAGACTGGAAAGATATGTATAAGATAATGAAAGAAGAAGCCATATGCCTCCCAGGTTTATATTTACTACTGGGCACTCATGGCCCCTTGTATCAAGGGCAACACGAGGGGAGGAATAGAACCAAATTGAAGATATTTACAGCAAGCTTGTATGTTTTCCTTTACTTTGTCCTGTCTGACCACTTCTGATTACTAAAAATACATCAATCAGCCAAACCCCAAAAAAAGGTCACAATTCTCTCTATAGCTTCAATAATATACAGTATAGAAAATTGTACAGTTCAGTGGGTACTCTGTTTACAAAGCAGACCTGACTGCTGGTTCTAGTAAAGCATTCTAGTTTCAATTTTCTATATAAAATCATGTAATATAGCGAGAGGCATAAAATACAAGGTCTTTGGTGATTCCCTTGTTGTGGTCCCTTTAAGGCTTCGTCTACCATGCAGTATTCATTTATTAAAGTAAGCAAAGTGACCTTCCATAGTGTAGTAGTTAAAATTGTATTATTTATTTAAAAAATAGTAACTCTAATGCCGCGTACACACGATTGAGATTCACGGCGGTGAAAACACCGCTGTGAATCCCGTCGGGAAAAACGGGGAACGGCTTGTTCCCCTACACACGGCCGTTTTTCCCGTAATTTTTTCTCTTGGTCGAGAAAAACGACCGTGTGTAGGCTCCCCGGCAGTGTTTCCCTATGGGAAAACTGCCGCGGAAAAAAATGCCATGAATCACGACGAGAAAAATTAGAGCATGTTCTAATTTTTCTCGTCGTGATTAATGCCATTTTTCCCGTCGGGAAAAATTACCAAAAGCCCACACACGGTCGTTTTTCTCGTCAAAGAGAAAAAATGAAATTTTTCCAGACGAGAAAAATGGTCGTGTGTACGCGGCATATAATGCTTGGTATATGCAGATACATGTAAAATCCAGGCTTCCAACATCACTTCTGGTCCGGCAATGCCCTACACGTTATGTCACGGCACTTGACTTCAACAGGTCATCAGGATAAAGTCACGTGCCATGAAGTAACGCGTAGGGCATTGCTGGACCAGAAGTGATGTTGGAAGCCTGCAAATTACCTGTATCTACATATACCAAACGTTACCAAACTGAAAGTTATGCCTTGTACACACGATCTGTTTTTCTGACATGCCAAACGTTTTACCCGACGTGATTCCTCTCAAGCCTGCCTTGCATACACGCGTTTAGGCAAAAAACACGTAGGAGAGCACTATAAAGGGGAAGTTCCATTCAAATGGCACGACCCTTTAGGCTGCTTTTGCTGATCCTCATGTTAGTAAAAGTTTGGTGAGAGACGATTCGCGCTTTTGAGCCTTGTGCTTTTCAGTCCGTTACAGCGTGATGAATGTGCTATCTCCATTACGAACGCTAGTTTTACCAGAACGAGCGCTCCCATCTCATACTTAATTCTGAGCATGCACGGTTTTTTTTCCCCCTCGGAAAAGCATACACACGAGCGGTTTTCACAAAGAGAAAAAGACTGACGGGAAACACAACAGGTCCTAATTTTTTTGCGGGCAGGTTTCTCGTCGGGAAAACTGCTATGGAGCATACACACGACTGGTTTTCCCGACCAATCTAAAAAATGGCAGTTTTCTCATCGGGAAAACCGGTCGTGTGTACCAGGCATTAGAGTTATGCCTTGTACACACGACCGGATTTTCCGATGGAAAAAGTCAGACGGGCTCTTTTTATCGGATATTCGTGTGTATGCCCCATCAGACTTTTTCCGTCGGGAATTCTGACGGACTTAGATAGAGAACATGTTCTCAATCTATCCGTCGGACTTCCGACGGACTTTTGGCGGACTTTTGCACGGTCAAAAGTCCGGCCGTGTGTACAGGGCATTACTATTTTTTTTAATAAACATTACAATTTTTACTACTACACTATGGGGGGTCACTTTGCTTGCTTTAATGTATGAATGCTGCGTGGTGGACAGAGCCTTGAAGGGACCACAACAAGAGAATCACCTAATACCCTTAAATGCACTAGAAAGATCAAGAACCAAGCCAGGACTGGAGAAACATCGCCCTAACCACCAATAGGATTGGTGGAACATGAACCTGAGATTCATAGTAATCAAATAGCGTATTTGATCACTCGCTAAGGTGAGAGTTATGTGAGCACAGAGGTGTCACCAGGAGGGAAAAACACACCACTACGTTTATCTATGTTCACTTAACAAGCACTGTATATGGGAATAAGTGATTATTCAGACACATCAACGCTGGATTATAAACTGTCACCATGTATGAATTGTAAATGATTGTATATGTATTGATACGCTGGATGCAGGACAGGCCAGTAGCTCAATTGCATACTGTGCAAGCTCTGGCCAGCGATCCATCCTCAACACCCAGTAACCCAGAGGATTTTCAGTGGGAAAGGTGTCAAAGTCTGACCTTGCCCCTAGGTATTCCTGCACCATGTATATCAGACGCTGGCGATGGTTGTTGGAACCGATCATACCTTGGGGCTGCGGACTAAAAAATTGTCTGAACGCATCGGTCAGACGGCCACCTTCTCCACCGCTCTTTCTGAGTGCTGAGTGCCAGGCTCCATCTCCATGCTGATACAATCCTCCTCCTCCTCCTCCTCCTCCTCCTCCTCTTCCTGTGTGATGGGTGGGACAGAAAGAACACTGTCTGGGTAAAGGGGGCCTTGAGAGGCAAGGAAGTCCTCCTCTTCCTGCCTCTGTTCTGCCTCAAGTGCCCTGTCCATTATTCCACGCAGCGTATGCTCCAACAGCTGGACAAGAGGTACAGTGTCACTGATGCATGTACTGTCACTGCTCACCATCCTCGTGGCCTCCTCAAATGGTGCCAGGACAGTGCATGCATCCCTGATCATGCCCCACTGGCGTGGTGAAAAAAACAGAGGTCCCCTGACCCTGTCCTGCTGCCGTAGTCGCACAGGTACTCATTGATGGCCCTCTGCTACGTGTGCAGCCGCTGCAGCATGGCCAACATTGAGTTCCACCTGGTGGGCATGTCACATATAAGGCGGTTCTTGGGCAGGTTCAACTCCTTTTGCAGCTCAGCCAGCCGAGCACTGGCATTATATGATCTGCGGAAATGCACACAGACTTTCCTGGCCTGCCTCAGGACATCCTGTAAGCCCAGGTACCTGCTCAAGAACCGCTGCACCACCAGGTTAAGGACGTGAGCCACACAGGGCACATGGGTCAGTTGTCCCTGTCGGAGGGCGGAGAGGAGGTTGGTGCCATTGTCGCAAACCGCCATTCCTGGCTTAAGCTGGCGTGGCGTCAACCACCTCTCGGCCTGCCCCTGCAGAGCTGACATAATCTCTGCCCCAGTGTGGCTCCTGTCCCCCAAACACACCAGCGCAAGCACGGCATGGCATCTTTTTGCCTGCGTACTTGCGTAGCCCCTTGAACGCCTACGGAGCACCGCTGGTTCCGAGGACAAAGCACAGGAAGAGGCCATGGAGGAAGAAGAAGAGGAGGGGGTGGAGGAGAGAGGTGTGTCACAACCAGTAGTAGCATTTTGGAGGCGTGGTGGCGGAACAACCTCCAACACTACTGCACCTTGTCCTGCATCCTTCCCAACTGCCAAAAGAATGACCCAATGGGCCATGAAAGAAAGGTAACGTCCCTGTCCATGCCTGCTGGACCATGAGTCAGCGGTAATATGCACCTTACCAATGACCGCCCTGTCCAGCGAGGCACGGACATTGCCTTCCACATGCCGGTAGAGAGCCGAAATCGCCTTCCATGAGAAAAAGTGGTGTTTGGGAACCTGCCACTGAGGAACCGCACATTGCACAAACTCACGGAAAGGGGGCCGAGTCTACCAACTGAAAAGGCAGCAGTTGAATTGCTAGCAATTTAGCCAAGCTAGCATTCAACTGCTGGGCATGTGGATGGCTGGGAGTGAACTTCTTTCGACGGTCCAGCAGCTGGGGCAGGGAAATTTGCCTGCTACAATCAGACGTCGGTGTACTGCTAGCAGAGTGCCCGCAAGTACTTGGCTGTGACACACCTAATTCTACACCTTCATTCCTCTCAGTGTAGGTTTCAGAGAGGACTGAAGGTATAGTGGGGTTGGAGATCCCAGCTGATGAGGAGCAAGGAGAGGTCCGCTTTGTTCTTTGGTGTGGGTCTTTTCTTTAAGGTACGCTTGCCAACGACCTGCATGGCAGGTCAACATATGTCTGGTCAAGCATGTGGTGCCCAAGCGGCTGATGTTTTGGCCACGCGAGATACGCTTGAGACATATGTTGCAAATAGCAGCGGTGCAATCTGATGCACTCGACTCAAAAAAGGCCCACACCAAAGAACGTTTGGAATAACGGGCAGACGCAGCGCCCTGAACAGGCGGAGCTCTGCGGTGTGATTCAGTCGGTGTGCTGCCCTTACGCTGGCCCCCGGAGGGCATCCTGCCTCGTTGGAGATGTGCCTCCTCCTCATCCTCCTCCTCCTCTCTCCTATCAGGCACCCACGTGGAGTCAGTGACCTCATCATCCCCTCTCTCCTCATCACTGGAGCCAATCTGGCAGTATGCTGCAGCTGCTGGAACATGACTGCCAGATTGCTGTCCTTCTTGAGCATCCCCTCTCTCTGCGCTCACGCTACTGCCTTCCTCTAGCTGGGTATCATCATCAGTCCCTTCAAAACGCTGGGCATCCTCCTGGAGCATGTACCCAACACTGTGCTCAAACAGTTCGGGGGACTCCACAGGAGGGCATGGTGGGTCTAGGGAAGGAGTGACTGATGATGACATTGATATCAGGGAAGAGGACGCATTGGCAGCTGCTTTGCCAGTACCCTGAGCCTGGGTGAGAGAGGATGAGGAGGGCTTGGTCATCCACTCTACCAAGTCTTCGGCATGATGTGGCTAAACACGTCCAGCTGCCGAAAATAAGGACAAGCGTGTCCCATGGCCACGTGCTGATGACAATGCACCGTGTCCACGACCAGCACTGTTGCCCCCAGACACAGAGCCTGCTTGCCCTCTTTTATTGGCATGTGACTGTCTGTCTCTCTTTGTTGGCCTTCCAGACATTCTAATGGCCTGCAGGGAGATGGGAAAACCAGCAATACGGGGTAGCTTCAGGTGTATACTGTGCAGGAGGCACCTACACCCACTGTAACTACTTGCAGATGCCTGTCTGTGTTACACAACAGAACAACACCACGACGAGCAATAAGGGGTAGCGTATACTGTGCAGGAGGCACCTACACCCACTGTAACTGCTTGCAGATGCCTGTCTGTGTTACACAACAGAACAACACCACGAGCAATAAGGGGTAGCGTATACTGTGCAGGAGGCACCTACACCCACTGTAACTGCTTGCAGATGCCTGTCTGTGTTACACAACAGAACAACACCACGAGCAATAAGGGGTAGCGTATACTGTGCAGGAGGCACCTACACCCACTGTAACTGCTTGCAGATGCCTGTCTGTGTTACACAACAGAACAACACCACGAGCAATAAGGGTTAGCTTCAGGTGTATACTGTGCAGGAGGCACCTACACCCACTGTATCTACTTGCAGATGCCTGTCTGTGTTACACAACAGAACAACACCACGAGCAATAAGGGGTAGCGTATACTGTGCAGGAGGCACCTACACCCACTGTAACTGTTTGCAGATGCCTGTCTATGTTACACAACAGAACAACACCACGAGCACTAAGGGGTAGCTTCAGGTGTATACTGTGCAGGAGGCACCTACACCCACTGTAACTACTTGCAGATGCCTGTCTGTGTTACACAACAGAACAACACCACGAGCAATAAGGGGTAGCGTGTACTGTGCAGGAGGCACCTACACCCACTGTAACTGCTTGCAGATGCCTGTCTGTGTTACACAACAGAACAACACCACGAGCAATAAGGGGTAGTGTATACTGTGCAGGAGGCACCTACACCCACTGTAACTGTTTGCAGATGCCTGTCTGTGTTACACAACAGAACAACACCACAAGCAATAAGGGGTAGCGTATACTGTGCAGGAGGCACCTACACCCACTGTAACTGTTTGCAGATGCCTGTCTGTGTTACACAACAGAACAACACCACGAGCAATAAGGGGTAGCGTATACTGTGCAGGAGGCATCTACACCCACTGTAACTGTTTGCAGATGCCTGTCTGTGTTACACAACAGAACAAGACCACGAGCAATAAGGGGTAGCGTATACTGTGCAGGAGGCATCTACACCCACTGTAACTGCTTGCAGATGCCTGTCTGTGTTACACAACAGAACAACACCACGAGCAATAAGGGGTAGCTTCAGGTGTATACTGTGCAGGAGGTTTAGCGAAGAATATCACTGCCCTGCCTATCCTTCTCTGTCCCTGCACGCCAACACACTGTAAATGCACAAGGTTTCAAAGGATGTCACTGACACTGTCCCTGCCTATCCTTCTCTGTCCCTGCATGCCAACACACTGTAAATGCACAAGGTTTCAAAGGATGTCACTGACACTGTCCCTGCCTATCCCTCTCTGTCCCTGCATGCCAA
Organism: Rana muscosa; assembly: GCA_029206835.1. NCBI lineage: Eukaryota > Metazoa > Chordata > Amphibia > Anura > Ranidae > Rana > Rana muscosa. The sequence continues at coordinate 157,644,674 of CM055125.1, read as the reverse complement.
CACACTGTATATGCACAAGGTTTCAAAGGATGTCACTGACACTGTCCCTGCCTATCCTTCTCTGTCCCTGCACGCCAACACACTGTAAATGCACAAGATTTCAAAGGATGTCACTGACACTGTCCCTGCCTATCTTTCTCTGTCCCTGCATGCCAACACACTACACAAGGCCGCCGCGCTGGCGGCCTTTTATAGTGTGGGGCGTGTACTAAACCCCCCTGAGCTATGATTGGCCACAGGCATCCTGCCTGTGGCCAATTATGGCTCTCCTCGCTGTCGGCGCTGTGATTGGCCAAGCATGCGGGGTCACAGTGCATGCTTGGCCAATCACAGCGCCAGCAATGCACTGCGATGGCGCAGTGTATTGTGGGCCGTTCGTGTCACACCAATTTGGCGCGAACGCCCCACAAAGTTCTGGTTTCACCAAACAGGCAAACAGCCAATGTTCGAGTCCAACATGCGTTGGACTCGAACACCGAGCTCATCCCTACTTGTTACCAGACTCCAGTGACAGAGAACCCATTTGACAGACATGTTGAACACCTTTTGGATGAATTAGAGCCTGTGAGCCAGGCCTTCTCATCCACATCAGTGCCTGACCTCACAAATGCGCTTCTGGAAGAATGGTAAAAACGTTCCTATAGACACACTCCTAAACCTTGTGGACAGCCTTCCCAGAAGAGTTGAAGCTGTTAAAGCTGCAAAAGGTGGGCCAAATCAATATTGAACCCTACAGACGAAGACTGGGATGCCATTAAAGTTCATGTGCGTGTAGAGGCAGGTGTCCCAATACTTTTGGTAATATAGCGTAAGTCATGGATATGCAATTAGCGGACCTCCAGCTGTTGCAAAACTACAAGTCCCATCATGCCTCTGCCTCTGGGTGTCATGCTTGCTGCTGTCAGAGTCTCGCTATGCCTCATGGGACTTGTAGTTTGGCAACAGCTGGAGGTCCGCTAATTGCATATCCCTGGCGTAAGTGATCAATTAATAACAAAACAAAAATAGAATGTTTTGTAATATTTCTCAGGAAAACGGTACTACAGTATATTTTCTTATTTTGAATATACATTTTCTTTACTCTAGGGCAGTGGGAACTAACTTTCTAACTAACAAGTGTGGCCCCTGACATCCCCAAAACGCTGCACATAATGTTTAGGAAATTGTCAGAGACTGCAGACATGCTGTAGGAAATGGGCAAAGACTGCAAACATGCTATAGGAGTTGTTGGAGACTGAGGAAATTCTTAAAAGAAAAGTATGGCCACAGCTTTTTTGGCCATACAGTGGGTCAAAAAAGTATTTAGTCAGCCACCAGTTGTGCAAGTTCTCCCTCTTAAAAAGATGAGAGAGGTCTGTAATTGTCATCATAGGTATACCTCAACTATGAGAGACAAAATGTGGAAACAAATCCAGATAATCACATTGTCTGATTTGGAAAGAATTTATTTGCAAATTATGGTGGAAAATAAGAATTTGGTCACCTACAAACAAGCAAGATTTCTGGCTCTCAAAGACCTGTATCTTCTTCTTTAAGAGGCTCCTATATCCTCCACTCATTATCTGTATTAATGGCACCTGTTTGAACTTGTTATCAGTATAAAAGACACCTGTCCACAACCTCAAACAGTCACACTCCAAACTCCACTATGGTGAAGACCAAAGAGCTGTCGAATGACACCAGAAACAAAATTGTTGACCTGCACCAGGCTTGGAAGACTGAATCTGCAATAGGCAAGCAGCTTGGTGTGAAGAAATCAACTGTGGGAGCAATAATTAGAAAATGGAAGACATACAAGACCACTGATAATCTCACTCGATCATGGGCTCTCACCCCGTGGGGTCAAATTGATCACAAGAACAGTGAACAAAAATCCCAGAACCACACGGGGGGACCTAGTGAATGACCTGCAGAGAGCTGGGACCAACGTAACCTATGATGACAATTACAGGCCTCTCTCATCTTTTTAAGTGGGAGAACTTGTACAATTGGTGGCTGACTAAATACTTTTTTGCCCCACTGTATTTCTTGTGATGGATCTCGGATCCATCCGGCTGGGCACCACCGCCAGACCTGTGTCTCCTGTTCTCCAAACGCAGCTGATATAGGGACCCTCATTACATTATCCCAATGCCATTTTGTCCCCAAGTATGGTAGCCTGACGCTTTGGGAATACCGCCATCTTGTATATGCCTTTATCCACTAAACGTACATTGTTTGTGGAATAAAAGTATATATTTAGCTCAGCCGGGCCAATAGGTTTAGGTAGCCAGAAACAACCCAACGAGCCCAGCCACAGATACCGCGTTCACCCGATTCCGATGAACTGGCGACCGCGGACACATATGTCTGAAGGTGGCATCTTCTCCAGGTGGTGGGAGATGGCAAATAGCCCTCCAAATCTCCTGTTCTCTGCTGGGCCATAGTCTGCGGGTAGGAGGTGAGCCCACAGCCCCCTCCAAAACACACAGTGACAGTGGGTTCTGTCACATTCCTCTTATGGGTCTCCGGGCTACACTTACTTTTGCCAGCTTTCAGCTGATGTGGCAGAGCTGCTTCAGGCTCTGGACGGATCCCGATTATATAGTTGGGATCTACCCAGCTGCCCAATTGATAGCTGGCTTCACCTCTCAGCATGCAGCTGAGAGCTGTAGCCAGCTGTGCTTTCCCCCTCTCTAGCCCTGCACTCCAGTGAGTGCTGAAGGAGCAGAGCAGAGAGTGTTGACTGACACTTTTTTGAATAAAAAAATAGGACAACAGTAAAGTTAGCCCAATTTTTTTTATATTGTGAAAGATAATGTTACGCCGAGTAAATTGATACCCAACATGTCACAGTTCATAGTTGCGCCCGCTCGTGGAATGGCGACAGACTTTTACCCTTAAAAATCTCTATAGGCGACGTTTAAAAAAAATCTACAGGTTGCCTGTTTTGAGTTACAGAGGAGGTCTAGGGCTAGAGCTATTGCTCTCGCTCTAACGATCGTGGTGATACCTCACATGTGTGGTTTAAACACCGTTTTCATATGTGGGTACTGCTCACGTATGTGTTCGGCTTCTGCGCGCAAGCTCGTCGGGACGGGGCGCTTTTAAAAAAAAAAAAAAAAAAAAAAAAAATCTTATTTATTTAACTTTTTTTTTTTTTTACACTGTTTTTAAAAAAAAAAAATTGGGTCACTTTTATTCCCTTTTACAAGGAATGTAAACATCCCTTGTAATATAAAAAGGCATGACAGGTCCTCTTAAATATGAGATCTGGGGGCAAAAAGACCTCAGGTCTCATATTTACACTAAAATGCAATAATTTTATGTCATCCTAAAAAAATAATTTAAAAAAATGGCCCTTTAAGAGCATTGGGCAGAAGTGACTTTTTGACGTCTCTTCCGCCCTGCAGTGGCATGGCGACGGCTGGGGGCCATCTTCCCCTTACTCGTCTCCAGGCCACTGACAATGAGAGGATCCGATCGCCTCCACCGCTGCCCTCTACTGCCACTGATAAAAGTGATCTCACGGCGTTTCCGCTGCAGATAGGGTTAACACCTGTCCGGTTTTGACATATGTGCTCGGGTTTCAACCCGCGCCAAAACCCGGACACGTATAGCAACTGTTCAATGATAGACTGGCCCGGCTGCAACTTCTAGAGCGGAGCATTCCGTGCCCGCCGCCATCAATGAGACTGTGACACTGTACGAGAGCTGGGCAGTGGGCAGTGGGAGCGGGCACCCTGTGATTGGCTGAATTAGTCATGTGCGGGCGGTGGTCATGGGGGTTTGTGATTGGCCTGGTGGAGCTGGTGACTGGTCACATGTGAAGGCGGAGCTGGACTGTGGGTGATCGTGACCGCCCGGAGTCCCGACTCCCTGCCTGGTGCGCGCTGTCTGTGTGTCTTCTGACTGAGGTGAGGTCTCTCTGTCATCTGCTCTTCCACCTGCCTGTCTGTCAGCCCATCCCTCTCTGTAAGCCACCCCCCTTTGTCAGCTACCCCCTCTCTGTCAGCTACCCCTCCTCCTCGGACAGCTACCCCCCTCCCCTGTCATCTACCGCCTCCTCTGTCAGCTACCCCCCTCCACTGTCAGCTACCCCCTCTCCCCTGTCAGCTACCCCCCTCCTCTGTCAGCTACTCCCCCCTCCCCTGTCAGCTACCCCCCTTCCCCTGTCAGCTACCCCCCTCCTCTGTCAGCTACTCCCTCTCCCCTGTCAGCTACCCCCCCTCCCCTGTCAGCTACTCCCCCTCCTCTGTCAGCTACTCCCCCCTCCCCTGTCAGCTACCCCCTCCTCTGTCAGCTACTCCCCCCTCCTCTGTCAGCAACCCCTCCTTCTCTGACAGCTACCCCCCCTCCCCTGTCAGCTACCCCCTCCTCCTCTGTCAGCTACCCCCCTCCACTGTCAGCTACCCCCTGTCAGCTACCCCCTCCTCCTCTGTCAGCTACTCCCCTCCACTGTCAGCTACCCCCTCTCCCCTGTCAGCTACCCCCTCTCCCCTGTCAGCTACCCCCTCTGTCAGCTACTCCCCCCTCCCCTGTCAGCTATCCCCTCCCCTGTCAGCTACCCCCCTCCTCTGTCAGCTACTCCCCCCTCCCCTGTCAGCTACCCCCTCTCCTCTGTCAGCTACCCCCTCTTCTCTGTCAGCTACCCCCCCTCATCTGTCAGCTACCCCCTCCCCTCTGTCAGCTACCCCCCTCCTCTGTCAGCTACCCCCCTCCCCTCTGTCAGCTACCCCCTCCCCTCTGTCAGCTACCCCCCTCCTCTGTCAGCTACCCCCCCTACTATGTCAGCTACCCCCTCTTCTCTGTCAGCTACCCCCTCTCTGAGACAGTGAATTGAGGGCCTCTGGACTGGTGTCCTAGCAACCAAGGATGCTTTTGCAGGAGAAAGCATGGTATTACAGACTCCGCTCAACTGACATTGTCCTCTGCTCTACTGACGCCGTCCTGTGCTCTGCTGATGCCGTCCTCTGCTCTGCTGATGCCTTCCTCTGCTCTGCTGACACTGTCCACTGCCCTACAGACACCGTCCACTGCTCAACTGATGCCGTCCACTGCTCAACTGACGCCGTCCACTGCTCTACTGATGCCGTCCACTGCTCTACTGACGCCGTCCTCTGCTCTACTGACGCCGTCCTCTGCTCTACTGACGCCGTCCTCTGCTCTACTGACGCCGTCCTCTGCTCTACTGACGCCGTCCTCTGCTCTACTGACGCCGTCCTCTGCTCTACTGGCTGACAGTGTCCACTTTTAAGGTAGGCCAGTTCCATATTTTAACTGACATTTCTTTTATTAAATCATATTTTTTGGGTACACGAATGCTTTTGTTTTATTTCACCATGCCCCTTTAAGGCTGGATTCACACCTATGCAGTTTTAGTGCTTTTTGCATTTTGCAGATTTGCACTACAGTCCATTTAACATGGTTTCCTATGGAACATGTTCTGTAGTGCAAATCTGCAAAATGCAAAAAGCACTAAAAATGCATAGGTGTGAATCCAGCCTAAGTCCCCCCCCCCCCCCACACTGTTAATGCAATTTAACCAAAGTCACTGTTCACTGTAGCACACCTCATTACTACTCTCTTTGAGTAACCCAAAGGTGTCCCAGGTATTTTACAATCCTATAGCGTGTACTACAAAAAAATTGCAGTGCGCCACGAAAGTGTTCGGGTTTGGCTTGAAGAAAAGGTGGCAACCCTAGCCGCAGAGAACAGTATTATCTGAAAGAGGACCGCTCTTGAAGAGGGTACCAGGGTTAAGGTAGCTAGCTGCTACCATAACAACGGTATTCCTCTTCAAAGTAGCGACGTATAATTATGGCGGGCGGTCTGTAAGTGGTTAATCCCATACTTCTCCTTTAAGGAGACAGTCATAGATGAGAGGCACATTAGATGAGACTGGTAGAGATCACTGCTATTTCCATTCCTTTAGAATCCAAAGAGAAAAGAGACAGACAACACAGCAAACATGAAAAAAATAAACTGAGCCATTTAACTACAATAATCCAGTCTAAAGAATATATTTTCTTCACTGGTCTGAGTAAGCACTACTGTCTGCAGGTTCTTTAAAGGCTACAAATCCCTCCATTCCTTGTGCAGCCTCAGTTGTCCCTCTTTTTGGTCTGATGTGTACATCTCTATACAAAATGTACTATTTTATAAACAAGAGGGGTATGCTGCTCTAAACTTTTTATCCAACCACCATATTAGTGCATTTATTTCAAACAATTGTTTGTTTAAAAGCCCATATATAGGAAAAATAGATTTTAGAAAAGGGCTTTTTGTGGCTCACATGCCGTTTCCGGGTCACGTTGGCCAACAGGGCTCTAGGTTATAGTTTTTATTCTTTGATGACTATTAAATGTACTAGTGTAAGAAGCTGTGGCAATATGACCCTACTTCCAGCATTTAGATATTGTTATTCTTACATTATACATACCTCCCAACTGTCCCTGATTTCAAGGGACTGTCCCTGATTTGGAGAAATGTCCCTCTGTCCCTCATTCCTACTCATTTGTCCCTCATTTTGGTCTGATCTAGATGGATGTATTTAAAATGCACTTTTTATCTATCAAAAAGTGTTTTACAGCGCTAAACCTTTCATCTGATTTCTAAATTGCTGCATTTGTAAATTCCAAAAGCCAATATAAAGGAAGAGTAGTGTTAAAAAAAGCATTTGTGGGTTTAACCAATCTTGTTTTTTTTGTACAATTCTCCTTTAAGGGGGCGTGACAAGGGGTGTGTCCTATGCCTCTATACTTTTGCTGATAGATGTCCCTCATTCCCATCTCAAAAAGTTGGGAGGTATGTTACATATAGCATACTACAACTATAGGAATACTCATACATTTTTGCACATAGACTTTCTTTGTGTATCTCAAACATACTGTACATCTATCTATAGAAACTATAAACACACAGAGAGCTTATTTCTCACCTCCAGTGCAGATTTTTCCATTTGCAAACCAGCAGTATGAGTCTGATTTTGGGGAGACACCATTTGGAAAGTGAATTGCTCTTCCCGTAAATCTGACCATATTTGTCTCCATATCCACAACATAGGTTCGGTAAAGCTCACAGGTCTTTATGTCTGTGTCCAGAATGACATAGTCTGTGAATCCATTGCCACTCATGTCTGTCTTAATCCACTGGTTAAAGCCATAAAACTGCATGTTTTTTGAATGCTTGACTAAGCTGGACCCAGAAACCCAGCTGTGGTGCCTCTTGCTGCTGTTCATGGCATGTGCAGCAAAATAAATTGCATTATATATGGTTCCAAATAAAGGAGACACCTGTAAAAGCAGAAATCAACAATAATTAATCATGCCAGTGGAACTAATGAATATTTTATGCTTTTATTTCTTCATGAAAAAATGTTTCTTGTTGTTTTTTTGTTTTTTTTACAAAGATTTTTTTTACTTTTAAAATTTTAGTTTTTATTGAAAAAAAATATCAGAATATAGTACGCAGCACATAAAGTGTTTTAGCACCCACAGATTATAAGGGGTAAGACAGATACCACCATTAAATCGAAACAGCATAACCGTCATCCAGTAGTCAACTGAATATAAACATAGTGAGTGCAGAAAAAGCAGCGGATACAGTAAATTAATCCGCATCCGTTACATAACTCATCATTCAATAACAAATCTTTACAAGAGATACCTTACAGGCAAGCGCAGACTCTGAAAAACAATAGGCCCGTGAATTTTAGACTGAGCAGCCAATTTTTCCAGGGCGGGGGGGGGGGGGCATTCGTGGGGGCAGTTGGTGGTTGGATATTTAAAGAGTGAGTCCTCCTCACTGTAATGTAAAGGGGGCACTGTGATATAAAGGGGACTGCACTGTAAAGGAACACTGTAATGATTACAGTGCCCCTTTACAGTGCAGTCCCCTTTATATCACAGTGTCCCTTTACATTACAGTGCCCCATAGCAATCATGCCCCCCTTTTCTCTCTAATCACAGTGCCCCCTTTTACTCTCTGCTCGATGTGCAGCTCTCAAGCTCCTCCTGCCCCCTGCTCCCTTACATCAAAGTCCACATAGCCCCTCTTACACCAGAGTCCGCACAGCCCCCCTTAGAGTGTGCAAAATTACCACTTTAACTGTAAGGGGGAGCTCTGTGGTCTCTAATGTAAAGAGGAACCCTGATTTAAAGGGGGGTCTGATGTAATGGGGAACTCTGATGTAAGGGGTGTTCTGGGAACCTTGATTTAAGGGGGGCTCTGATGTAAGGGGGAATGCTATGGACTCTGGTGTAAATGGTAATTCTCTCTGCTCACCAAAGCCCCCCTTGCATCAGAGTCCACAGAGCACCCCTTAACCCCTTTTCACCTGTGCCTCCAAGCCCTTTAAGGGGTTTCTGATGCCAGGAGGCGGGCGGGTTTTATGATCATGTGACTGCTGTGTTTGGCTGTCTAGGTGGTCACATGATCAGAAAGCACTCTATCGCAAGAAGCGATTGGGAGCTTTCGGCTAGCCGCCGGTAATTGTGCCGGGAGAAGCCAGGGAGCACACTCTCAGCACAGATGTGTTTGCAGTGTGGAACGCAAAACACACGCTGAGAGGCCACATATTTGCGTACTGTCGGTGCGAAGGGGTTAAATTAGTTTATACACTGGGAGGCAGGAAAGAAAGTGAGCTTACTCACCCCAGGTGGGAGGCTCAGGCATAGGCTGTTAAAACCTTTCCTCTTCTGGCTTTTAAACTCCCCATACCTGTCTAAATGCTTGCTGCATTATGCACTGCCTGTAAGTATGAGGATAAGCAAATCAGAGTAATCAGGTATTATCTCTTGGCTGAACTAACTCCGATAAATTGAAATATGACCAACTGCTCAGGGTTAGTGAACCCTTTATATCCCTGGTGTTGTGGTTGCCAAAATGAATAAACCCAGGGGTATATGGTAAATATCTCCTAAACTGTGCAGGTTTAGGAGATATTTACAATACCTACAGGTAAGCCTTACCTGTAGGTGCATGTGGTGTAACAGGGTTTACAACCACTTTAAGGCCCAATAATACTACTGTGTTGCCTTAACGCACACGGGTTAACACTTTTTTTTATCTGTTGATATGTGTTACTAAGTGTAGCCTTTTCATTTTGAATGCGTTGGCAACACATTTCAGCACATAAAAAAATGCACCTGCACTGTTTTTAGCAACACATGGCACTACAACACACAACGTGCATTTCCATTTGTGCACTGTGATGCGCTTAAGAACAGGTACACTTTTTATTAATGTATATGTGCATTGGGTTGCCAGTCATAATGAGTGGCTTTGTGCCACAACACACATTTATATATGCATTACTTTGGATTGTAATAATGCTATAGAAAGCATGTTTTACTTTGCATTGCTACAACACAACAGTGTGAATACAGCCTAAAACCATTGATAATGTAACCATCGATAAGTTATGAATACCATTTGTCATTTAGTTGCATTTCAATTTTTCAGTTCATTTATGGCAAATGCAGTGAATAGCTGCAATAATGAAAATATTTTTACTGCAATGGGAACAAATGACATACCTGTGTGGGAATAACTTTGGTGACAACTTCATCGCTGTCCTGTGCTTCTTGGAAGGCTTGGAAGAAGCTTTTTTGTTCTGACTCCACAGTTATAGTGAGTACAGCATCATAGGCGGCTCTGAGCTTGGAACTGAGTCTGAGTGTCTCATATGGTGTCTTGTTATAGGGCAAGCTATAGTAGAGGGTGTCATATGGGATGAACACATAGGTACCATCTGTCATTTTCATGTCATGGGCAATTTCCAGAAGTTTCCGTTGTCGTTGGCCTCCAATAAGCACAGAATGCATGCACATTATGATCACTGCAACAGAGGACAAAAAAAAATGTGTCTACCCTAAAATAAGATCGGTACATATTAAAACATACTCAAGTAAAAGATAGCTAGGTTACTGAGCTGACATTGTTATTTCAACTAGAGAAAATAAATATTCTTTATCAAACGAAACTGAGTCAAAAAAGGCCAGCTTTAACCTTATAGTGCCGGGCAAGGAGAGCATTAATCAGAGAAGCAGCCAAGAGGCCCATGGTAACTCTGGAGGAGCTGCAGAGACCCACAGCTCAGGTGGGAGAATCTGTCCACAGGACAACTATTAGTTGTGCACTCCACAAATCTGGCCTTTGAAAGAGTGGCAAGAAGAAAGCCATTGTTAAGAAGGCCTGTTTGCAGTTTGCGAAAGGCCGTGTGGGGGACACAGCAAACATGTGGAAGAAGTTGCTCTGGTCAGATAAAACCAAACTTGAACTTTTTGGCCCAAAAGCAAAAGCTTATGTGTGGCGGAAAACTAACACTGCACATCACCCTAAACACACCAACCCCACTGTGAAACATGGTGGTGGCAGCATCATGTTGTGGGGATGCTTTTCTTCAGCAGGGACAGGGAAGCTGGGCAGAGTTGATGGGAAGATGGATGGAGCCAAATACAGGGAAATCTTAGAAGAAAGCCTGTTAGAGTCTGCAAAAGACTTGAGACTGGGGTGGAGGTTCACCTTCCAGCAGGACAACGACCCTAAACATACAGCCAGAGCTACAATGGAATGGTTTAGATCAAAGCATATTCATGTGTTAGAAAGGCCCAGTCAAAGTCCAGACCTAAATCCAATTGAGAATCTGTGGCAAGACTAGAAAATGTCTCTCCATCCAATCTGATGCTATTATGAGCTATTTTGCAAAGAAGAATGGGCACAAATTTCACTCTCTAGGTGTGAAAAGCTGGTAGAGACATACCCAAAAAGACTTGCAGCTGTAATTGCAGCGAAAGGTGGTTTTACAAAGTATTGACTCAGGGGGGCTGAATACAAATGCACGCCACACTTTTCAGATATTTATTTGTAAAAAAAATTGAAAACCATTTATCATTTTCCTTCCACTTCATAATTATGTGTCACTTTATGTTGGTCTATCACTTAAAATCACAATAAAATACATTTACGTTTTTGGTTGTAACATGAGAAAATGTGGAAAATTTCAAGGGGTATGAATACTTTTTCAAGGCACTGTGTATGTGTGTATATATATATATATATATATATATATATTGTGACAGCAGGAAGGTAAAGTCACCTGGTTGCATCCAGGGGGGTAGATATATTTCGCCCAGATTCAGGCTTTACGCCGACTTATACAACTAGGTGGAGAGTTGTATAAGCCCAGCTGAGGCTAGTGGGCTCATGGATGACTCATACCTCTAGGGAGAGTGTGGGGCGTCGTGCAGACAGGGAGTTGATGAGACCAGCTGAAGCTTGTCAGCTCATTTAGGCCTCTATAAGAACTCCCAGATTCATTAGGTGTTTGCTCATGCCTGGAACCAGACCTGTGTGGACTGTCTAGGGAGAGTGAACCCCTGTGCGGTGAGACAAAGCCTGTGTGGCTATTTGCTTGGACATTTAAAACCAGGGACTTAGGGACTAGGACAGCACTAGGCTGATCCCAGTTGTTAGTTAGGAAACCTGTATGTTTAGTCAGAGGTCAAGTTGACCAGGATTTATTTTGTTTATGTTTCTTTTGCTTTGCTGTGTTTTGTCACTGTAAATAGAAAATAAACCGCACTTTTTGATTTTGAAAACTACAACCTCCGTTTGCTGGGCCTGTTTTTGTGTGGGGAGCCCATCCCGGGGGTCACACACACCCGCTGCCGAGCTAACCCCCTCACAGTTGATGGAGAACCAGTGGCAGTTTTTTTTTAAGCCAGCATGGAGGAGATACTGAAGCAGCTGGCTCTAGCAAATGCCAATCAACAGCAGACAAATGCAGGTTTACAAAAGAGCCTTGCAGCTCATCAACAGAGCTTCGCAGCCCAGCAGCAAGCTCATCAACAGAGCCTTGCAGCTCAACAACAGAACTTCGCAGCCCAGCAGCAAGCTCATCAACAGAGCCTTGCAGCCCAGCAGCAGACAAACGCAACTTTGCAACAGAGTCTGGAGGCTCAGCAACAAGCCCAGCAGCAATCTGAGGCCCGCTTCATAGACCTGTTGCAGAAGCAAGAGCAGAGACTACAACAACAGATGGAAGCAGTAATGCAGCAACGTCCGCAGACCAGTGAGGAAAGCCGTCCCACTAATACCGCGTCCTTTGGGGTGAGTCGTTTATTGACAAAAATGACTGGAGAGGATGATCCAGAGGTATTTTTGACCACATTTGAAAGGACCGCTGAAAGAGAAAAGTGGCCTGAGGAGCAGTGGGCTGGACTGGTGGCTCCTCTGTTAACTGGTGAATCGCAGAAAGCTTACTATGACCTAGAGCCTAACCAAGCAAAAGACTATGTGATGCTAAAAGCTGAAATATTGGCAAGGCTGGGTGTCACCCAGGCTGTCCGGGCTCAGCGTGTGCATAACTGGACTTTCCAGCTTGGAAAACCCCCCAGGTCTCAAATGTATGATCTCATTCACCTGAGCAGAAAGTGGCTACAGCCAGAGACTTTGTCCGCACCAAAGATTGTGGAACGTGTTGTAATGGATCGATTTTTGAGAGCTCTTCCTACTGCCATCCAAAAGTGGGTAAGCCATGGAGACCCAGAGACGGCCGATGGTCTTGTGGATCGTGTGGAGAAATACTTGGCTACAGAGAACCTGACGGCCTCTTCCAGAGACTCTCGGACTTTCCACCCTAAGACCAGACCATCCCCAGGGGCGGATAAGAGGATTCCAAGGGGTGAGGGTGGAGAGAGTGAGAGGGTGGGAGCTCTACCCCAAGTTTGGCGAGAACAGCCTGGGAAATCAGCGGCTCAAGAGGCGGCAAGAAGGATCGTTTGCTACCGCTGCCGGCAAGCGGGACATATTGCAGCCAATTGCCCGGTTGTGGAGGAACCCATGCAGTGTGACTTTCTGACGGGCAGACGTCAGTCGCTGTGTGCGACAGTCGCATGCACTGCCATTCGAGGAACTGAGAAACATTTATGCAAAATGTGTGTTAACGGTAGAAATGTTGTGGTATTGCTGGATTCAGGTAGCCTTGTGACCCTGATAAAGGCTGAGTTAGTTAAAACAGAGGTCTCTGGGAATAGCAAGGTAGCTGTTATTTGTGTGCATGGGGACACCCGAGAGTATCCAGTGACTACAGTGTGTTTCGAGACCCCCAAAGGTACCCTCTCTCATCCAGTGGGCTTAGTATCTCAGTTACCGCATGACGCCATTGTGGGAAGGGATTTTCCGAAGTTCTGGGAACTGTGGGATGATCCTGAGCCCCCCACTGGTGCCCCTATGTACCAGGAATGTGATAGCCAGAACTCCCCTGAGAGTGGTGAGGACTCTCCGGAATTTCCCTTATCAGTATTGGCAGGGGAGACTCAAGAAACTGGAGAGGAGCCCACCTCCTCAGACGAAAACCTACCGTCTGTGGAGTTTTCTGATCTTGAGGTTCACAGGGAAAACTTTGCCACAGAACAGTTGAGAGACCCCGCCCTAATAAAGGCACGGGAAAACGTAGTGAAAATAGATGGCGAGTTAGTGAACCCAGATAATACCTGCACTTACCCATACTTCAGCGTAGAGAAGGACCTACTGTATCGGGTGGCAAAAAGGGCAGAAGAAACCGTTGAGCAGCTTGTGGTGCCCAAACCTTACAGGAAGTTGGTGTTGGAGTTGGCCCATGGGCACATTCTTGGAGGTCATCTGGGGACAGAGAAAACCCGAGAGAGGGTATTACAGAGATTCTATTGGCCGGGGGTGATGAAGGACATAGAAAATTATTGTTCCTCCTGCCCTGTGTGTCAGAGGTTGGCCCCGATGCCACATTTCCGTAGCCCGCTGGTCCCTCTACCCATCATTGAGGTCCCGTTTGAGAGGATCGCCATGGATTTGGTAGGTCCTATAATCAAGTCCGCTAGGGGGCACCAGTACATATTAGTTATAATGGACTATGCCACCCGTTATCCAGAAGCGATCCCTCTCCGAAATACCTCGGCCAAAACCATAGCCAAAGAGCTATCTCTTGTGTTTAGCCGGGTGGGTATTTGTAAAGAACTGCTTACGGACCAAGGTACACCCTTTATGTCCCGGGTTATGAAGGAGCTGTGTAAATTGTTCAAAGTGACGCAATTACGTACATCTGTGTATCACCCCCAAACCGATGGGCTGGTTGAAAGATTCAACAAAACCCTAAAACAAATGTTGAAGAAAGTGGTGGATAGAGATGGAAAGGATTGGGACTGTCTACTTCCTTATCTGATGTTTGCTATTAGGGAGGTGCCCCAATCCTCTACGGGATTCTCCCCCTTTGAGTTACTGTATGGGAGACACCCAAGAGGGCTGTTGGATATTGCCAAGGAAACTTGGGAAAGTGAGAGTTCTCCCCACAGGAGTGTGATTGAGCATGTCGCCCTGATGCAAGACCGAATTGCACAGGTAATGCCCATCGTGAAGGAACATTTGGCCCAAGCGCAGTTAGCACAGCAGAGAGTGTACAACCGTGGAGCCAAGACCCGTACCTTTTCCCCGGGGGATAGGATACTGGTACTTGTCCCTACGGTTGAAAGTAAATTCCTTGCCAAATGGCAAGGCCCCTATGAGATAATGGAAAAAGTGAGCGAAGTGAATTACAAGGTCAGACAACCAGGAAGGCGAAAGCCCGAACAGATCTATCACGTTAATCTGTTGAAAGCCTGGAGGGATAGAGAGTCCCTAGTCGCAGACACTTGGTCACCAGCTCAAACTGGTTGCGTGATTCCTGAGGTTGGAATAGCAGCCACCTTGTCACAACCCCAACAACAGGAGGTTAAGGAGTTTGTGCTTCGCAACAAGGAGGTATTCTCTGAGCTGCCGGGACAAACATCTGGGGTAGAGCATGACATCATTACCCCACCCGGTGAAAGGGTGAAGTTAAAACCCTATCGGATCCCAGAGGCCCGACGGGAGGCAATACGGGAGGAAGTACAGAAAATGCTGAACTTAGGGGTGATAGAGGAGTCCCAAAGTGATTGGTCTAGTCCCATTGTGTTGGTGCCTAAACCGGATGGGAGCTGGCGATTTTGTAACGATTTTCGTCAGTTGAACAAAGTTACAAAATTTGACACCTACCCCATGCCACGTATTGATGAGTTGATCGACCGGCTGGGAACAGCCCGATACATGACGACTCTTGACCTCACAAAAGGGTATTGGCAAATCCCCCTGGCCAAGTCGGCCAAAGAGAAAACCGCATTTGTAACCCCAGACGGGGCGTTCCAATATAAAAGAATGCCGTTCGGGTTACAGAATGCGCCGGCCACATTCCAGCGGAAAATGGACCAGATGCTGAGGCCCCATCGGAAGTATGCTGCGGCTTACCTGGATGACGTAATTGTCCATAGCACAGATTGGGCCTCACATCTGCCAAAAGTGCAAGCAGTCCTGGACTCTGTTCGGGAAGCGGGGTTTACGGCTAACCCCAAGAAGTGTACCATTGGGCAGGAGGAGGCCAAATATCTTGGGTACACCATTGGGAGGGGAGTAATAAAACCCCAACTCAACAAAATCGAGGCCATCCAGAGTTGGCCACGTCCCAACAGCAAGAAGCAGGTACGAGCCTTTCTGGGAATCGCTGGGTATTATCGGTGATTCATTCCCCACTTTGCTTCTAAGGCTGTGCCCCTAACCAACCTGACGAAGGGGAAAGGGTCGGTCATGATTAAATGGACCCCCGAGGCTGAGGCAGCATTCCAATTCTTGAAACAAGCCTTATGTAGCCAGCCAGTGTTGTACTCACCCGACTTCTCTAAAGACTTTGTCGTACAAAGTGATGCGTCAGATGTGGGGTTAGGAGCAGTATTGTCCCAGGTCTGGAACGGGGAAGAGCACCCAGTCATTTACCTCAGCAGGAAGTTGAAGTCCCATGAGGTAAATTACGCCACCGTTGAAAAGGAGTGTTTAGCGGTGAAGTGGGCTCTAGATTCCCTTCGGTACTACCTGCTAGGTAGGCACTTTGACATGGTTACGGATCACGCTCCGTTAAAGTGGATGGCTCAAAACAAGGAAACAAATAGAAGAGTGAATAGGTGGTTCCTGGCCCTCCAGGAATTCAACTTCACAGTAAAGCATCGCCCTGGCGTTCAAATGGGGAATGTGGATGCTTTGTCTCGAGTACATGAATGCCTGATTGCTGGTGTTCCAACCCCGAGGTTAAAACAAGAGGGGGGGGTATGTGACAGCAGGAAGGTAAAGTCACCTGGTTGCATCCAGGGGGGTAGATATATTTCGCCCAGATTCAGGCTTTACGCCGACTTATACAACTAGGTGGAGAGTTGTATAAGCCCAGCTGAGGCTAGTGGGCTCATGGATGACTCATACCTCTAGGGAGAGTGTGGGGCGTCGTGCAGACAGGGAGTTGATGAGACCAGCTGAAGCTTGTCAGCTCATTTAGGCCTCTATAAGAACTCCCAGATTCATTAGGTGTTTGCTCATGCCTGGAACCAGACCTGTGTGGACTGTCTAGGGAGAGTGAACCCCTGTGCGGTGAGACAAAGCCTGTGTGGCTATTTGCTTGGACATTTAAAACCAGGGACTTAGGGACTAGGACAGCACTAGGCTGATCCCAGTTGTTAGTTAGGAAACCTGTATGTTTAGTCAGAGGTCAAGTTGACCAGGATTTATTTTGTTTATGTTTCTTTTGCTTTGCTGTGTTTTGTCACTGTAAATAGAAAATAAACCGCACCTTTTTGATTTTGAAAACTACAACCTCCGTTTGCTGGGCCTGTTTTTGTGTGGGGAGCCCATCCCGGGGGTCACACACACCCGCTGCCGAGCTAACCCCCTCACAATATATATATATATATATATATATATATATTGGATCCCCAAGCAAAACATGACATAGTACTTGGTGGAGAAACTTATTATTTACTCGCTGAACTGCAACTCAATTTATAACATTTGTATCATGTGTTTTTTCCGGATTTTTGGTTGTGACTGCAGAGGGGTCTTTCCAGTATCGGAGGATGCCTTTTGGGTTGCAGAATGCTCCGGACACATTTCAAACGGGTGATGGATAAGACCCCTCAGCCACATTGAGTCTATGCTGCTGTATATCTAGATGGCGTGATCATCCATAGTGAGGATTGGGACTCACTTTTACCAAAGGCCCAGGCCGTGTTAGATTCTATCTTGAAAGACGGGTTACAGCCAAACCAAAAAATATACCATTGGGCTAGAGTATCTGGGACCATTGGGAGAGGTATAATAAAGCCCCAGGTAAACAAAGTTGAAGTTATTCAAAATTGGCCACACCCTATCAACAAAAAGCAAGTTTGAGAATTTTTAGTAATCGTTGGCTATTATCTGCACTTTATTCCCCATTTTGTCTCACAGACTGCTCTCCTGACCAATTTGGCAAAAGGGAAGAAGACTGTCATGATCAAATGGACCCATGAAGCAGAAGCAGCTTTTGAGGCCTTAAAACACACCTTATGTAGTCAGCCAGTGCTGTACTCGCCTAACTTTTCAAGGGCCTTTGTGGTCTAGACTGATGCATCAGATGATGGGTTGGGAGCTGTATTGTCAGAGGTTTTCAAGGCAGAAGAACACACCATCATTTACCTCAGCTGGAAATTGAAGACCCAATAAGTAAATTATGCCATCATTGAAAAAGAATGTTTATGATAAAATGGGCTTTAGATTCTCTCAGGTACTATCGATTGGATAGACATTTTGAGCTGGTAACAGATGCGCTCTATAAAACTCCCAGACTGCTTATGGAGGATGCTCCACCCTGGAACCAGATCTCTGTGTAGGACAGACTGGGGAGCAGCAACTTCTCTGTGTGGTGAGACTAAGTCTGTGTGAGTAAGGACTCTGATTCATTCTGTGTGACAGTCAGGTGCCAGGGCAGCAGTAGGCTGTTCCAGAACAAGTAGTTAGGTTCCTGTGTTCCTGTACCTGGGCCTGCTGGCACCATTTTGTTGAGACTACGTCGCAACTATGCTCGGTTGATGGCACACCTGCTTTTAGGAATACTCCACGTGACTAGCTCCGACCATGGGTTTACACGGTCCAGGGAAGATGAAGAAGGGGGATCTGTTTCTAGTCCCATCTATTCCTCTTCCCTCTCACTTCTCCCAACCCCGCCTTCTTTTTTTTTTTTGTTCTCTGCTCTCCTTTGCCCCCTCCCTCCCCTTCCATTTATTTCTCCTCCCCCCTTTGCCCCCTCCCCTCTTGTTCCTTTTTCCTCTTACTTGGTGCTGGGGACCTTCCAGTGAGTATTTACTGGATGATCTTACTGCACCTGTATTGTTGTGCCATAAGTCAAGAGCCTAGATTATAAGCACCTCAGCTTGATTAAAGTAACACTCTACATCCACGTTATGGATAAGATGACTGTTGTTTAATGCAGCCATACTGAGAAGTGATCATTTTATCCATCGTTACCCACAGTAGATGGAATCATTCTATAAAATTATACAGACACCCCTTCAAGATTTTATTTTACCACCATCAGAACAGCTTAAAAATATGTAGGTCAAACAGGCACAACAAATCTCCTTTAAGTAGCTTAGAGTTTAACTCCAGGAAAAGTAAGTCATCTATTTCTGAATTTATTAAAAACTCATAAACTGTATTTCAGTGACAAAAGTATTTGAGTTCTTGTTATCCGTCTCCTGTAATCATGGCATTTGGACAATTAAAGAAAATCTGACATTAATTAAAAAAATTGTGGCAGGTATTACGTACGGCACCAGGGGATTATTGCATATACCTGCAGTACCTCTCAAACGTTCCTGCCACGGCTAAATGCTGAAGAAGTTTGACATGCAAAGCTTCAGCACCTTCTGGTAGAACTGAAGCTTGCCCAGCTCTTCCTGGCTCCTGCACCTTCCTATTGGCTAATGAATTTGCCCATATTAATGATGATCTAATAGAAATGTGTACTGGCAGGGCTTGGTGGCAAGCTCCAACCCTACCTGGAAGAGATGGTACCTTCCTTACAGCAGTGTGATTATCAGAAATGGCCCTTTTTACATTTTCATGTAAATAAAGAGTTGCTACACAATGGTAAGTTATAAAATACAGACCTGTATATTATGTCTATATTATATTATATGATATCAAATGATGCTTACTTTAATATGCAGATACATTTGTAAACATATACTTTAGCCAGCTTAGAAAATTAAGCCATGAAATATATAGAAGGAACATGGTCAGCCTATCCAGGGAATCTTTTTTTATCCAGGCACTGCTACAGTGCAACAGGCAAGAACTATGGTGGAGGGGGTGTGGGGGATTGAACAACCAACAGGATCAGACAGTTTATAGCTTAAGACCAGCCAAATTCCAATCTCTTGACTTCTGTACAACCAGCCTGCTGGAACTTTTTCACCTGATCAGTGCCGCCGGCTTAAGCCAGCGGTGCTGAGGAGTGTATTCTGACAGTGGGGAGGCTTCCATGGCAGGGATTCCCCATCGACCTTGAGGCTGGGTTCACACTGGTACGACACGACAAGTCATACAACTTTCATCCTACTTTGCTCTGCGACATCAGTCCTACATCGGTCCTACATTGGTCCGACATCCATCCGACATTCATGAACAGGATACTACTTTGATCCGACTTTGTGATAGTCTGACTTGTCCTTTGACCAATCAAAACAATCCCATGGTGAGATAAATTCCTTTTACTGCTGCTGTAATCACCATGTCGGATGTCAAATGTCGGATGGTTAGGACAAGTATCCTACTTTGATCCGACTTCAATGATATTCAATGGGCTGAAGTAGGATCAAAGTCGGGCCAAAGTAGTGCAGGGAGTATTTTCAAAGTAGGACCAACTTGTGTCGGACCAGTTAAGACGGCTCTCATAGGGAAACATTGATTTTCACATGTCATGCGACATGAGCTCCCAATGTCGGAGCATTTGTCGGACCAGTGTGAACCCAGCCTGAATGTGTGGATGGGGTAATCAATTAATTAGCTTTCTTTTTTAAATGAAAGAAAATTAATCTGTGCAATTGCTTTGCATAGAGCAGCTCGATCCTCCTGGCTCCTCCTCTTGTTGGTGTGCCACCATAGGAAGCCGCTTTGTATTGTGGCACACTTGCGGGCTCGATCCTAAGCCCTGCTGTCTGCGTCTATTGACACAGACAGTGCAGCTCGGCCCCATCCCCTGTTCCCTCATCCCAGGGTTTGATCGACAGCAGCAGAAGCCAATGACTCCTGCTAATATCAATCTGCCCTGTGAATATAGAGATTAGGGCTAGGGGGACTAGGGGGATAACTGCTAACAGAAGGTTTTCCACCTTAATACAGAGAATGCATTAGGTAAAAACCTTCTACCTTTAGAACCACATTAAGATGTCAGCACATACCATTCACCTTGATATTTGTCCCTCCAGTGCAAGCCAAGCCAAAAATTTGCTCTCGTCCTGATAGTAGGATGTGACCCCTGTTCCCATCCAATAAAGACATTTTATGCACAGCCCATTCAGAGGCCAGGGCATTACCATGTGGGGAGTGTGGAACTGTGTGAGCTTTTTTCAAATGGTGACCTACAGAAAATAGCTATTAGCATATTTACCTCAGGAAGGCTTTAGGTTGCACCGGAAAAACAAAAGGTGAAGTGTTAACTCTCTGAGTTTGTTCAATATAAACACACATGCACACACACTCACAGTAATTTCTCTGGTTGTCAGTAATCTGGTGATCAGAGAACCGCATCGCTTTCATTCTGGGAAGACCAAAATGTCATCTATTTTAAATGTAGTTCTCTCCAGGTGAGGATTTTCCAGCATCAAGAGTATAGTGCCTTATATAGAACTGTCTGGATAGAAATACAGGCACTGTTGCTGCCAACTTGCTAAAATTGTGTATGCTCCAGGGCTGTTACACTTATCCTTCCTTTGCCATGTAGTGAATGTCTGACCCAGAACAAGTATAAAGCCCTGTACACATGATCGGTTTTACCGATGAAAACAGACCGATGGACTTTTTTCATCGGAAAAAATGATCGTGTATGGGCCCCATCGGTCTTTTTTCCATCGGTGTTAAAAAATAGAACATGTTTTAAATTTATCCGATGGAAAAAAAAACAATAGCAAATTACTATCGTCTGTGGGGAACTCCATCGGATAAAAAACCCACGCATTCTCAGAATCAAGTCGACGCATGCTCAGAAGCATTGAACTTCATTTTTCTTGGCTCGTCGGAGTGTTTTAAGTCACAGCGTTTGGGACGATCGTTTTTTTGACTGATGGTGTGTAGGCAAGACTGATGGAAGTCAGCTTCATCGGATTTCTGATGGAAAAATCCATCGGTTTAAAATCCATAGGAAATCTGATCGTGTGTACAGGGCTTTAAAGTGTTACTAAGCCCACAACAGTAAAATCGATCTATACAGTATACGCAGTAAAGCATGCTTCTTAAGCTTCATACACACGATCGGACTTCCAACCAACTTTTCCGTGGATTTCTGTCCGAAGGGCGTTGGCTGTGAACTTGGTATGCATACACAAGGCAGGACTTTTTCAGCCAACAAACACAAACGTAGTGACGTAATTGACGTACTACGTGGTTTTTCTGCTCTTTAGTGCCACCCTTTGGACAACTTCTGCTATTGCTGGTTGATCTTTAGCATTGGTTCTGAGTATGCGTGTTTGTACTTTGGACTTTTGTTGCCGGAAAGTTTGTCTGTTTGTACAGAGAACATTTTGTCTAATGAAAACCGAAAAAGTTTGTCCGATGGAGCGTACAAACGGTTGGATTTTCCGCAAAAGCAGGTCCGTCGGAGGTTTGTTGTCAAAAAGTCAGATCGTGTGTATGGGCCTTTTATACTCACTGTGGAACCTAAGGGGTTAATCCCCTGCATTGTGTAAAAAGGCTGTTTGATCCGGTCTTCTCGGATCTCCCCCTTCTTCCACAGTCCCCAATCCATCTCCTGACAGAACAGAGCTTTGGAGGCACTCTGCACAAGCTCAGTTTGGTGTGTATTGCTAGAGAGTTTTTTTGTTTTTCTTGGGAGAATGCATGTGATCAGCACAGGGCCAATTAGCACTGTCCAGACAGAGGGTCAGAGCTCCTGTAGCTTCATAGGACAATCAGGGGAGAATGAAAACTCCTCCTACAAGCGTTAAGTCACAAGACTGCTATATACTGCTCTTATGCCCCGTACACACGGTCGTAAATTCCGGCAGCAAAAGTCCGATGTGAGCTTTTGGTCAGAAATTCCGACCATGTGTATTCTCCATCTGACTTTTCCTGGCAGAATTTCCGCCAGCAAAAGATTGAGAGCAGGTTCTTAAATTTTCGGAAAATTCGATTGCCTGTAGCAATTCCGACGTGCAAAATTCCGACGCATGCTCGGAAACAATTTTGACGCATGCTCGGAAGCATTGAACTTAATTTTCTCGGCTCATCGTGTTGTACGTCACCGCGTTCTTGACGGTCAAAAGTTCAGAGAACTTGTGTGACCGTGTGTATGCAAGCCAAGCTTGAGCGCAATTCTGTCGTATGTACAGGGCATAACAGTAAAGAACCCTCTACGTAGTTTAACGTTAAACCTCTTTTCTTCTAATTTTAATGAATGGCCACGTGTCTTGTTAAACTCCCTTCCACGAAAAAGTTTTATCCCTATTGTGGGGTCACCAGTATGGTATTTGTAAATTAAAATCATATCCCCTCTCAAGTGTCTCTACTTCAGAGAGAATAAGTTCAGTGCTCACAACCTTTCCTCATAACTAATATCCTCCAGACCCTTTGTTAGCTTTGTTGCCCTTCTTTGTACTGGCTCCATTTCCAGTACATCCTTCCTGAGGACTGGTGCCCAGAACTGGACAGCATACTCTAGGTGCGGCTGGACCAGAGTCTTGTAGAGCAGGAGAATTTTTATTCTGTTTATTTATTTCATTTTATCTCTGGAGTTGATCCCCTTTTTAATGCATGCCAATATTCTGTTTGCTTTTTTAGCAGCAGCTTGGTATTGCATGCCATTGCTGAGCCTATCATCTACTAGGACCCCCAGGTCCTTTTCCATCCTAGATTCCCTCAGAGGTTCTCCCCCAGTATATAGATTGCATTCATATTTTTGCAACCCAAATGCATTATTTTAAATTTTTCTACATTAATCCTCATTTACCATGTAGTTGCCCACCCCATTAATTTGTTCAGATCTTTTTGCAAGGTTTCCACATCCTGCGGAGAAGTTATTGCCCTGCTTAGCTTAGTATCGTCCGCAAATACAGCGATTGCACTGCTTACCCGATCCTCCAAATCGTTTATGAACAAATAAATAGGTTTGGTCCCAGCACAGAACCCTGGGGGACCCCAATACCCACCCCTGACCATTCCAAGTACTCCCGATTTATCACCACCCTTTGAACTCGCCCTTATAGCAGTTTTAAATTCCATGTACTCACCCTATTGTCCATGCCAATGGACCTTATTTTGTACAGTAAACCTTTATGGGGAACTGTGTCAAATGCTTTTGCAAAATCCAGATACACCACGTCTACGGGCCTTCATTTATCTAGATGGCAACTCACCTCCTCATAGAAGGTTAATAGATTGGTTTGGCAAGAACGATTCTTCATGAATCCATGCTTGATTACTGCTAATTAGGGATGAGCCGAACACCCCCCGGTTCGGTTTGCACCAGAACCT
Source organism: Rana muscosa (assembly GCA_029206835.1). NCBI lineage: Eukaryota > Metazoa > Chordata > Amphibia > Anura > Ranidae > Rana > Rana muscosa. The sequence goes on along the minus strand of CM055125.1, from coordinate 157,621,100 downwards.
GTGATCGGACCGAAAGTTTGCACGAACGTTAGAACCCTATTAAATACAATGGGACTCGAATGTTCGAAATCAAAAGTGCTAATTATCAAGGCTAATATGTAAGTTATTGTCCAAAAAAGGGTTTGGGGACCCGGGTCCTGCCCCAGGGGACATGTATCAATGCAAAAAAAAGTTTTAAAAACGGGAGCAGTGATTTTATTGATGCTTAAATTGAAAAAAAAAAGTGAAATATTCCTTTAAATATTGTACCTGGGGGGTGTCTATTGTATGCCTGTAAAGTGGCCCGTGTTTCCCGTGTTTAGAACTGTCCCTGCATAAAATTACATTTGTAAAGGAAAAAAAGTCATTTAAAACTGCTTGCGGCTTTAATGTAATGTCTGGTCCCGGGAATATGGATGAAAATCATTGAGAAAAATGGCATGGTTATCCCCCCCCCCCCAGCCCATTTCCAGCCCCTTTGGGTCTTGTATGGATAGTAAGGGGAATCCCGCACCCAAATGAAAAAAAGGAAAGGCGTGAACAGTAGTATACAGGCGGTACAAACAATACAGGGACTGTAGGTATGTTGTTACGTAGAATCTGTTTGTAATTTTGAACTCCCTGCCTGTGGTATTAGTATGAGAACATCAGCAATTGTATTCAGGTAAGCTTTTGGTGCACACTGTGCAAAGGACACTAAAGCAAAATACTGCAGCTCCCTGCCTGTATTTGTATCAGAACACCAGCAATTGTATTGAGGTAAGTTTTAGGTGCACACTGTGCAAAGGACACTAAAGCAAAATACTGCAGCTCCCTGCCTGTATTTGTATCAGAACACCAGCAATTGTATTCAGGTAAGCTTTTGGTGCACACTCTGCAAAGGACACAGTACACTAAGCGAAACACTGCAGCTAGCACAATCACCTGCCTGCCTGTCAGTATAGAGAATAACAGGAACGGATCTAGCTAAACTGAATACAGTGTGTAAATATATATACAACACCTAGGATGCATATATATCCTCTACACACTGTAACTGCAGCTAACTGACTCGCCTGCCTGCTCTATCTAACTCAAATCAAATTACACTCTCTCTCTCTGTCGCTTTCCTCTAACCAACGCTAACACACTACACAAGGCCGCCAAGCCGGCGGCCTTATATAGTGTGGGGCGTGTACCTACTCCTCTGAGCCATGATTGGCCAAAGCCACCCTGGCTTTGGCCAATTACGGCTCTCTGTACCTACGGCGCTGTGATTGGCCAAAGCATACGGGTCATAGTGCATGCCTGGCCAATCATCAGCCAGCAATGCACTGCGATGCCGCAGTGAATTATGGGCTGTGACGCGCCACTCGCATTTGGCGCGAACGGCCCATAATGTTCGAAATTCAACGAACGGTCGAACAGCCGATGTTCGAGTTGAACATGGGTTCGACTCGAACTCGAAGCTCATCCCTACTGCTAATGATACCATTCTCAACACTAAAATCTTGTATATAGTCCCATATCATCCCCCCCCCCCCAAGAGCTTGCATACTATTGATGTTAGGCTAACTGGTCTGTAATTCGCAGGGATGTATTTTGGGCCCTTTTTAAATATTGGTGGTACATTGGCTTTTCTCCAATCAGCTGGTACCATTCCAGTTAGTATGTAATGTTCTTATCCTGTAATGTTCTTATCTCTCCACCACTGGGGCTCCAACATCTCCACCAACTCTGTGTAATGTTCTTTTCCTGTAATGTTCTTATCTCTCCACTGGGGCTCCGACATCTCTACCAACTCCGTCGCCGATAGATGACATTACAGTGACATCACCCGGCTCCTCCTCTTATCCCTACTTAAACAGCCGCCGCCATTTGCTTGACGTTTGTGCTAGGAACCTGATGCCAGGCAAATACCTCCATCAGAACACTGCCGTCTTCACTCACTATTGGGCCGGTCAGAGCCCCGACTTCCATCTCTCTATTGGGCCGGTCAGAGCCCCGACTTCCATCTCTCTATTGGGCCGGTCAGAGCCCCGACTTCCATCTCTCTATTGGGCCGGTCAGAGCCCTGACTTCCATCTCTCTATTGGGCCGGACAGAGCCCCGACTGCCATCTCTCTTTTTGGGCCGGACAGAGCCCCCTCTGCCTCCTCACTTTTGGGCCAGACAGAGCCGCTCCAACTTCCAGCTTTTGGGCCGGTCAGAGCCCCTTCCTCACTGGTAGTCAGAGGCTCTCCACTGACCTACCCTCAGTCACCCTACTCCGCTGACAGAACTCCCTACATATACCACTACAATAGGAGACCAGTATATCTCTCCAGAAGCCACTGGGTGACACCAACACCAGAAGTCCACTCACAGCAAGTATCCTTTTGTTTACTATAAACTGTATTCCTGTGTACTGCTACTACACTCAAGTTACTTCTGGTGCTCCCCCTTATGGCTGTGTATTACCACACTAAATAAAACCACTTGATTTTCCAATTTATTTGAGTCTTCCTTCCTGATGTCTGTCAAATTGAAGTTAACTGTTTAGTATATCATATTCATAGACTTTTGAAGCTGTGATCCACGCCATTATAGTTACACTGCCTGAAGCGTTACAGATAGCACAAACCCCTCCTACCAATAGGAGTAAAATGGATCCATCAGAGGTAGTTAAACACATGGTGGCGTTCAATCAGAGACTTGACGCTCTTTCACAGATGGTCTCAGACCTTTCAACGGAGAACCAGAATCTCAAATCATATGTCACTGATAACTTCTCTATTTAGGTTACACAACCCGACACCCCAGAACTGAAAATAAGCCCACCAGACATCATCTTGGGGGATAGGGCTAACTACAGGGAATACATTAACGCTTGTAAACTGTTGTTTGATATGAAACCAAGAACTTATGCCACCGACAGAACTAAAGTTTGCACCACAATGTCCTATCTTAGAGGGGAACCCCAAGCCTGGGCTAACACTTTCATAGAGAAAGAAGATCCAATCCTAAACTCATTCAGCGATTTCAGTGCCGCCATGGATCTACTATACGATGACCCCAGCAAGCAGATCTCTGCAGAGTCTGCCTTACGTGTTCTGAGACAGGGTAAACACCCTGTCGAAGAGTACATTGCCCGAGTGGAACCAGGTCACCCTAAAAAATCAGTTCCGGCTAGGCTTATCAGAAACCCTGAAGGATGAGTTAGCCTGCACTGTAATACCCTCTACATTGGATGCTCTTATACTCCTCAGCATATCCATTGATAGAAGAATGCGAGAACGGAGAGCTGAGAGACTCTCAGGAGTCTCCTATTCGGTTCCTTCTGGCCATACTGCGGAGTCCGTGGTACCCATGGAAATTGGTGCAATTAGGGGACCGCTTACCCCAGCAGAGAGGTCTAGGCGAAGGTCCCTACAGCTCTGTATGTCTTGTGGCGCGCCACACCACATCGCCGAAGACTGCCCCATGCTCAGAAAGAAAAAGCCGGGTAAGTCAGCTTACCTCTGCAAGCTAGTAAACCCCCACTTACCAGACTCTAACTATTTCAAAATTCTTGTCTCTCTGCAGTGGAACCAAACCGAATTACTCTCGAGGCTATGATTGACACAGGAGCGTGTGGGAACTTCATAGACTCACATATTGTTAAAACCAATAAAATTCCTGCATTCTCTAAATGCAAACCTGTCTCTCTTATGCCCTGTACACACGATCGTTTTTTCTGATGAAAAAAGTCTGATGGACTTTTTTCATCGGAAAAAACGATCGTGTGTGGGCCCTATCGGACTTTTTTCCATCGGTGTAAAAAAATAGATGGAAAAAAACGATAGGAAATTCCGATCGTCTGTGTGGAACTCCAACTGAGAAAAAACCCATGCGTGCTCAGAATCAAGTCGACGCATGCTCAGAAGCATTAAATTAATTTTTCTCGGCTCGGCGGAGTGTTTTACGTCACCGCATTTGGACAGTCGGAATTTTGTCTGATGGTGTGTATGCAAGACTGATGGAAGTCAGCTTCATCGGATTTCCGACGGAAAATTCCATCGGATTTTATTCCATCGGAAATCCGATCGTGTGTACAGGGCATTAGACTTATTGACGGAACTACTTTAACCTCAGGTCCCATCACTACACAATCACAACCTCTGCTTATGGTGACAGAATCTACACATATAGAACACATCTGTTTAGATGTGATACCGTCTCCCCATTTTCCCCTCATCCTAGGGCTTCCCTGGCTGCATACACACAAACATACTCTACGTTGGGAAGACAGCAGTGTGCTTTTCACCTCTCAATACTGCCAGGAGACATGTTACAAAGAGACTTCTTTATCGCAGGTGGAGTCACTGTCCCCAGGGGAAGTCAACCAGGTACCAAGGGCATACCAAGATTTCGCTAAAGTCTTCAGCAAAAAGAATGCAGAGCTATTACCCTCAAATAGACCATATGATTGTCCAATTGAGTTACTCCCAGGCAGCAAAATTCCTTTTGGACACATATATGCATTATCCCAGCCTCAATTGGCCCATCTAAAGGAATATCTAGAAGAAATTTTAAAGAAAGGGTTCATAAGACCATCCACCTCACCCGCAGCAGCAGGCATGTTTTTCATCTGGAACAAGGGTCAAAGCCTACGTCCCATCATCGATTATAGAGAATTGAACAAGATCACTGTGAAAAACAGATACCCCCTTCCTCTCATCCCAGAATTATTGGAATGTTTGCAAACGGCGAAGTTGTTCACCAAACTTGATTTGAAGGGCGTGTATAATCTGGTCAGAATTCGGCAGGGGGATGAATGGAAGACCGCTTTTCGCACCCGTTACGGCCTTTATGAGTACCTGGTCATGCCCTTTGGCCTGTGCAACGCACCTGCCACTTTCCAGTTCCTCGTGAATGACATTTTCAGGGATCTCCTTGATGTTTGTTTAGTAGTATATCTAGATGACATCCTTATTTACTCTGACAACATCACAGACAATCGCAAGCATGTCAGATGGGTTTTCTCTAGACTACGCACACATAACTTATACGTCAAATTAGAGAAGTGCATTTTCGAATCCAACACCGTCACATTCTTGGGTTACATCATTTCTGAGAAAGGCATACAGATGGATCCTGGTAAGATCGAGTGTATCCAAAAATGGCCCAGATCCCTGAATAGAAAGGCACTTCAAATGTAGCGGGGTGGCGGTTTGTGGTGTAATATAAGACTGTCATTAACCTTGTGAAGCAATGCATTGTGGAACTTGCGGTACCTGGAGAACGGGACTCCATTGACATAAGTAGATAATAAAACTATGGTACCCACAGTGCAACTGCCCTCCCAAAATGCATTGCATCCCCGCACTGCTTTATGGGGAGGCTACTTAAAGGAGGGGAGGAGCTTTGTTCTGCCTCTTGGGATCTTCACCTCCTCCCTGCAAGACGTGTGTGTGAGGCCTGCTGTCAGAGGGACTAGGCCTGAAGCCTGGGCCTACAACCCTGCGGAGGATCACCAAGCCAGGAGAGTTATTTTTTTCTGTGTGTCCAGCCCGCGCTTCCCAGAGACCGGAGTCATCCGGCGGCTGACATCTACTGCTGCCGAGGAAGGGACCGGAGACTGCACGTTGCGGAGAGGCCCCGGATCGAGGTGCCAGCAGCAAGGAAACTCAGGTGGACTAGGCCTGTTTGGGTGAGTGGGCACCTGCCCAGGTTCTGCAACTGTTTCTAGGCCTGTGACTTTTCAGGGCTCACCCTTACTAGAGTAGTGCATCTCGCACGCACCAAGTAAATAGTGCAGTGCGTGATAACTACGCAGTTTAAGTTGGCGTTATACTAACTGAGAGTTCACTTCCACAAACATTGTATCTGCGGAAGTTTAGTTTTATCTTTAATTTACCTTGGATTACAAATATAAAGTGCACCAACGTTTTGCTAACGAAGACTCCCATCATTGAGGAACTAGTACAGTGATCTTGGTCAGGCCTGACTGGAACTAACACTTACGGGACACGGGGTGGTATCGCCCACTAGAGGCAGCTCGCAAGCATAGACTGTTTCCTTGTTTGCAAATAGACTTAACTTTGTCTGAAAACCTTTTTACCTTGTTCATATTGACTCTTGCAGGGCCCTGCCGAGTCAACTGTATGCATATGTGTATTACTGTTCCCTTTTTCTCACACCAAGTAAAGTTTGCCCTTGGTTAAGTGAAACATTCTGTTTGAAGTATCTTTGTTTCCTGAGGGACTGCTACCAGAGGAAGGTAACAATACTTATACATGTTATTGTGTTATACATGCCAAATTGTGTCCCCAGCATTCAGTGGGTCTCACAATTGCCAGTTACACCAGTTGTGCCAAGGGAGGGTCTGAGCAATTTTAAGAGGGTTGCAAACAGAGTACTGACCCAAATTAAATCAGCAGCTCCTTTGGGGGTAGTGCTACACAAAGATTCCAAGGATTCGCAAATTTTTATCACAAATTCATTTAAAAAAATTCCTTAGTTGTAAAACCAATAACCCAACTAACCAGTATCCACACCAACTATGCATGGAACGCACAAACCCAGGAGGCCTTCGATACCCTGAATTGTCAGTTCACTGTTGCACCCATCCTATGCTTACCAGACCCTAACCTACAATACAACTTGGAGGTCGATGCCTCCAATCTGGCCCTAGGGGCTATCCTATCCCAAAAATCGTCCATTGATGGACCGCTTCACCCTGTGGCCTACCATTCCCGATCACTTACTCCCATGGAGATCAATTACCCAGTAGGAGAAAAGGAGTTACTAGCAGTGAAATCCACCCTGGAGACTTGGAGACACCTACTCGAGGGTACCTCACTACCCTTTATAGTGTACTCCGACCATCAAAACCTTCACTACATTCAGCGTAACAAAACACTCTCCTCCAGACAGATACGCTGTGCTCTCTTCTTCGATAGGTTCCACTTTGTCATCACCTACCGACCTCGCTCCAAGAATGGAAAGGCTGATTCACTATCTCGCCTGGAAGAACACCAATGTACACCTGGAAAAAATTCCCAAATTATCCCACAGCAGAAAATCTTATGCACCATTTTGACCCTCAAAGAGGAATTGCAGCAGACCCTAACCTCAGAAAGACACCCACTGCAGTTAGAGGCAGATGAAGAAGGGTTCCTCTACAAAAATAACTGGCTGTACATCCCGACTCCTCTACACCATCGATTTCTTCGACTGACTCACGACGTTCCCCTAGTAGTGATGAGCCGAACACCCCCGGGTTCGGTTCGCACCAGAACCCGCGAACGGACCGAAAGTTTGCACGAACATTAGAACCCTATTAAATACAATGGATGCGAACGTTCGGATTCTAAAGTGCTAATTATAACGACTATTATCCATGTTATTGTCCGAAACAGAGTTTGGGAACCCGGCTTCTGCACCAGGGGACATGTATCAATGCAAAAATAAGTTTTAAAAACGGACGTTTTCCGGGAGCAGTCATTTTAATGATGCATAAAGTGAAAAAAAAAAGTCAAATATTCCTTTAAATATTGTACCTGGGGGGTGTCTAAAGTATGCCTGTGAAGTGCCACGTGTTTCCCGTGTTTAGAACTGTCCCTGCACAAAATAACATTTCTAAAGGGAAAAAAGTCATTTAAAACTGCTTGCGGCTTTAATGCAATGTCTGGTCCCGGTAATATGGATGAAAATCTTTAGGAAAAATGGCATAGCTACCCCATCAACCCCCCCCCCCCTACCCCAGCCCATTACCAGCCCCTTTGGGTCTTGTATGGATATTAAGGGGAACCCCGCACACAAAATAAAAAAGGACCTATATACTCTGAACAGCCGTATACAGGCGGTGCATACAAGACAGGGACTGTAGGTTTGTTCTTATGTAGAATCTGTTTATAATTTTGAACAGCTGCATTGTTTAAGTGGAGCTCCATGGCAAATTCCTTTTTTTTAGCTTTTTGTAAAACATAGGGAACGGTTATCACCCCTGTCACATTTTTTTTGCTGTCTGTGCCCCTGTTCAGAACATTTCACCTCACTTTGCGTCCCAATGACAACTGTTTTTGAAATGTGGTGTTTTTATTGAAACAAGGATTGGTGATAAAGCATCAGTAGAGAGGAGACACCTTTCTCCCATATTAATTCTTAAAGGAGAGAATTTTCCTTCCAAGGGCTAGATTTCCTCTCACTTCCTGTTGTCTTCTTCCGTTTGCAAGTAGTAGTAGTTTGTAAGTTGAATGTTTGAAAGTAGGGACCTTCCGTTTATACTCTGCAGAAATTGGCCCCTTAGGTGTTGGTGTTGGCACAACACTGAAAGCACTCACAGTTATTCTTGGTGGGTGCTGGAACGCCCTGCTGTCAAGTATAATATCAGGAATTGTAATAACATATAATTGTTGATCAGTGGTAGTAAAAATTGGGCCTCTGATGGTGGTGCTGGTGCAACAACACTGTAAGGCCTGACAGTTACTCTTGGTGGGCGCAGCAATGGTCCCTGCTGTGAATTATTAGATCAATAATTATAATTGCATGCCCCTGTTGAACAGGGGCTGAAAAGTTGGGCCTTTGGTGGTGGTGGTGGTGGTAATGGTGGTGCTGGTGCCACAACACTGTAAGGCCTGACAGTTACTCTTGGTGGGCACAGCAATGGTCCCTGCTGTGAATTATTAGATCAATAATTATAATTGCATGCCCCTGTTGAACAGGGGCTGAAAAATTGGGCCTTTGGTGGTGGTGGTGATGGTGGTGCTGGTGCCACAACACTGTAAGGCCTGACAGTTACTCTTGGTGGGCGCAGCAATGGTCCCTGCTGTGAATTATTAGATCAATAATTATAATTGCATGCCCCTGTTGAACAGGGGCTGAAAAATTGGGCCTTAGGCACTGGTGGCACAACACTGCAACCCCTCACAGATACTGTACTTGGAGCACAGCAATGAGGCCTGTTGCAAAGTATTGCATCAAAAATTTTAATTACACGCCCCTGTTAAACAGGGGCTGAAAAATTGGGCCTTAGCCACTGGTGGCGTCACCCATAAACCAAAATGATCTTCCAAGCTATCATCGTTAATCGTATCATTGGGGAGGAGGAGGAGGATAGCCAGTCAACATAACAGCACAGGCACTCAGCATCAGCATCAGTCTTGAAGGGATGTGACATTTTAAAATCAATTAGTCTGTTATATCAGCATCTGGTGTGTGGTAGCTGGTGGTGATCCAAGACTGGTTCATCTTGATGAAAGTCAGTCGATCAACCGAGTCGGTGGACAGGCGCACCCTGTGATCCGTGACAAATCCTCCAGCAGCACTGAATGTGCGTTCTGAAAGAACGCTGGATGCAGGACAGGCCAGTAGCTCAATTGCATACTGTGCAAGCTCTGGCCAGTGATCCATCCTCAAGACCCAGTAAGCCAGAGGATTTTCGGTGGGGAAGGTGTCCAAGTCTGACCTTGCCCCTAGGTATTCCTGGACCATGTATATCAGACGCTGGCGATGGTTGCTGGAACCGATCATACTTTGGGGCTGCGGACTAAAGAATTGTCTGAACGCATCGGTCAGACGGCCACCTTCCCCACCGCTCCTTCTTTGACTGCCCGAAGCCTCAGCAACTCGTTGTCCAGGACCAGGAGTTTGTAACCTCACAGTCTCTGGGAACGCGTTGCACAGACCTTTCTGCAAGGCCTCCCGGAGTTGTCTCATCCTCTGCTCCCTCTGCGACGGTACGATAAGGAGAGTGGCCAGCCAGTAATGGTCCCTCTCCTTGATCCGAAGAATACGAGGATCCTTCCGCAGACTTTGCAGGATCAGGGAGGCCATGCAGCGTAGGTTAGCTGAGGCATTCAGTCCGGAGTCCTCTGGGTCACTAAGGACGACATGATCCGCAGCCACCTCCTCCCAGCCACGTACAAGTCCACTGGTTTCTTGGGACTGTAAATCATCCCTAAAAGACTGCTGCTGATGATGCTGAGTGCCAGCCTCCACCTCCATGCTGACACAATCCTCCTCCTCCTCCTCCTCCTCCTCCTCTTCCTGTGCGATGGGTGGGACAGAAGGAACACTGTCTGGGTAAAGGGGGCCTTGAGAGGCAAGGAAGTCCTCCTCTTCCTGCCTCTGTTCTGCCTCAAGTGCCCTGTCCATTATTCCACGCAGCGTGTGCTCCAACAGGTGGACAAGAGGTACAGTGTCACTGATGCATGCACTGTCACTGCTCACCATCCTCGTGGCCTCCTCAAATGGTGCCAGGACAGTGCATGCATCCCTGATCATGCCCCACTGGCGTGGTGAAAAAAAACCGAGCTCCCCTGACCCTGTCCTGGTGCCGTAGTCGCACAGGTACTCATTGATGGCCCTCTGCTGCATGTGCAGCCGCTGCAGCATGGCCAACGTTGAGTTCCACCTGGTGGGCATGTCACATATAAGGCGGTTCTTGGGCAGGTTCAACTCCTTTTGAAGCTCAGCCAGGCGAGCACTGGCATTATAAGATCTGCGGAAATGCACACAGACTTTCCTGGCCTGCCTCAGGACATCCTGTAAGCCCGGGTACCTGCCCAAGAACCGCTGCACCACCAGGTTAAGGACGTGAGCCATACAGGGCACATGGGTCAGTTGTCCCTGTCGGAGGGCGGAGAGGAGGTTGGTGCCATTGTCGCAAACCACCATTCCTGGCTTAAGCTGGCGTGGCGTCAACCACCTCTCGGCCTGCCCCTGCAGAGCAGACAGGACCTCTGCCCCAGTGTGGCTCCTGTCCCCCAAACACACCAGCGCAAGCACAGCATGGCATCTTTTTGCCTGCGTACTTGCGTAGCCCCTTGAACGCCTACGGAGCACCGCTGGTTCCGAGGACAAACCACAGGAAGAGGCCATGGAGGAAGAAGAAGAGGAGGGGGTGGAGGAGAGAGGTGTGTCACAACCAGTAGTAGCATTTTGGAGGCGTGGCGGTGGAACAACCTCCAACACTACTGCACCTTGTCCTGCATCCTTCCCAGCTGCCAAAAGAGTGACCCAATGGGCCGTGAAAGAAAGGTAACGTCCCTGTCCATGCCTGCTGGACCATGAGTCAGCGGTAATATGCACCTTACCGCTGACCGCCCTGTCCAGCGAGGCCAAGACATTGCCTTCCACATGCCTGTAGAGAGCCGGAATAGCCTTCCGTGCGAAAAAGTGGCGTTTGGGAACCTGCCACTGAGGAACCGCACATTGCACAAACTCACGGAAGGGGGCCGAGTCTAGCAACTGAAAAGGCAGCAGTTGAAGCGCTAGCAATTTAGCCAAGCTAGCATTCAACCGCTGGGCATGTGGATGGCTGGGAGTGAACTTCTTTCGACGGTCCAGCAGCTGGGGCAGGGAAATTTGCCTGCTAGAATCGGACGTCGTTGTACTGCTAGCAGAGTGCCCGCAAGTACTTGGCTGTGACACACCTAATTCTACACCTTCATTCCTCTCAGAGCAGGTTTCAGAGAGGACTGAAGGTATACTGGGGTTGGAGATCCCAGCTGATGCGGTGCAAGAAGAGGTCAGCTTTGTTCTTTGGTGTGGGTCTTTAAGGTAGGCTTGCCAACGAGCTGCATGATAGGTCAACATATGTCTGATCAAGCATGTGGTGCCCAAGCGGCTGATGTTTTGGCCACGCGATATACGCTTGAGACATATGTTGCAAACAGCAGCTGTGCGATCTGATGCACTCGCCTCAAAAAAGGCCCACACCAAAGAACTTTTTGAATGACGGGCAGAGGCAGCGCCCTGCACAGGCGGAGCTCTGCGGTGTGATTCCGTCGGTGTGCTGGCCACTCAAGGGCATCCTGCCTCGTTGGAGATGTGCCTCCTCCTCATCCTCCTCCTCCTCCTCCTCCTCTCTCCTATTAGGCACCCACGTGGAGTCAGTGACCTCATCATCCCCTCCCTCCTCATCACTGGAGCCAATCTGGCAGTATGCTGCAGCTGCTGGAGCATGACTGCCAGATTGGTGTCCTTCTTGAGCATCCCCTCTCTCTGCTCTCACGCTGCTGCCTTCCTCTAGCTGGGTATCATCATCAGATCCTTCCAAACGCTGGGCATCCTCCTGGAGCATGTACCCAACACTGTGCTCAAACAGTTCGGGGGACTCCTCAGGAGGAGGGCATGGTGGGTCTAGGGAAGGATTGACTAATGAAGATAATGATACCAGAGAAGAGGACGCTTTGGCAGCTGCTTTGCCAGTACCCTGAGCCTGGGTGAGAGAGGATGAGGAGGATGAGGTGGGCTTGGTCATCCACTCTACCAAGTCTTCGGCATGATGTGGCTCAACATGTCCAGCTGCCGAAAACAAGGACAAGCGTGTCCCATGGCCATGTGCTGATGACAATGCACCGCGTACACGACCAGCACTGTTGCCCCCAGACACAGAGCCTGCTTGCCCTCTTTTTTTGCCTCCTGACTGTCTGCCTCTCCTTGGTTGCCTTCCAGACATTTTAATGGATGGCCTGCAGGGAGATGGGAAAAACAGCAATAAGGGCTACCTTCAGATGTATATTGTGCAGGAGGCTTAGCAACAATGACACTGACACTGTCCCCTGCCTATCCTTCTCTGTCCCTAAACACAAGGATTGAAAATATGGTTCAGCAAAAAAGTTTTAGAACAGAATAGCACACTGACACTTTCCCTCACAGTCCTACTCTGTCCCTCCCTACAAACAAGATTTAGCACAGAATAGCACACTGATAATTTCTACGAGTGTCCTTCTCTGTTCCTCAACTCAAGGATTGAAAATATGGAACAGCAAAATTGGTTTAGAACAGAATAGCACACTGTCAGTTTCACTCACTGTACCTCTCTGTCCCTCAACTCAAGGATTGAAAATATGGTTCAGCAAAATAGTATTAGAACAGAATAGCACACTGACACTTTCCCTCACTGTCCTACTCTGTCCCTCCCTACAAACAAGATTTAGCACAGAATAGCACACTGATAATTTCTACGAGTGTCCTTCTCTGTCCCTCAACTCAAGGATTGAAAATATGGAACAGCAAAATTGGTTTAGAACAGAATAGCACACTGTCAGTTTCACTCACTGTACCTCTCTGTCCCTCAACTCAAGGATTGAAAATGTGGTTCAGCAAAATAGTATTAGAACAGAATAGCACACTGACACTTTCCCTCACTGTCCTACTCTGTCCCTCCCTACAAACAAGATTTAGCACAGAATAGCACACTGATAATTTCTACGAGTGTCCTTCTCTGTCCCTCAACTCAAGGATTGAAAATATGGAACAGCAAAATTGGTTTAGAACAGAATAGCACACTGTCAGTTTACTCACTGTACCTCTCTGTCCCTCAACTCAAGGATTGAAAATATGGAACAGCAAAATTGGTTTAGAACAGAATAGCACACTGTCAGTTTCACTCACTGTACCTCTCTGTCCCTCAACTCAAGGATTGAAAATATGGAACAGCAAAATTGGTTTAGAACAGAATAGCACACTGTCAGTTTCACTCACTGTACCTCTCTGTCCCTCAACTCAAGGATTGAAAATATGGAACAGCAAAATTGGTTTAGAACAGAATAGCACACTGTCAGTTTCACTCACTGTACCTCTCTGTCCCTCAACTCAAGGATTGAAAATATGGAACAGCAAAATAGTTTTAGAACAGAATAGCACACTGACACTTTCCCTCACTGTCCTACTCTGTCCCTCCCTACAAACAAGATTTAGCACAGAATAGCACACTGATAATTTCTATGAATGTCCTTCTCTGTCCCTCAACTCAAGGATTGAAAATATGGAACAGCAAAATTGGTTTAGAACAGAATAGCACACTGTCAGTTTCACTCACTGTACCTCTCTGTCCCTCAACTCAAGGATTGAAAATATGGAACAGCAAAATTGGTTTAGAACAGAATAGCACACTGTCAGTTTCACTCACTGTACCTCTCTGTCCCTCAACTCAAGGATTGAAAATATGGAACAGCAAAATTGGTTTAGAACAGAATAGCACACTGTCAGTTTCACTCACTGTACCTCTCTGTCCCTCAACTCAAGGATTGAAAATATGGAACAGCAAAATTGGTTTAGAACAGAATAGCACACTGTCAGTTTCACTCACTGTACCTCTCTGTCCCTCAACTCAAGGATTGAAAATATGGAACAGCAAAATTGGTTTAGAACAGAATAGCACACTGTCAGTTTCACTCACTGTACCTCTCTGTCCCTCAACTCAAGGATTGAAAATATGGAACAGCAAAATTGGTTTAGAACAGAATAGCACACTGTCAGTTTCACTCACTGTCCTACTCTGTCCCTCAACTCAAGGATTGAAAATATGGTTCAGCAAAATAGTTTTAGAACAGAATAGCACACTGACACTTTCCCTCACTGTACCTCTCTGTCCCTAAACTCAAGGATTGAAAATATGGTTCAGCAAAATAGTTTTAGAACAGAATAGCACACTGACACTTTCCCTCACTGTACCTCTCTGTCCCTACAAACAAGGATTAGCACAGAATAGCACACTGTCACTGACACTCTCCCTACCTATCCTTATTTGTCCCTAAACACAAGGAATCCAGGAATAGTAAAGGAAAAATAATGACACTGTCCCTGCCTATGCTTCTCTTTCCCTGCTCCGGAACACACTACACAAGGCCGCCGCGCTGGCGGCCTTTTATAGTGTGGGGCGTGTACTAAACCCCATCAGCAATAATTGGCCACAGGCATCCTGCCTGTGGCCAATCATTGCTCTCCTCGCTGCCGGCGCTGTGATTGGCCAAGCATGCGGGGTCACAGTGCATGCTTGGCCAATCACAGCGCCTGGATGACACTGCGATGGCGTAGTGCATTGTGGGCCGTTCGCGTCACTCGAATTTGACGCGAACGGCCCAAATCGTTCGATCTTCGACGAACGATCGAACAGCCGATGTTCGAGTCGAACGTATGTTCGACTCGAACACGAAGCTCATCCCTATCCCCTAGCTGGGCATCCTGGCATCACCAGGACCCTGGATCTCCTTCGCTGCCACTTCTGGTGGCCGAAGATGGAGTCATTAAGAGAGAACGTGTCCTCCTGCAAGACTTGTGCCCGCTCTAAACACGAATCCCGACCCCTTTCAGTCTCCTCACAAGTCTCCCTATACCCAAAAAACAATGGCAGGCCATTTCACTTGACTTTATCGTTGAGTTACCCCGCTCAGGGGGTTACAACACGATCCTAGTTGCAGTCGACTACCTTACCAAAATAGCTCACTTCATGCCCCTCACGACACTACCAAACTCCAAAGAGACGGCCGAGATCTTAACACAGCAGGTTTTCAAACTCCACGTAATCCCTACCAGAATTGTGTCGGATCGAGGTTCACAGTTCATCTCCACATACTGGAAAGCTCTCTGTCTAAAACTCCAGATTGACCATCGATTATCAACTGTCTACCATCCTCAAACAAATGGGCAAACCGAACTGGTAAACTGTCTAGAACAATATATCCGTTGTTACTGCTCTCATCTACAAAACAATTGGCATGAGTTACTCCCCCTAGCGGAGTTTGCATACAACAACAATACCAGTACTTCCACAGGTTGTTCACATTTTTATTACAACTACGGGTTCCATCCCTCCTTCAACCCTCAGCAGATACCTACCAACAACCCTGCTGGTGAAGATTTTGTCAACACCTTAAAGAATCTCATTCCTCATCTACGTGACAACATCACTAGAGCCCAGAACAGACAGAAGGCCTACTATGATCTTCACAGGAGAACTCCGCCCGCATACAAGACCAGAGATTTAGTATGGCTATCCACCAAACACCTTAAACAGTGAACGCCATCACGCAAATTTAGTGGATGTTTCATTGGACCTTTTCCTATCCACTCAGTGATCAACCCGACAACAGTGAGGCTGAACCTACCGTCGACCCTACGTATTCATCCGACTTTCCACATCTCCCTGATAAAACCCTACCATCCCAACACCTTCCCCAGTCGCGTTCCAATCCCCCTGACGCCGGTTGAGGTTAACGCCCAAGAAGAATACGAAGTCGCACAGATCCTGGACTCCCGTCTACATAGAAACCGCTTACAGTATTTGATCCATTGGAAGAACTACGGTCCACAGGATGACTCCTGGGAACCCGCTTCCGAGGTTCATGCCCCACAGCTTGTCCACCTCTTCCATTCTCACAATCCTGACAGGCCTGCTCCCATGGCCCCCAGGAGGGGTCCCTCAGGGGGGGTCCTGTAATGTTCTTATCCTGTAATGTTCTTATCTTTCCACTAGGGCTCCAACATCTCCACCAACTCTGTGTAATGTTCTTATCCTGTAATGTTCTTATCTCTCCACTGGGGTATTACAGCGACATCACCTGGCTCCTCCTCTCATCCCTACTTAAACGTTCGTGCTAGGAACCTGATGCCAGGCAAATACCTCCATCAGAAGACTGCCGTTTTCACTCACTATTGGGCCGGTCAGACCCCCGACTTCAATCTCTCTATTGGGCCGGTCAGAGCCCTGACTTCCATCTCTCTATTGGGCCGGTCAGAGCCCCGACTTCCATCTCTCTATTGGGCTGGACAGAGCCCCGACTGCCATCTCTCTTTTTGGGCCAGACAGAGCCCCGTCTGCCTCCTCACTTTTGGGCTGGACGGAGCCCCTCCAACTTCCAGCTTTTGGGCCAGTCAGAGCCCCTTCCTCACTAGTAGTCAGAGGCTCTACACTGACCTACCCTCAGTCACCCTACTCTGCTGGCAGAACTCCCTACCTATACCACTACAATAGGAGACCAGTATATCTCTCCAGAAGCGACTGGGTGACACCAACACCAGAAGTCCACTCACAGCAAGTATCCTTTTGTTTACTATAAACTGTATTCCTGTGTACTGCTACTACACTCAAGTTACCTCTGGTGCTCCCCCTTATGGCTGTGTATTGCCACACTAAATAAAACCACTTGATTTTCCAATTTATCTGAATCTTCCTTCCTGATGTCTGTCAAATTGAAGTTAACTGTTTAGTATATCATATTCATAGACTTCCGAAGCTGTGATCCACGCCACCCATTAAAGTTACACTGCCTGAAGCTTTACATAGTAGACTCTCAGTAAAAATTAGGAACAACGGTCTAGCAATTACTTGACTGTGTACCCTAAGTACCCTCTGATGCAAGCCACCTAGTCCCGGTGATTTATTAATGTTAAGTTTCCCAAGTCTAATTTTAATTCTGTCTTCTGTTAACCATGGAGGTGCTTCCTGTGATGTGTCATGAGGATAAACACTGCAGTTTTGGTTACTGAAGCACCCCGATTCCCTCGTGAAGACTGAGGAGAAGAATGAATTCAATACCTTCGCCATCTCCCCCACCTTTGTAACCAGACGTCCTTCCTCAATCTTTATGGGGCCAATATGGTCTGTCCTCCCTTTTTTACTGCTTACATACTTAAAGACTTTCTTGGGTTTTATTGTTTTGCTCTCCTCCACTATGTGTCTTTCATGTCCTATCTTAGCCGCCCTAATTGCACCCTTACATTTCTTGTTGCATTCTTTGTAAAGTCTGAATGCTGATGATGATCCCTCAACCTTGTATTTTTTGAAGGCCTTCTCCTTTGCTTTTATATGCATTTTTACATTGGAGTTAAAGGGGTTGCTCCGCCGGAAAAAAAAAATTAAAAGCCAGCAGCTACAGCTACAGCAGCTGCTGGCTTTTAATATTTGGACACTTACCTGTCCTGGAGTCCAGCGACGTCCGCAGCAGAGGACGAGCGACCGCTCGTCGCTCTGCTGCTCCCTCCGCCATCCTCGCTGAGGGAACCAGGAAGTGAAGCCCTGCGGCTTCATGCCCGGTTCCCTACGGCGCATGCGCGAGTCGCGCTGCGCCGTTCTGATTGGTGCTCCTGTGTTCTGGGAGCTGAGTGTCTCCCAGAACACCAAGGGAAGTCTGCGGGAAGTGACGTAACTCCCGCAGATTCCCGGAGACAGGACTCCCGGATGTGGGTGAAAATACCTGTCTTAGACAGGTATCTTCACCCCCCTCCCCCCTGAAAGGTGTCAATTGTGACACCGGAGGGGGGGAGGGTTCCAAATAGCAAAAGTTGCTATTTAGGGTGGAGCTCCACTTTAAGCTATCCAAGACTTTTCCCTCTTTTATAAATGTATTACCCAATGGGCTGCATTGGCTAATGCCCTTATTTAATATACTCTTAAAGCAAACCCATCTCTCCTCCGTCTTCTTTGTTCCTAAGATTTTATGCCAATTCATGCCTTCTAGCAAGTTTCGTAGTTTAGGGAAGTTGGCTCTTTTGAAATTCAGTGTCTTTGTATTACCCTTATGTTTCCTATTTGTGTGATTTATACTGAAGCCAATTGACCTGTGATTGCGGTTTCCGAAATTGCCCTATATTTCCACATCCGTGATCAGGTCTGTATTGTTGGTAATCAGTAGATCCAGTAACGCTTTATTTCTAGTTGGTGCGTCTACCATCTGAACCATGAAATTGTCCTGCAAGACATTTAGGAACTGGCGAGCCTTAGACGAATGCGTTATACCCTTTCGCCCAGTCTATGTCTGGATAATTTAAAATCCCCCATTATGATAACACTTCACATCCTTGCTGCTAATCCAACTTGTGATAGGAGATCCGTCTCCCCCCCCCCCTCCTTCAGGTTAGGGGGCCTATAGCATACTCCCAGTATTATTTTCCCCTTAGCTTCATCCCTCTGGAGCTAAACCCATAAGGATTCCACCTCCTCCCTAGCTCCCTTAGTGATGTCATCTCTCACATTCATGTGTACATTATTCTTGATATATAGGCATAACCCCTTTTTTACCCTCTCTATCCCTGCGATAAAGGGTATACCCTTTTAATGGTTGCCAGCCAATCATGAGAGTTGTTGAACCAGGACTCTGAAATTCCCACAAAATCCAAATCCTCCTCGTACAACTGTATCTCTAGTTCACCCATCTTGTCTGCCAGGCTCCTGGCATTGGTGAACATGCCATGTAGTTTAGACCGGTCGCATACTATCCTCCTATTGGGTGTTCCGAGATTATAACTAGGACTTGTTACTATACTTACCTTGGGTTTATGTGCTTTAGTCAACCTACCACTAATGCCCCCAATACTACCCTCTGGAATATGTTCCGCCCTGACTATCTCTACCTCCGGGCCCTCCCCCCATCGCCTAGTTTAAAAACCCCTCTAACTTTTCGCCCATCTTCACTCCCAGCAGATCTGCACCCTCTTCATTTAGGTGCAGTCCTCCAAGAACCCAAACCCCTCCTTACTACACCAGTTCCTCAGCCACTTGTTTACTTCCCTAATCTCCCTCTGCCTTTCTGGTTTGGCTCGAGGTACCAGTAGTATTCCTGAGAATACTACCTTGGAGGTCCCTTTCCTCAATTTAGCTCCCAAGTCCCTAAAATCTTTCTTTAGGACACTCTGACTTTGTCATTGGTGCCAACATGCACCATGACAGCCGGCTCTTCCCCAGCCCCTCCCAGTAATCTGTCCACCAAATCTGTGATGTGCCGAACCCGAGCGCCGGTAGACAACATACAGTTTGGCACTTCAGGTCTTTGTTACAGATTGCCCTCTCTGTCCTTCTAAGAATTGAGTCCCCTACCACCAGAATCTGTCTTTCCTTTCCCTTCGCTTCTCCCCCACTCTCACTGGAGGAGTTCTTCCCCCGGCAGCTAGGAGAGTCCCTCAGCTCCAGCAGTGCTGGTCTCTGATTGATTTCACCAATGTCCCTCAATGGAGCTTACTTGTTGGGATACTCCAGCCATGGATCAAGGAACGCATACATGCCGCAAGATGTACACCGAGTCGCATCTCCACACCTGCCGGGCATCATACCTACTAATTTAATGAGGATTGGGGATTATACCCTGTCCATATTACCTAAAACTAGCTTCCTGACACTTATACTCAACAAGACAATACGCAGGTACTCAACAAGACAATACACAGGTACTTGCAGACCAACGTGCACTCGCAGACCCACATGCACTCGCAGACCAATATGCACACACAATACACAAGTATACACAAAAAAAACGATCCACACATACTACTCAGACAACACTCAGGTAATACCTGACACTAATATTCAATTCAGCCCATGTGCACTCGCAGCACTCATGTACTTACAATACACAGGTACACACTCACACTACACATGTACTTTGACCCCTGTTATAACCTCCTGTTTTGCACTCTGGTTTTTAACTCACCACTTAGTCCAGTTCCACTTGGTCTAAGTTCCAGCAAGCTAAAAGATGAGCAGGCTCACAATGAGTTCTACAGAAAGTTATATAGGCCTCAAGCACCTGTGACCAAATAGCCACTCCCCTTAATTAGTAGGATAAAGGAAGCAAAAAGAAGGCTATTTAAAAAGTGACAGAAAAAATTGTTAAAAAAGCTACAAGGAAAAGCCCCAAAAAGAACCTAAAAATGCAACACAGCAATCACCAGCAGTCAAAAGCAAAACTTGTTCACACTCTCCACTCAAGGTCCCCGCTGTTTAGCTTCCAACCAGTAGTCTGGCAATTTCAGATGTGCTTAAGGCTGGGTTCACACTGATACGACACGACATTCATCCGACTTTCATCCTACTTTGCTCTGCGACATCAGTCCTACATTGATCCTACATTGGTCCGACATCCATCCGACATTCATAAACAGGATACTACTTTGATCCGACTTTGTGCTAGTCTGACTTGTCCTTTGACCAATCAAAACAATCCCAGGGTGAGATAAATTCCTTTTACTGCTGCTGTAATCACCATGTCGGATGTCAAATGTCGGATGGTTAGGACAAGGATCCTACTTTGATCCGACTTCAATGATATTCAATGGGCTGAAGTCGGATCAAAGTAGGACCAAAGTAGTACAAGGAGCATTTTCAAAGTCGGACCGACTTGTGTCGGACCAGTTAAGACAGCTCTCATAGGGAAACATTGATTTTCACACGTCATGCGACATGAGCTCCTAATGTCGGAGCGTTTGTCGGACCAGTGTGAACCAGGCCTTACAGAAAGTTATATAGGCCTCAAGCACCTGTGACCAATTAACCACTTCCCTTAATTAGTAGGCTGAAGGAAGCAAAGAAAAAAAAAAGGCCATTTAAAAAGTGACAGAAAAAGGTGTTAAAAAGCTACAAGGAAAAGCCCCAAAAACTTTAGTTAAGTAACACTTTAATATCATATCAAGTATCCAACAGTAATGCCGCGTACACACGATCGATTTTCTCGACGGTGAAAACACCGTCGAGAAAATCGATGGGAAAAACGAGGGAACGGCTTGGTTCCCTACACACGTCCGTTTTTCCCGACATTTTTTTTTTTGGAGAAAAACGACCATGTGTGGGCTCCGTGGCAGTGTTTCCCTGCCGTGGAAAAAAACGACGGGAATCACGACGAGAAATATTAGAGCATGTTCTAATTTTTCTTTTCGTGATTAATGCCATTTTTCCCATCGGGAAAAATGACAAAAAGCCCACACACGGTCGTTTTTCTTGTTAAAAAAAATAATTTAATTTTTCCCGACGGGAAAAATGATCGTGTGTACGCCGCATAATATGCAAATCATTGTTCCAGGAAAGTAAGTACCACATTCGTAAATTAAGTATGGGGATAACAGTCTTGAAGCATTCACCTTTAAAGCAAGATAAAAAGGAACTTCATCTGGTTTTTCAAAACAGGTACCCGTGGCTGCTGACTTTTAAAAACACATATTTACAGCCCAAAAAGTCCAGCACTGTGTTCCTACCATAGGCGTGCACACAGGGTGTGCATAGGCACACCCTAATCACCCCATGTGCATTAGCATTATTCAGGAGCAACACCAGGTGGGTGGTTGGGGGTGCCAGTGGGGGTGCCAATGCCCCCATTATATTAAAATCTAGGTTCTAGGGTGTATAGTAATATGCTCCCAATCAACTGGCTCCCACCACCAGCACCCCTTCCTATGACAGCAGGTGGCGTTCATGTGTGTTTGAGCTTTGGGATGCACACCCTAATGCAATAGGCTGCGCACACCTATGGTTCCTACAATCCAAAGTCAGACAGACATTTGACAGCGGGCTCACAAACACCCACGAGTGTGGCACAATCTCCCAGCTGAGCCTGCCTACAATGTCACTTACAGCTCAGCTCTCATTGGTCCATGGGCAGTGCCTGCGTCAGCAAGAGGAGGGAAGAGGGAGGCGGGCCCATGCAGTGAAATCATTCCCGTGCGTGCACCGCGATTGGTTGCTAGGCTTGGCTAATCTGCCTAGCAACTGAGTGTATTGAGGCTGGTGTACAGAACAGTATGACGGTGATTGGATGGCCGGAGAAGATGGGGTGTGGCTTAGGCTTATTTTGTCCTCTCTGACTTTACCACATTCAGTGATGGCCCGGAGCGGAGGGCGGCTGGATGTGTGTAGTGTTGGGTGTATACTATTGTCACAGGAGGGGAATAATAGCGCGGTGTGCCATGTGTGCAGTTTATGTCCTGTAATATAATAATTACAGTCAGTACAAGGAAACCTTGTGTAGCGGGGTCTCTCTTTTAAGGCCCCAGGACTACGTAACCCAGAACCCCTTTCAGCCCCAGGGCGGAAGTTCCGCTGCAAAGACTCATGGGAGGGCCTATTTAAGCGAGAGGCGGGGGGGAGCTCGCGCTCTTTGGACGCTGCGCTTCAAGCAACCAGTCATCCTGCGCGGATCGGCTGCGGGGTAAGGCCTGAAGCCTTAGGCCTTACCTGAAGTCTGAAGAGCCTTCCACTATTCTGCGGAGCCTGGGTGGATCCTGGATCGTCGGTGTAAGACTCCAGTTGGATCGGGGACCCGATCGGTTGCAGACGCCATGTGAGACGGACACACGCGGTGGAAGACCCAGGCTGGGATTGCGCCTGGAGCGGTGAGCGGGCACCTGCCCATATCCATAGACTGAGCTGTATTCAGGCCTGTAGACTGCCTAGGCCCACTGTTCGCTCACCCGTGTTTCTTTAGGGGGTCCGGTAGTTGGGACAGAGCTGAAGTGCCTACCCCCCCCCCCCCGTTTGCATACTGTTGTTACAAGTTACCACCCTTTGGATTACAATTTGGTCATTTCTCCAAGTGCACCAACAAAAGCTGGCCGGTGAAGAAAACCTTACTCCCTTAGGGAAAGGGGACGACCTCATACACTGTCAGGCCTGACATAAGGGAGGGGGGGGGGGAAGTTATAAAGTTTGTGTTACTTTGCCATAGGGCGTGCACGCCATAATAGCTCCGCGTGGTGGATACTGCGCGGCGCCATATTATAGTGCTGCTTCTGATACGCTGATTAATGCAGGGCTCTGCAGGCCCATGTATGTGTTACATGCCATGTTTTATGCCACCATATTACAGTAAAGCTATTACTATTTTATACTCTTGCTTCAGAGTGTTGTCTGCCTATTTAGAAACTGTTGAGTATTATACACCAGAGAGTGATAAGAAGTTAACCCTAGACTAGCTGTGCCAGAGTGGGTCGAGTCAGATTGCCGGGGGTTGGCGGTGCTGTATACAGGGCCCGAGAAAACAAACCAGCGGCTCTCTTAACTGGGGGTAGCGCTCCACGTGGGGGCTCTCGAGTCCGGGATCCTGTTGCAGCAAATAGCAGCCAAGAGATACCAGCATGGACCCACTAGAAGTAGTAAAGTGGTGCGCAGCAGTAAAAACAGATCCGCATGAAGTAGTGATCATAGAACTGTCAGGGATCTGGCAAGAAGATGCAGTGAAACAGTTAGTGATGTCGCTGTCCCCGCAACAAAAAGCATACATAGTGGATGTCAGAACAGAACCTCCCTCGACATATGTACTGTTAAAATGGAAAGATGGAATCCCAGAAGACTTCAAGAAGCCGAGCATAGAAACGGGGGATAAACAAATCTTTAAGTTAATACGCGCTCCACCCGACTTAAAAGATGTTAAGAAAGAGATGAATCCTGGGTCGCCACAAGGCGCTCTCAGCACAGAATTATGCGCGGTCCTAGGGGAAATCATAGCGCAATGCAAGAAAGATCCTGCAGATTACCAAATGTCGGGATACCGGAAACTCAGGATGTTTTCAGGAAGGAAGCCTGTACCCTCAGGTGAAGAGGGGTTTGAAGAATGGTTAGAGGGCGCTACTCAAGCCTTAGAGGAGTGGGAAGTCCCAGACCACAAAAAGAAGCAGAGGATTGCTGAGAGCTTAAAGGGGCCTGCTTTAGAGGCCATACGCAACCTTAAGATGAGCAAGAAAGACTGTGTTGCGCAGGACTATCTGGACATTCTGCAGAATGTGTTTGGAGGAACAGAAAAGATCACTGAGCTTACCTACCAACTAGAGCACTGCTACCAGAAGGCATAGGAGAAGCTATCAGAGTTCATGATGCGCCTAGATAAAATACTGCACAAGATGATCCTAAAGAAGGGGATTGACCCGAAGAAGGTGGATGAGGCCCGGATCCAGCAGGTCATGAGAGGATCTCAACCTCTGGATCCCATCGCACTGGCGCTATGTACAAGACAGGACGGGAAGAGCCTGGAGTACCCTGACTTGATCCGAGTAGTCAGAGAAGAAGAAGCTATACTGGAGGAGAAGAAAAGGAGCCAACCCATCGAGCTGGTGCAGCCCCCTTCAGTGATGGTCAGGGCCGCCACGACCTTAGAAAGAGATGCAGAGGTGGATACCTTAAAGTCACAGATGTCCCAAGTGCTGGGAATGTTGACCTGTCTGATGGAAAAGGAGTCAAGGGCGCCTGAGAGGAACAGCCCAAGGAAGGAGTTGTTTCCAAATACTTCAGCACCCGCATCCCTGGAAGTTAGGGGGGATATGATCTGTTTTAACTGTGGGGAGGTTGGTCATAGAAGCATTGGAGAGGCAGGATCCAAACATACTCCTACGTCATCCCGCAAAGGAGGCTCGTCTACTTAAGAAAGAGTGGGACAGACTGCTAGTGCGTCAAGGAGTGGCCTACCGAAGGGGCCCCTCTGATGACCAAGAAGACAAGTGGCAGTTGTTCCTGCTGGAGAAACACAGAGAGACTGTCATGATTGCTCTACACGACAACCATGGACACCTAGGAGTGGAAAGGACTTTCCAACTTGTTAGAGACCGTTTCTATTGGCCTTGCATGAGGGCTGAGGTTGAGGACTACTGCCATTCCTGTGCACGGTGCATACAGAGAAAGACACTACCCCATCAAGCGGCCCCAATGGGCCATTTACAAAGTGAAGGTCCACTTGACCTGGTATGTATTGATTTCCTCTGCCACAAACCCAACCTGAGCGGACAAGGAAATGTTCTGGTGGTAACCGATCATTTCACCCGATATGCACAAGCCTTTCCTACCAAAGACCAGAAGGCCTCCACTGTGGCCAAAATACTCGTGGAGAAATACTTTATCCATTACGGATTGCCAAAAAGGCTTCATTCAGACCAGGGCAGGGACTTTGAGAGTAGACTCATACGGGAGCTCCTGGATGCCTTGGGAATCAAGAAAACCAGGACTACCCCTTATCACCCACAAGGTGATGCTCAACCGGAGAGGTTCAACCGAACCCTGCTCAACATGCTGGGAACTTTAAGTAGCGAAAGGAAGCAACATTGGAGTAATCACATAGCGACCCTTGTGCATGCCTACAACAGCACTGTCAGTGACGCTACAGGGTATTCCCCTTAAAGACTTATGTTCGGGAGGGAAGCTAGATTGCCAGTGGATCTGGCCTTCGGTACTTCCATAGATCATTGTTCTGCTGCTTCCCACAAGGGATATGTGGATAGACTTAGGCGCAATTTGAAGATGGCCTATGAGCAAGCCCAGGCAGCCTCGGACCAACGGGGGGCTCGCAATAAGAGAAATTTTGACCTAAAGGTTAGGATCCAAGACTTGCAACCAGGAGACAGAGTGTTGCTGCGGAACCTGGGAGTCCCTGGAAAACATAAGCTTGCGGATAGATGGAGACCCGAACCTTATGTCATTTGCAAAAAACTACCGGGCCTACCCGTTTACAGACTTAAACCTGAGGGAAAGTTGGGGCCATTGAAGACTTGGCATCGGAACCATCTACTTCCTCTGGCTGAAGCGGTTCGGTTACCTCCTAGTATGGATTCCCCTGAACCAATGTCTATTCTGGACACCCCTAGACCCAACACTCGGTCTCAGACCCCTAGAGAGGGGGATACAGAAGGTTCGGAAATAAGTGAAGATGAGGGAGAGGAAATTGGCTGGCTTTGGCCTTCCCAGGAACCAACGACTTCTGCTATTGATCTTCCGCCTGATGAAGACGCCGAGGATCACACACTGAATGCAGAAGCGACAGAGTTTATCCCTTCCTGTCCTTGGTTGGATGCTTGGGAAATTGCCAGCGAACCATCTGTAGAGGAAGATCCAAGAGAAGCCATGTATCTTCCTGCTCCGGAGCCGGATGTTCCAGAGGAAGGGGGAAATCCTGAGTTAGAATCATAAGGAGAGTCTGCTCCAACGGAAAGCCCAAGAGGACAGAGGAAGCGGAGGGCAATAAAACCTCCCAGGAGATTAACCTATCCACAGATGGGTGAAAGTGCGGAAGACACTGTTGTTACTGCCAGAAGGAGTATGGAAGACCATGATCCTCCCACTGTTCATTTGGTGGGAGGCAACCCCAGCTCACTCTCTGGCACAGTTAGGCAGGATGCTGATGTTAATGTGTCCTGTGGGCAGGGGAGTTCACTGCCTTGTTTTTGGTGGGAATTTCCACTGCCGACATCATATGAAGAATTGGTAGATGTGGTCAGAGCTGTAATTTAAGTTATGTTATCTTTGGGGACCAAAGAGTTCAAGTGGGGGGAGTGTGTAGCGGGTTCTCTCTTTTAAGGCCCCAGGACTACGTTACCCAGAACCCCATTCAGCCCCAGGGTGGAAGTTCCGCCGCAAAGACTCATGGGAGGGCCTATTTAAGCGAGAGGCGGGGGGAGCTTGCGCTCTTTGGACGCCGCGCTTCAAGCAACCAGTCATCCTGCGTGGATCGGCTGCAGGGTAAGGCCTGAAGCCTTAGGCCTTACCTGAAGTCTGAAGAGCCTTCCACCATTCTGCGGAGCCTGGGTGGATCCTGGATCATCGGTGTAGGACACCAGTTGGATCGGGGACCCGATCGGTTGCAGACGCCGTGTGAGACGGACACACGCGGTGGAAGACCCAGGCTGGGATCGCGCCTGGAGCGGTGAGCGGGCACCTGCCCATATCCATAGACTGAGCTGTATTCAGGCCTGTAGACTGCCTAGGCCCACTGTTCGCTCACCCGTGTTTCTTTAGGGGGTCCGGTAGTTGGGACAGAGCTGAAGTGCCTACCCCCCCCCCCCCGTTTGCATACTGTTGTTACAAGTTACCACCCTTTGGATTACAATTTGGTCATTTCTCCAAGTGCACCAACGAAAGCTGGCCGGTGAAGAAAACCTTACTCCCTTAGGGAAAGGGGACGACCTCATACACTGTCAGGCCTGACATAAGGGAGGGGGGGGGAAGTTATAAAGTTTGTGTTACTTTGCCATAGGGCATGCACGCCATAATAGCTCTGCGTGGTGGATACTGCACGGCGCCATATTATAGTGCTGCTTCTGATACGCTGATTAATGCAGGGCTCTGCAGGCCCATGTATGTGTTACATGCCATGTTTTATGCCACCATTTTACAGTAAAGCTATTACTATTTTATACTCTTGCTTCAGAGTGTTGTCTGCCTATTTAGAAACTGTTGAGTATTATACACCAGAGAGTGATAAGAAGTTAACCCTAGACTAGCTGTGCCGGAGTGGGTCGAGTCAGATTGCCGGGGGTTGGCTGTGCTGTATACAGGGCCCGAGAAAACAAACCAGCGGCTCTCTTAACTGGGGGTAGCGCTACACTTGCAAATGCCGAGCACCCTGTGTAGTCACAGCTTTGTACTTCTTGGCAACAGCACACTTTACTATGGAAAACGTAGGCCTCATTTACACTGGTAGCATGGAACCTTTATGTATGTGTGCTAAGACCTCATTCACACTGGTAGCATGGAACCTTTATGTATCATGTAATTATCCGCCCCTCACCTACATGAACGTGCAACGTGAGACAACAGCTGATCATAAACTCAGCTGTTCTGCGGCTCCGTACTGCACATGCGTAGAAACATCACGTGACCCCGCCTCAATACACTCAGTTGCTAGGCAAATTAGCCAAGCCTAGCAACCAATTGCGGCGCACGCACGGGAATGATTTCACCGCACGGGCCCGCCTCCCTCTTCCCTCCTTTCGCTGACGCAGGCACCGCCCATGGACCAATGAGAGCCGAGCTCAGGAGCTTCGTTCGCAGCTGCTGTTCAAACGCCTCCTGTGGCAGTGGGTGACAGTGCAGGTAGGCTCAGCCGGGAGATTGTGCCGCACTCGCGGGTGTCCGTGAGCCCGCTGTCAAATGCGGAAGACTCCTGCGAGTCGCAGGAGACTTGAGATGTCTGGTCTGGTATAGCTGTATTTAATTGGCACTGATCAGGCTGTATTTAATTGGGGTGGGGGGGGGTTGGTGCCGGCGCGAAGCATTACCTCCCTGAAATTAGTTTGCCACCTCCCTGAAATTTGCTTTTGCAGGTTGGGATGTCTGCGAAGTCTTCATCGTCATCTTGGATTCAGGAACTAGCTGTGACTTCCTGATTTCTTCTGGCTCCCTACTAGGGATGAGCTTCGTGTTCGAGTCGAACATACATTCGACTCGAACATCGGCTGTTCGATCGTTCGACGAAGATCGAACGATTTGGGCCGTTCGCGCCAAATTCGAGTGACGCGAACGGCCCACAATGCACTACGCCATCGCAGTGTCATCCAGGCGCTGTGATTGGCCAAGCATGCACTGTGACCCCGCATGCTTGGCCAATCACAGCGCCGGCAGCGAGGAGAGCAATGATTGGCCACAGGCAGGATGCCTGTGGCCAATTATTGCTGAGGGTGTTTAGTACACGCCCCACACTATAAAAGGCCGCCAGCACGGCGGCCTAGTGTAGTGTGTTCCGGAGCAGGGAAAGAGAAGCATAGGCAGGGACAGTGACATTTTTTTTTTCTTGCTTAACCTGGATTCCTTTAGTTTAGGGAAAGAGAAGGATAGGTAGGGAGAGTGTCAGTCTGTTTTACTGTGCTAAACCTTGTTTGTAGGGACAGGGAAGGACAGTGAGGGAAATTCTCATTGTGCTATACTGTGCTAAAGCATTCCTCATCAACCATCTTTAAAAAAAAAAATTTATAGGGACAGAAAACTATAGGTAGGGAGAGTGTCAGTGTGTTTTACTGTGCTAAACCTTGTTTGTAGGGACAGGGAAGGACAGTGAGGGAAATTCTCATTGTGCTATACTGTGCTAAAGCATTCCTCATCAACCATCTTTAAAAAAAAAAATTTTTATAGGGACAGAAAACTATAGGTAGGGAGAGTGTCAGTGTGTTTTACTGTGCTAAACCTTGTTTGTAGGGACAGGGAAGGACAGTGAGGGAAATTCTCATTGTGCTATACTGTGCTAAAGCATTCCTCATCAACCATCTTTAAAAAAACATTTTTTATAGGGACAGAAAACTATAGGTAGTGTGAGGGGGTTAGCTCGGCAGCGGGTGTGTGTGACCCCCGGGATGGGCTCCCCACACAAAAACAGGCCCAGCAAACGGAGGTTGTGGTTTTCAAAATCAAAAAAAAGGTGCGGTTTATTTTCTATTTACGGTGACAAAACACAGCAAAGCCAAAAGAAACATATAAACAAAATAAATCCTGGTCAACTTGACCTCTGACTAAACATACAGGTTTCCTAACTAACAACTGGGATCAGCCTAGTGCTGTCCTAGTCCCTAAGTCCCTGGTTTTAAATGTCCAAGCAAATAGCCACACAGGCTTTTTCTCACCGCACAGGGGTTCACTCTCCCTAGACAGTCCACACAGGTCTGGTTCCAGGCATGAGCTAACATCTAATGAAGCTGGGAGTTCTTATAGAGGCCTAAATGAGCTGACAAGCTTCAGCTGGCCTCATCAACTCCCTGTCTGTACGACGCCCAGCCCTCTCCCTAGAGGTATGAGTCATCCATGAGCCCACTAGCCTTATACAACTTTCCACCTAGTTGTATAAGTCGGCGTAAAGCCTGAATCTGGGCGAAATATATCTACCCCCCTGGATGCAACCAGGTGACTTTACCTTCCTGCTGTCACATACCCCCCCCTCTTGTTTTAACCTCGGGGTTGGAACACCAGCAATCAGGCATTCATGTACTCGAGACAAAGCATCCACATTCCCCATTTGAACGCCAGGGCGATGCTTTACTGTGAAGTTGAATTCCTGGAGGGCCAGGAACCACCTATTCACTCTTCTATTTGTTTCCTTGTTTTGAGCCATCCACTTTAACGGAGCGTGATCCGTAACCATGTCAAAGTGCCTACCTAGCAGGTAGTACCGAAGGGAATCTAGAGCCCACTTCACCGCTAAACACTCCTTTTCAACGGTGGCGTAATTTACCTCATGGGACTTCAACTTCCTGCTGAGGTAAATGACTGGGTGCTCTTCCCCGTTCCAGACCTGGGACAATACTGCTCCTAACCCCACATCTGACGCATCACTTTGTACGACAAAGTCTTTAGAGAAGTCGGGTGAGTACAACACTGGCTGGCTACATAAGGCTTGTTTCAAGAATTGGAATGCTGCCTCAGCCTCGGGGGTCCATTTAATCATGACCGACCCTTTCCCCTTCGTTAGGTTGGTTAGGGGCACAGCCTTAGAAGCAAAGTGGGGAATGAATCGCCGATAATACCCAGCGATTCCCAGAAAGGCTCGTACCTGCTTCTTGCTGTTGGGACGTGGCCAACTCTGGATGGCCTCGACTTTGTTGAGTTGGGGTTTTATTACTCCCCTCCCAATGGTGTACCCAAGATATTTGGCCTCCTCCTGCCCAATGGTACACTTCTTGGGGTTAGCCGTAAACCCCGCTTCCCGAACAGAGTCCAGGACTGCTTGTACTTTTGGCAGATGTGAGGCCCAATCTGTGCTATGGACAATTACGTCATCCAGGTAAGCCGCAGCATACTTCCGATGGGGCCTCAGCATCTGGTCCATTTTCCGCTGGAATGTGGCCGGCGCATTCTGTAACCCGAACGGCATTCTTTTATATTGGAACGCCCCGTCTGGGGTTACAAATGCGGTTTTCTCTTTGGCCAATTTGGCCAGGGGGATTTGCCAATACCCTTTTGTGAGGTCAAGAGTCGTCATGTATCGGGCTGTTCCCAGCCGGTCGATCAACTCATCTATACGTGGCATGGGGTAGGTGTCAAATTTTGTAACTTTGTTCAACTGACGAAAATCGTTACAAAATCGCCAGCTCCCATCCGGTTTAGGCACCAACACAATGGGACTAGACCAATCACTTTGGGACTCCTCTATCACCCCTAAGTTCAGCATTTTCTGTACTTCCTCCCGTATTGCCTCCCGTCGGGCCTCTGGGATCCGATAGGGTTTTAACTTCACCCTTTCACCGGGCGGGGTAATGATGTCATGCTCTACCCCAAATGTTTGTCCCGGCAGCTCAGAGAATACCTCCTTGTTGCGAAGCACAAACTCCTTAACCTCCTGTTGTTGGGGTTGTGACAAGGTGGCTGCTATTCCAACCTCAGGAATCACGCAACCAGTTTGAGCTGGTGACCAAGTGTCTGCGACTAGGGACTCTCTATCCCTCCAGGCTTTCAACAGATTAACGTGATAGATCTGTTCGGGCTTTCGCCTTCCTGGTTGTCTGACCTTGTAATTCACTTCACTCACTTTTTCCATTATCTCGTAGGGGCCTTGCCATTTGGCAAGGAATTTACTTTCAACCGTAGGGACAAGTACCAGTATCCTATCCCCCGGGGAAAAGGTACGGGTCTTGGCTCCACGGTTGTACACTCTCTGCTGTGCTAACTGCGCTTGGGCCAAATGTTCCTTCACGATGGGCATTACCTGTGCAATTCGGTCTTGCATCAGGGCGACATGCTCAATCACACTCCTGTGGGGAGAACTCTCACTTTCCCAAGTTTCCTTGGCAATATCCAACAGCCCTCTTGGGTGTCTCCCATACAGTAACTCAAAGGGGGAGAATCCCGTAGAGGATTGGGGCACCTCCCTAATAGCAAACATCAGATAAGGAAGTAGACAGTCCCAATCCTTTCCATCTCTATCCACCACTTTCTTCAACATTTGTTTTAGGGTTTTGTTGAATCTTTCAACCAGCCCATCGGTTTGGGGGTGATACACAGATGTACGTAATTGCGTCACTTTGAACAATTTACACAGCTCCTTCATAAC
Organism: Rana muscosa; assembly: GCA_029206835.1. Taxonomy (NCBI): domain Eukaryota; kingdom Metazoa; phylum Chordata; class Amphibia; order Anura; family Ranidae; genus Rana; species Rana muscosa. The sequence goes on along the minus strand of CM055125.1, from coordinate 157,588,896 downwards.
CCGGGACATAAAGGGTGTACCTTGGTCCGTAAGCAGTTCTTTACAAATACCCACCCGGCTAAACACAAGAGATAGCTCTTTGGCTATGGTTTTGGCCGAGGTATTTCGGAGAGGGATCGCTTCTGGATAACGGGTGGCATAGTCCATTATAACTAATATGTACTGGTGCCCCCTAGCGGACTTGATTATAGGACCTACCAAATCCATGGCGATCCTCTCAAACGGGACCTCAATGATGGGTAGAGGGACCAGCGGGCTACGGAAATGTGGCATCGGGGCCGACCTCTGACACACAGGGCAGGAGGAACAATAATTTTCTATGTCCTTCATCACCCCCGGCCAATAGAATCTCTGTAATACCCTCTCTCGGGTTTTCTCTGTCCCCAGATGACCTCCAAGAATGTGCCCATGGGCCAACTCCAACACCAACTTCCTGTAAGGTTTGGGCACCACAAGCTGCTCAACGGTTTCTTCTGCCCTTTTTGCCACCCGATACAGTAGGTCCTTCTCTACGCTGAAGTATGGGTAAGTGCAGGTATTATCTGGGTTCACTAACTCGCCATCTATTTTCACTACGTTTTCGCGTGCCTTTATTAGGGCGGGGTCTTTCAACTGTTCTGTGGCAAAGTTTTCCCTGTGAACCTCAAGATCAGAAAACTCCACAGACGGTAGGTTTTCGTCTGAGGAGGTGGGCTCCTCTCCAGTTTCTTGAGTCTCCCCTGCCAATACTGATAAGGGAAATTCCGGAGAGTCCTCACCACTCTCAGGGGAGTTCTGGCTATCACATTCCTGGTACATAGGGGCACCAGTGGGGGGCTCAGGATCATCCCACAGTTCCCAGAACTTCGGAAAATCCCTTCCCACAATGGCGTCATACGGTAACTGAGATACTAAGCCCACTGGATGAGAGAGGGTACCTTTGGGGGTCTCGAAACACACTGTAGTCACTGGATACTCTCGGGTGTCCCCATGCACACAAATAACAGCTACCTTGCTATTCCCAGAGACCTCTGTTTTAACTAACTCAGCCTTTATCAGGGTCACAAGGCTACCTGAATCCAGCAATACCACAACATTTCTACCATTAACACACATTTTGCATAAATGTTTCTCAATTCCTCGAATGGCAGTGCATGCGACTGTCGCACACAGCGACTGACGTCTGCCCGTCAGAAAGTCACACTGCATGGGTTCCTCCACAACCGGGCAATTGGCTGCAATATGTCCCGCTTGCCGGCAGCGGTAGCAAACGATCCTTCTTGCCGCCTCTTGAGCCGCTGATTTCCCAGGCTGTTCTCGCCAAACTTGGGGTAGAGCTCCCACCCTCTCACTCTCTCCACCCTTACCCCTTGGAATCCTCTTATCCGCCCCTGGGGATGGTCTGGTCTTAGGGTGGAAAGTCCGAGTGTCTCTGGAAGAGGCCGTCAGGTTCTCTGTAGCCAAGTATTTCTCCACACGATCCACAAGACCATCGGCCGTCTCTGGGTCTCCATGGCTTACCCAGTTTTGGATGGCAGTAGGAAGAGCTCTCAAAAACCGATCCATTACAACACGTTCCACAATCTTTGGTGCGGACAAAGTCTCTGGCTGTAGCCACTTTCTGCTCAGGTGAATGAGATCATACATTTGAGACCTGGGGGGTTTTCCAAGCTGGAAAGTCCAGTTATGCACACGCTGAGCCCGGACAGCCTGGGTGACACCCAGCCTTGCCAATATCTCAGCTTTTAGCATCACATAGTCTTTTGCTTGGTCAGGCTCTAGGTCATAGTAAGCCTTCTGCGATTCACCAGTTAACAGAGGAGCCACCAGTCCAGCCCACTGCTCCTCAGGCCACTTTTCTCTTTCAGCAGTCCTTTCAAATGTGGTCAAAAATACCTCTGGATCATCCTCTCCAGTCATTTTTGTCAATAAACGACTCACCCCAAAGGACGCGGTATTAGTGGGACGGCTTTCCTCACTGGTCTGCGGACGTTGCTGCATTACTGCTTCCATTTGTTGTAGTCTCTGCTCTTGCTTCTGTAACAGGTCTATGAAGCGGGCCTCAGATTGCTGCTGGGCTTGTTGCTGAGCTTCCAGACTCTGTTGGTGAGCTTGCTGCTGGGCTGCAAGGCTCTGTTGATGAGCTGCAAGGCTCTTTTGCAAACCTGCATTTGTCTGCTGTTGATTGGCATTTGCTAGAGCCAGCTGCTTCAGTATCTCCTCCATGCTGGCTTAAAAAAAACTGCCACTGGTTCTCCACCAACTGTGAGGGGGTTAGCTCGGCAGCGGGTGTGTGTGACCCCCGGCATGGGCTCCCCACACAAAAACAGGCCCAGCAAACGGAGGTTGTGGTTTTCAAAATCAAAAAAAAGGTGCGGTTTATTTTCTATTTACGGTGACAAAACACAGCAAAGCCAAAAGAAACATATAAACAAAATAAATCCTGGTCAACTTGACCTCTGACTAAACATACAGGTTTCCTAACTAACAACTGGGATCAGCCTAGTGCTGTCCTAGTCCCTAAGTCCCTGGTTTTAAATGTCCAAGCAAATAGCCACACAGGCTTTTTCTCACCGCACAGGGGTTCACTCTCCCTAGACAGTCCACACAGGTCTGGTTCCAGGCATGAGCTAACATCTAATGAAGCTGGGAGTTCTTATAGAGGCCTAAATGAGCTGACAAGCTTCAGCTGGCCTCATCAACTCCCTGTCTGTACGACGCCCAGCCCTCTCCCTAGAGGTATGAGTCATCCATGAGCCCACTAGCCTTATACAACTTTCCACCTAGTTGTATAAGTCGGCGTAAAGCCTGAATCTGGGCGAAATATATCTACCCCCCTGGATGCAACCAGGTGACTTTACCTTCCTGCTGTCACAGTAGGGAGAGTGTCAGTGTGTTTTACTGTGCTAAACCTTGTTTGTAGGGACAGGGAAGGACAGTGAGGGAAATTCTCATTGTGCTATACTGTGCTAAAGCATTCCTCATCAACCATCTTTAAAAAAAAAAAATTATAGGGACAGAAAACTATAGGTAGGGAGAGTGTCAGTGTGTTTTACTGTGCTAAACCTTGTTTGTAGGGACAGGGAAGGACAGTGAGGGAAATTCTCATTGTGCTATACCAGTGTTTTTCAACTCCAGTCCTCAAGGCGCCACAACAGGTCATGTTTTCAGGCTTTCCATTATTTTGCACAGGTGATTTGATCAGTTTCACTGCCTTAGTAATTACCACAGCCGTTTCATCTGAGGGAAATCCTGAAAACATGACCTGTTGGGGCGCCTTGAGGACCGGAGTTGAGAAACACTGTGCTATACTGTGCTAAAGCATTCCTCGTCAACCATCTTTAAAAAAAAAAATTTATAGGGACAGAAAACTATAGGTAGGGAGAGTGTCAGTGTGTTTTACTGTGCTAAACCTTGTTTGTAGGGACAGGGAAGGACAGTGAGGGAAATTCTCATTGTGCTATACTGTGCTAAAGCATTCCTCATCAACCATCTTTAAAAAAAAAAAAATTATAGGGACAGAAAACTATAGGTAGGGAGAGTGTCAGTGTGTTTTACTGTGCTAAACCTTGTTTGTAGGGACAGGGAAGGACAGTGAGGGAAATTCTGATTGTGCTATACTGTGCCAAAGCATTCCTCATCAACCATCTTTGAAATCCTTGTTTTTTGGACAGTCAGGGAAATTGTCATTGTGCTATTCTGTGCGAAAGCAATCATCCTCAACCATATTTAGAAATCCTTAAGTAAAGGGACAGAGAAGGACACCTGAAGGTAGCCCTTATTGCTTTTTTCCCATCTCCCTGCAGGCCATCCATTAGAATGTCTGGAAGGCAAACAAGGAGAGGCAGACAGTCAGGAGGCAATAAAAGAGGGCAAGCAGGCTCTGTGTCTGGGGGCAACAGTGCTGGTCGTGGACGCGGTGCATTGTCATCAGCACATGGCCATGGGACACGCTTGTCCTTCTTTTCGGCAGCTGGACATGTTGAGCCACATCATGCCGAAGACTTGGTAGAGTGGATGACCAAGCCCTCCTCCTCCTCCTCATCCTCTCTCACCCAGGCTCAGGGTACTGGCAAAGCAGCTGCCAAAGCGTCCTCTTCCCTGGTATCAATGTCAGACTCATCATCAGTCACTCCTTCCCTAGACCCACCATGTCCTCCTCCTGAGGAGTCCCCCGAACTGTTTGAGCACAGTGTTGGGTACATGCTCCAGGAGGATGCCCAGCGTTTCGAAGGGTCTGATGATGAAACCCAGCTAGAGGAAGGCAGTAGCGTGAGAGCAGACAGAGGGGATGCTCAAGAAGGACACCAATCTGGCAGTCATGTTCCAGCAGCTGCAGCATACTGCCAGATTGGCTCCAGTGATGAGGAGGGAGGGGATGATGAGGTCACTGACTCCACGTGGGTGCCTAATAGGAGAGAGGAGGAGGAGGAGGATGAGGAGGAGGCACATCTCCAACGAGGCAGGATGCCCTTTGGTGGCCAGCGTAAGGGCAGTACACCGACGGAATCACACCGCAGAGCTCCGCCTGTGCAGGGCGCTGCCTCTGCCCGTCATTCAAAAAGTTCTTTGGTGTGGGCCTTTTTTGAGGCTAGTGCATCAGATCGCACAGCTGCTGTTTGCAACATATGTCTCAAGCGTATATCGCGTGGCCAAAACATCAGCCGCTTGGGTACCACATGCCTGACCAGACATATGTTGACCTGCCATGCAGCTCGTTGGCAAGCCTACCTCAAAGACCCACACCAAAGAACAAAGCGGACCTCTCCTTGCACCGCATCAGCTGGGATCTCCAACCCCACTATAACTTCAGTCCTCTCTGAAACATGCACTGAGAGGAATGAAGGTGTAGAATTAGGTGTGTCACAGCCAAGTACTTGCGGCCACTCTGCTAGCAGTACACCGACGTCCGATTCTAGCAGGCAAATTTCCCTGCCCCAGCTGCTGGACCGTCGAAAGAAGTTCACTCCCAGCCATCCACATGGCCAGCGGTTGAATGCTAGCTTGGCTAAATTGCTAGCGCTTCAACTGCTGCCTTTTCAGTTGCTAGACTCGGCCCCCTTCCGTGAGTTTGTGCAATGTGCGGTTCCTCAGTGGCAGGTTCCCAAACGCCACTTTTTCTCACGGAAGGCTATTCCGGCTCTCTACCGACATGTGGAAGGCAATGTCTTGGCCTCGCTGGACAGGGCGGTCAGCGGTAAGGTGCATATTACCGCTGACTCATGGTCCAGCAGGCATGGACAGGGACGTTACCTTTCTTTCACGGCCCATTGGGTCACTCTTTTGGCAGCTGGGAAGGATGCAGGACAAGGTGCAGTAGTGTTGGAGGTTGTTCCACCGCCACGCCTCCAAAATGCTACTACTGGTTGTGACACACCTCTCTCCTCCACCCCCTCCTCTTCTTCTTCCTCCATGGCCTCTTCCTGTGCTTTGTCCTCTGAACCAGCGGTGCTCCGTAGGCGTTCAAGGGGCTACGCAAGTACGCAGGCAAAAAGATGCCATGCCGTGCTTGCGCTGGTGTGTTTGGGGGACAGAAGCCACACTGGGGCAGAGGTCCTGTCTGCTCTGCAGGGCCAGGCCGAGAGGTGGTTGACGCCACGCCAGCTTAAGCCAGGAATGGTGGTTTGCGACAATGGCACCAACCTCCTCTCCGCCCTCCGACAGGGACAACTGACCCATGTGCCCTGTGTGGCTCACGTCCTTAACCTGGTGGTGCAGCGGTTCTTGGGCAGGTACCCGGGCTTACAGGATGTCCTGAGGCAGGCCAGGAAAGTCTGTGTGCATTTCCGCAGATCTTATAATGCCAGTGCTCGCCTGGCTGAGCTGCAAAAGGAGTTGAACCTGCCCAAGAACCGCCTTATATGTGACATGCCCACCAGGTGGAACTCAACGTTGGCCATGCTGCAGCGGCTGCACACACAGCAGAGGGCCATCAATGAGTACCTGTGCGACTACGGCACCAGGACAGGGTCAGGGGAGCTTGGTTTTTTTTCTCCACGCCAGTGGGGCATGATCAGGGATGCATGCACTGTCCTGGCACCATTTGAGGAGGCCACGAGAATGGTGAGCAGTGACAGTGCATGCATCAGTGACACTGTACCTCTTGTCCACCTGTTGGAGCACACGCTGCGTGGAATAATGGACAGGGCACTTGAGGCAGAACAGAGGCAGGAAGAGGAGGACTTCCTTGCCTCTCAAGGCCCCCTTCACCCAGACAGTGTTCCTTCTGTCCCACCCATCGCACAGGAAGAGGACGAGGAGGAGGAGGAGGAGGATTGTGTCAGAATGGAGGTGGAGCCTGGCACTCAGCAGCATCAACAGCAGCAGTCTTTTAGGGATGATTTACAGTCCCAAGAAACCCGTGGACTTGTACGTGGCTGGGAGGAGGTGGCTGCGGATCATGTCGTCCTTAGTGACCCAGAGGACTCCGGACCGAATGCCTCAGCTAACCTACGCTGCATGGCCTCCCTGATCCTGCAAAGTCTGCGGAAGGATCCTCGTATTCTTCGGATCAAGGAGAGGGACCATTACTGGCTGGCCACTCTCCTTGATCCACGGTACAAGGGTAAGGTTGCGGACCTTATGTTACCGTCGCAGAGGGAGCAGAGGATGAGACAACTCCGGGAGGCCTTGCAGAAAGGTCTGTGCAACGCGTTCCCAGAGACTGGGAGGTTACAAACTCCTGGTCCTGGACAACGAGTTGCTGAGGCTTCGGCCAGTCAAAGAAGGAGCGGTGGGGAAGGTGGCCGTCTGACCGATGCGTTCAGACAATTCTTTAGTCCACAGCCCCAAAGTATGATCGGTTCCAGCAACCATCGCCAGCGTCTGATAAACATGGTGCAGGAATATCTAGGGGCAAGGTCAGACTTGGACACCTTCCCCACCGAAAATCCTCTGGCTTACTGGGTCTTGAGGATGGATCACTGGCCAGAGCTTGCACAGTATGCAATTGAGCTACTGGCCTGTCCTGCATCCAGCGTTCTTTCGGAACGCACATTCAGTGCTGCTGGAGGATTTGTCACGGATCACAGGGTGCGCCTGTCCACCGACTCGGTTGATCGACTGACTTTCATCAAGATGAACCAGTCTTGGATCACCACCAGCTACCACACACCTGATGCTGATATAACAGACTAATTGATTTTAAAATGTCACATCCCTTCAAGACTGATGCTGATGCTGAGTGCCTGTGCTGTTATGTTGACTGGCTATCCTCCTCCTCCGAGTCCTCAATGATACGATTGATGATGATAGCTTGGAAGATCATTTTTGTTTATGGGTGCCGCCACCAGTGCCTAACGCCCAATTTTTCAGCCCCTGTTTAACAGGGGCGTGTCATTACAATTTTTGAAGCAATACTTTGCAACAGGGCTCATTGCTGTGCTCCAAGTACAGTATCTGTGAGGGGTTGCAGTGTTGTGCCACCAGTGCCTAAGGCCCAATTTTTCAGCCCCTGTTCAACAGGGGCATGTAATTACAATTCTTGATCTAATAATTCACAGCAGGGCCCATTGCTGCACCCACCAAGAGTAACTCTGAGGGCTTACAGTGTTGTGGCAACGCCACCACCACCCCCACCACGAAAGGCCCAATTTTTCAGCCCCTGTTCAAAAGGGGCATGTAATTACAATTCTTGATCTAATAATTCACAGCAGGGCCCATTCCTGCACCCACCAAGAGTAACTCTGAGGGCTTACAGTGTTGTGGCAACACCACCACCACCACCACCACCACGAAAGGCCCAATTTTTCAGCCCCTGTTCAACAGGGGCATGCAATTACAATTCTTGATCTAATAATTCACAGCAGGGCCCATTGCTGCACCCACCAAGAGTAACTGTCAGGGCTTACAGTGTTGTGGCACCAGCACCACCATCAAAGGCCCAATTTTTACTACCACTGTTCAACAATTATATGTAATTACAATTCCTGATATAATAGTTCACAGCAGGGCGTTCCAGCACCAACCAAGAGTAACTGTGAGTGCTTACAGTGTTGTGCCAACACCAACAACTAAGGGGCCTATTTCTGCAAAGTATATACGGCAGGTCCCTACTTTCAAACATCCAACTTACAAACGACTCCTACTTGCAAACGCAAGAAGACAACAGGAAGTGAGAGGAAATCTACCCCTAGGAAGGAAAATTCTCTCCTGTAAGAATTAATATGGGAGAAAGGTGTCTCCTCTGTACTGATGCTTTATCACCAATCCTTGTTTCAAGAAAAACACCACATTTCAAAAACAGTTGTCATTGGGACGGAAAGTGAGGTGAAATGTTCTGAACAGGGGCACAGACAGCAAAACAAATGTTACAGGGGTGATAACCCTTACCTATGTTTTCCAAAAAGTTTAAAAATAGATTTTTGGGCTGGAGCTACACTTAAACAATGTACCTGTTCAAAATTACAAACAGATTCTACATAAGAACAAACCTACAGTCCCTGTCTTGTATGCACCGCCTGTATACGGCTGTTCAGAGTATATACGGCCTTTTTTATTTTATGTGCGGGGTTCCCCTTAATATCCATACAAGACCCAAAGGGGCTGGTAATGGGCTGGGGTAGGGGGGGGGGGGGGGGTCATGGGGTAGCTATGCCATTTTTCTTAAAGATTTTCATCCATATTACCGGGACCAGACATTACATTAAAGCCGCAAGCAGTTTTAAATGGCTTTTTTTTCCTTTAGAAGTGTCATTTTGTGCAGGGACAGTTCTAAACACGGGAAACACGTGGCACTTCACAGGCATACTTTAGACACCCCCCAGGTACGATATTTAAAGGAATATTTGACTTTTTTTTTTTCACTTTATGCATCATTAAAATGACTGCTCCCGAAAAACGACCGTTTTTAAAACTTCTTTTTGCATTGATACATGTCCCCTGGTGCAGAACCCGGGTTCCCAAACCCTTTTTAGGACAATAACATGCATAATAGTCGTTATAATTAGCACTTTAGAATTCGAACGTTTGCATCCATTGTATTTAATAGGGTTCTAATGTTCGTACGAACTTTCGGTCCGTTCGCGGGTTCTGGTGCGAACCGAACCCGGGGGTGTTCGGCTCATCACTACTCCCTACTATATAGAAGCACTGACTTCAGGAGACTGTAATGAAGCCTCCTGGGATGTGTAACAGGTCTGGCAGAACCAAGGCTATGTAATTCTTGCATGGGTATCAATTACTAATGTCTAAAATGTGAACGAAGGTCTGCTTTAAAAACAGCAGCTCCCATACAGTTGCAATAAAAAGTATGTGAACCCCTTGGAATGATATGGATCTCTGCACAAATTGGTCATAAAATGTGATCTGATCTTCATCTAAGTCACAACAATAGACAATCACAGTCTGCTTAAACTAATAACACACAAAGAATTAAATGTTACCATGTTTTTATTGAACACACCATGTAAACATTCACAGTGCAGGTTGAAAAAGTATGTGAACCCTTGGATTTAATAACTGGTTGAACCTCCTTTGGCAGAAATAACTTCAACCAAACGTCTCCTGTAGTTGCAGATCAGACGTGCACAATGGTCAGGAGTAATTCTTGACCATTCCTCTTTACAGAACTGTTTCAGTTCAGCAATATTCTTGGGATGTCTGGTGTGAATCGCTTTCTTGAGGTCATGCCACAGCATCTCAATCGGGTTGAGGTCAGGACTCTGACTGGGCCACTCCAGAAGGCGTATTTTCTTCTGTTTAAGCCATTCTGTTGTTGATTTACTTTTATGCTTTGGGTCGTTGTCCTGTTGCAACACCCATCTTCTGTTGAGCTTCAGCTGGTGGACAGATGGCCTTAAGTTCTCCTGCAAACTGTCTTGATAAACTTGGGAATTAATTATTCCTTCGATGATAGCAATCCGTCCAGGCCCTGACGCAGCAAAGCAGCCCCAAATCATGATGCCCCCACCACCATACTTCACAGTTGGGATGAGGTTTTGATGTTGGTGTGCTGTGCCTCTTTTTCTCCATACATAGTGTTGTGTGTTTCTTCCAAACAACTCAACTTTGGTTTCATCTGTCCACAGAATATTTTGCCAGTACTTCTGTGGAACATCCAGGTGCTCTTGTGCAAACTGTAAACGTGCAGCAATGTTTTTTTTGGACAGCAGTGGCTTCCTCTGTGGTATCCTCCCATGAAATCCATTCTTGTTTAGTGTTTTACGTATCGTAGATTCGCTAACAGGGATGTTAGCATATGCCAGAGACTTTTGTAAGTCTTTAGCTGACACTCTAGGATTCTTCTTCACCTCATTGAGCAGTCTGCACTGTGCTATTGCAGTCATCTTTACAGGATGCCCACTCCAAGGGAGAGTAGCAGCAGTGCTGAACTTTCTCCATTTATAGACAATTTATCTTACCGTGGACTGATGAACAGCAAGGCTTTTGGAGATACCTTTATAACCCTTTCCGGCTTTATGCAAGTCAACAATTTTTAATCGTAGGTCTTCTGAGAGCTCTTTTGTGCAAGGCATCATTCACATTAGGCAATGCTTCTTGTGAAAAGCAAACCCTGAACTGGTGTGTGTTTTTTAGACGGCAGGGCAGCTGTAACCAACACCTCCAATCTCATCTCATTGATTGGACTCCAGTTGGCTGACACCTCACTCCAATTAGCTCTTGGAGATCTCATTAGTCTAGGGGTTAACATACTTGTTCCACCTGCACTGTGAATGTTTACATGGTGTGTTCAATAAAAACATGGTAACATTTAATTCTTTGTGTGTTATTAGTTTAAGCAGACTGTGATTGTCTATTGTTGTGACTTAGATGAAGATCAGATCACATTTTATGACCAATTTGTGCAGAAATCCATATCATTCCAAGGGGTTCACATACTTTTTATTGCAACGGTATTTATTTTAGACAGGTTATTTTTAAGATAATTTAAATGATTTTCTGTTTTTGCGCACAGATTTTTTGGGGCGTTTGCATTTACTGATTTATTTTACATTTTTTTATGTGCTGCCTGGACTTAAAAAGCAAAAAAGATATGATGTTTATAAAATTCCTTCTTAGCTTTTCTGACACTCCAGCAACGTATAAGATAATTATATTTGTGTGTTCTGCTTCTCCATAATGTTGCATGTGGAGGCGGTGGAGAGGAGAGCCTTGAACTTGTTGTTTACATTCACTGAGTTTATACGTTCACTGAAAGCTTGTATTTCAGATGTTTTTATCTTGACCCTGGTATCACCCACATACCTGACTCTGTGTTGATCCCCTGAATGAGTTCTATATTCTCCTCTCAACCTCCTCCACATCCAAACGTAGGGAAATTCAGAACAAAAGGAGTAATATAATCATTCTTTATGTGGCTGGATTGTCAGAAAAACTCCAAAGCACTTGTAGCGCCCTGCCCCCAATGATCGGGCGCTGATGTAAATTTAAGGGGTGTCTGAGCCAATAGTTGGTCTCAGAGCTATATGATTATATGTAAATTGCCTTTGTTCTGGCTATGGTGATGCCTGGTAGTGTTTTCCCTTGTTGCCTGAAGGTGGTGGTACCACCTCAGGCCCATGTTGGAATACAGGCAGACCATGGTGTATTGGGTGTCCTTTCTCGGCAGCAGTACAGTGGGAGTGGTGCCCCACTGTGCATGCTGGGGAGGGATACTTAAGGGGCAGACGCCATTGTTTGGGGTCGGCGTTCGCCTCGCTGCCCTCCTGGTGGGCAAAAATTGTAAAAAAACACACAGACACAGTTGGGAAAGTCCTTTATAAAAAAAAAAAAAAAAAATTAAAAAAACATTCCAGCGATGTAATCCAGGCTGGTGATGAGTATGTGAGAACTGTGCAGCTTCTACTGCTTTCCTCCTCATAGATCTTACATCAATGAAGCCCTCCTTTTTCACAGCTCCAGGAGACAGATGTATTTCCCCCTCTCCCTCCTAACTCTCTCTCTCTCCCCCCCCTTCGCTGGCATCAGACCTGTAGAGGTGGTTGGGCTGGGGACACTGAGTGGAGGAAAGGTGAGTGGTTGTTGGTAGTCAGGCGACAGGTCAGCGTGCCCACCATGCTGGAGGCTCTCCTCTTTTCAGACTTTGAAGTTCCCGGGTTTAGGCTCTGCTTCTTCCGGTAAAAGCAGCACAGATTCATCTCCAGACAGGAACAGTGACAGAAGAGGATGGTTCCGCCCCTTACCACAGCACACAGCCATACTTATCACCCTCTAGTGCCCACGCTTCCCCCTCACTCAGGACTGACCAATCTTCAAACAGCCAGGCCGCACCTGACTTCCTGACTGATTGTCCACGACACAGTGAAATATTCGGGATTCTTCCCGGGACATCAGTCAGATTTTCGGGATTGTCCCGGGAAATCCATGACTGTTGGCAACTATGTATGACTCAAACAATTAACACAAATGCCAGACTTTCTGGCACAATGGTGACTGGTTTATGAAAAGGGAACAGGGTGGTTCCACAAACCTTTACACCACTTTCACACTAAGGCGTTTTACAGACGTATTTGCGCTAAAAATAGTGCCTAAAAAAGCGCCTGTAAACTGCCTCTTCTGCAGCCCCAGTGTGAAAGCCCGAGTGCTTTCACACTGGGGCGGTGCGCTTGCAGGACAGGAAAAAAAAGTCCTGCAAGCAGCATCTTTGGGGCGGTGCGGGAGGCGTCCATCGCCCCTGCCTATTGAAATGAATGGGCAACGATGCAGCCCCGCAAAACGTGCGCTATTAACCCTAGCAGCCGAAAAGTGCCGCTATAACAGCGGTAAACATGGCTCCCAATTGTCCCTGATTTTGAGGAACTGTCCCTGATTTGGAATAATGTCCCTCTGTCCCTCTTTACTGTGTATCTGATGCTTACGTACTTTTGCTAATAGATGTCCTTCATTCCAATCTCAAAAAGTTGGGAGGTATAGGTAAAGCTCCGCTAAAGCTAGCAGCGCTTTACCACTAATGCCCCCCTGCCCCAGTATGAAAGTAGCCTTACACTTCCAAACATATTTTTGGACAATCAACATATGTTTTGACTCTTTCCGTATTGATTGCATCAAAGTGACGGTATTGCTTGTGTGGCTATAAATGCTTAGTTATGTACCTTACGATCGGACAGCTAAATAATATTTTTAATACAAACCTTTGGACTTAGTTAACACCTGCGTTGATCTCTAAAATGACCGCAGTGACTGCTTTTCAGAGAGCGGTACAGGTGTAGATGACAAGCTTTCAGGAAGCGATACTGCCACCTCCAAAACCTGGGTTTTTTGACAACCAAATGGGCTTTTTTTAATGGGAATACTGTGTCGCAACCACAAGCCTTTTTCACTGGAAAGTGCAACCCTGTCTGACTGCCTTTGCAGCTTAAGGAGAGCAGTAAAAACACTGTTCGACCACCTATTTTTACCACCACCACCATCACAAGTATAAAAAAACCCTTACTTATCTTTTAATGTTTTTATCAAAAAAGCAAGCATCTATATGTTATGTGACACAATGGGGTCTTTTTTATAAGGCTGAGAACGTGACTTTCACAAACATTTGCTGGTGAAGAAGCAATTATTAAAACACATGGACCTGGATGATTCTCAACCAGAAAATGTTTGTAAAAGTCGCATTCTCCACTAAAATAGACTCCTAAATGTAAATACCCTTATTATGACACCAAAAGGGTACAATATACTGACAGATAAAAATTTAAAACCTAACAAAATTTGCAAGCAGCTTGGGGGTGTCTGTAGATATTTAATGGTTGTGAGCCCCTTAAGTGTAGGAACCCAGAATTGTGCCAGTGAACTCAGCATAGTTGGCAAGTATTACAGAGCATGCTCTATGCTGCAAACATAATACAGCCAAATGGGATTTTGATGCAGGGACATTTTAATAATTAATCCTTATTTACGCTGGATAATGTTATTGCCAGTGTTCTATGCTGTTTATTTAGATAACAGCCCTATTTCCATTTAAACAAGTTGTTTTGACCAGCAGATGTACGTGTACAGCATGCAAAGGGAAATGGGGAATGAAAATAATTAACTGGACTCAGATACTCAGATTACCGTGGCTTTGATCCTGCTTTTCTTTATTATTTTATTATTTCTTCTTACTTTTTTTTTTTTAAAACAAAACAGGTTTCCGCGCCTATCAGAGCATGTCCATCAATGCTATTAGATATTTCACCTCTGGGGTGGACAAATTGCTCAATAGGCAAGCGATCAAAGTAGAGGGTCTATCAGGAATCTGCACAGAAAGCCACACAAGGGTCAGCTGATAAGGATACATGTCTCCCCAATGCCCCCAACCTGTCTACTACCAATCATTTGGGCACCAATCTGTAGTAATCATATCCTAAAAAGGAGACATTCCATTTTGTAGGATTTTGGCCATCAAATGTGATGCTATTATTGACTTATATAGAATAAATGAATGCTAACATATGGCAGAAAACAGGGCAAATGCGCACAGGCAAAACAAATTGTATTGTAGATGCCTGGTGTATAAAAGATGAAGACAGACTGGATGGAATGCACAGAGCAACAAAAAAGATCCTAAACAATTTGTTTATTTCTAAACACATTTTTACCACCATTGTTCCTCCTGAATGGTCATATAACATTTATGAGAAATAAAGTGTTAGTATACCCATCACCCACCATCCTCATATAATACTATACTGCTACCATCAACAGAATGCTATTGGTTGGTAGTTCTGAACTGCAAGCACAGATAAAGAAATATCCCATTATGAATTAATTAAACTAGAAATAGCAAAAATATCTAAATCTGTCTGAATTTCAGTCTCCTGCAATCCCAAACCAAACACTGCAGTACTCACACTTGGCGAAGGAGGGTCATCACTCTTAGCCAATTAGAGCTCTACAGCTTTTCAAACTGCTGTTAGTCAAAAGTTTGAGTATGCTTACAGAAAGATAGAGGCAAATGATGAACTCATCTGTTTAAGCTCTTGCTACATTGGTAACCAAGTAGTATTGCTTAACTGCAACAGAGGAAAATTAGATCACTAACCAAACCACGCTGTCCAGCAAGAGTGTCTGGACCACAAGGATGGCAGAATACAATTACAAATTTTTTAGTAGGTAAAACCATTCATATAAAATAATTTAAATTTAGCTCTTTGTCTTTAGTTTAGTTTTAAGTGTGAAATCTGAGTATACTGATTACAAATTAATACTTTATAACTATATGTTATTTAGTATCTTTGTGACTGCAAAGTTAGCCTTTATGCACACAAGCAGCTACATAGCATTAAGAATATACAGGCTAAACAATGTGTCCAACTTACAGCGTAGATTGTCAACCTTGCGCACTTTATCCAGAGCTTGCCGAATGCTATGATTGTCCTCACCCATAGATATAACAATTCCAACTGGCAAACCATTATTGCGGAGTGCATTTGCCACCTTCCTGCCAGTATCCTTCCAAATGTCTTCATTGGATGAAATAACTCCAACATGCGCCCACTGAAAATACTTCATTACATTAAAAAGAACCCTGGTGGGTGAGGGTAGCGTTCTGGCAAAAGTTGGGTAACTTTTCACATTGTCCAGCTCATAGTTGATGCAGGCCCAAGAAAACACAGCTTTGTTCCAGTTCTTTCCTAAAAGAGTAGCAGCATCACAATATCCAGGGTTTGAAGGGCCAATAAAGCCTGAAGCAACCCCAGAGTATGTAAGATATGATGAAAGAGCCTTTGAGGTTTGGCAGTCTTCATCAATTATCACATAATTAAAGTTAAGACCCAAGTCTAAGGTAGCATCTTTATTGATGCGTTCAACAGCTAACTTGGCAGCGATATGCGGAAGAGCTTTAGAAAACAAAGGATCACAGGACCAAGGTCCGACAACACCAACTTTGTATGGAAGAGAGTTCACAAACTGTGGAAAGAAGACAATAGCCAGGATTGACCAGCAGAAAAGAAACTTGGATGGTAAAGATGAAAATGTGAGGTATTCACTTTCAGTCCATCTTGGGTAAATGTTACATCTTATTACAAATCTATGAAAAGACCAGGGCTCTTGTAGCATTGCACTCCTGCATGTAAATGTACTAGGCAAAAAAGAGATGCATCCAGCTTTTTTTTACAAAGGTCAGATGATGGTTACGATTGCATATCCAGCGTAGGCCTGCTAACAGAAACAAACAAAGGTCATTTTTACAGGATGTACAAGGCAGTTACTTTTGTAGTACATATAAACTCCAATATGTCAAACATTCTTGATCAATGTAAGTTCTAAATACATGGTAATCATTTATATACTCAAGTAGACTGAAACTGGAAATAATTTTTTCCTTAGAAAAATATTTAGATAAGAGGCAACTGAATTTAGAGCTATAAAGGGCACATATTTGACTATAGAAAAGCTGGTGTCTGGCTAACTATGACCTGATTTTGAAAGTACTCAATATCACTCCATTGGGTTGATCCTAAATGGCCCATTTTGTTCTTCAGTATCATATTATGTGGCTGAGTCAGGCAAAGTAATGTACCTTCCATTAGTTCAGGCAAAATGAATCTTTAAATTGTATTACCCTAGCATTTCATATTCATGATGTGTGTCTGTTATACTATCTACTTGTGTACTCCTGTTCTCTTTGCATTGCTTTCTTTGTATAAAATACCTAGTGATCCCACCAATCCCCCTGCTTTCTTATTTAAAACTAACTAAGCATGAAACCTCATTCATTGCAGCATAGTACGTTTTCCGTCTGGTTATCTTATAAAAGAAAAAAAAACGAGTGTGTCTATGGGAATGTTTGAACATTCTTCCAGATGCGCATTTGTGACATCCGGAACTGATGTTGGATGAGAAGGTCTCCGCTCTAGTTCATCTCAAAGGTGTTCTATCGGGTTGAGGTCAGGCCAGTCAAGTTCCTCCACTCCAAACTCGCTCATCCATATCTTTATGGACAACGCTTCAACAGAAGGATAAGGCTCTGTAATTTAGCCACATAACTGTAATTTTCATTTATCATTGGTCTTAACTGAAAGCAACTGTTATTTTTATTAAATTATTTATAGTTATTCAGATGTGTTAGCTTTGCAAACTGAACCTAATGCCTTTAGCCTGCATCTACTCTTTTGCAGATTATTGAGCATATCCTAGGTACCTCCTTTATACACACATCCCTTCCCACCTCACAGTCACATAATGTAACCGATCCATTGAATTATTGCCTCCCTGTAGAAATCACATCTCAATCCAAAAATATGTGCATTTTATTTTTTTATTTTTTAGAAATACAGAGTTTTTGTCATTTAAATTATTTTATACATACAGTAAAAAATACATTACTTTTTTAAGGCACATATTTATTTTTTTCATTAAACAAATGGGAACAATTTTGCTATACTACTTGCAAAAGATCTCTGTGACATGTCGGCTTTAGATAAATACTAGAAATTAAAAAGTGATAATGTTACTGTTGTGTAGTGACACTACTAAAATTGTAGTAGATTGCACTCCTACATGTAGATACACTGCAGTACAAGAAAAGACCATAAACAGGAGAGAGCTGTAATAATTTAGAAAACACAATTCACGGCTTTGGGGGAAAAAAACTACATTATCCTATTTGCAGAGTCTGCTGTGAAACAAATGCACGTCACGCACCAGCAAAACTGCATTAATTTGTTGTCTGGAAAGATTCACAAACAAGATTGTTTAAGTTGTAGTTTATATATCTCCATTTTATGAAATTCATAAAGTTCCAGTGTGTTGTTGCTACCTTGCTAATATAACCCAACAGATTAAATATTACCCATTATGCCTCAATGTATGTAGCTAGCTGTAACTCTCTTAGGCCTTTGGGCTCTTGTTTCATGTCTCACCTATTTCTGTGATTATCCATCAATGGCTCCATGGGCTCCAGTTGAGTTATAATCATTAAAGTCAGAATTATTCCATTAAAATGTAAATTTGAGAAGTACACAAACATGAAATCTTGGGCCTCTGGGTCACTGAAGCTCTAAAGCATTATAGCTTTACGATGCAAACTACACAACACAGAAATCACAACATTCTGTCTACTTAATCTGATTGTTTTGAGAACATCCAATCATCATGGCGTACAGATTCAATATTTTTTTTTTTTGCATAAACATATTAAATCTGTTGCACTAATTGATTTTTAAAGGGAAAACATGAGGCTATTTCAATGACAGCATTGTTAAGCTTACTTGAAATGAATGTTGGATGTCCCAAAATAGAATTTTAGGAGGAAGCAATACTTCTACCTTGCCGTAATCTAAAAAACTAGATGAGGTTTAAGCTAGCTGACTATCAAACTATTATGCCGCGTACACACGATCGGAAATTCCGACAAGAAAACCGTCGATTTTTTTCAGACGGAATGTTGGCTCAAACTTGTGTTGCATACACACGGTCACACAAATGTTGTCAGAAATTCCGACCGTCAAGAACGCGGTGACGTACAACACTACGACGAGCCGAGAAAAATGAAGTACAATGATTCCGAGCATGCGTCAAATTGATTCCGAGCAGGCGTAGGATTTTTGAGCGTTGGAATTGCATACAGACGATTGAAATTTCCGACAAGAACTTTTCTTGTCGGAAAATTTGAGAACCAGCTCTCAAATATTTGTTGTCGAAAATTCCGACAGAAAATGTCCGATGGAGCCTACACACGGTTGGAATTTCCGACCAAAAGCTCACATCGAACTTTTCTTGTTGGAATTTCCGATCGTGTGTACGCGGCATAAGAGATGTACCCATCGTCATATAGACCTATAACGATATACTCAGGCAAATGTGACACGCAGTGGTCACCTTACTCGATTTTTGTTTTTGTTGGGTTAAATTTTTTACTTTTTATTTTTTATGAAGTTAATATGCAACCCAGATTGAAGGGTTTAAAGTACCTTCTTCTTCTCGCGGCGATGCGCACACGTAGCACGGAGCGTAGCTAGGGCTGGGGGAGGAGCCTGGCCGTGGCGCTGGACGAGCAGCCGACAGAGGCTCCGGCGTGGAGGGATTGGAGAGTGGCGGCATGAGAGGCCGTGTTCTCCCCAAAGGAAAGACCATCTTCCCATGATAGCCCGGGACGCGGCTGTCACTGACCCCGTAAAGAGGGTGATATGCCGGCGGAGGGACGGAGGTCCTGAACACGGAGCTCGGGGCACGGCGCCTGGAGGATTCCCTGGAGCCCCCCCCCTGGATCCCGGGACTCAGAAGGAGAAGCATAGGGGGTGAGGTGAGCAAACAGCAATAATACAAATGCAACTGCAATGGAAAGGACTGAACTAGCTAACATCCTGCATATGCATTAGTCTTTGCTAACATTAACCCCAGCAGGATACGGGCAAATTTGAAGAGGTACATATCCTGATACTAGATGGGGACTCTAAGTGGAGCAATTTAAACTATTCATTTATGTTTGCAATACCTGGTGGAATGCGAGATCCTACCTGTGTACCATCTCATCTGCATCAGACCGACCCTTTAATGGGAAAGATCTAAATAGAGAGGTGAGCAAATGGATAAATGGCAGATGCACTAAATTAAAGCAGTGGTCCTACTGAGATTTCCATACGGAAGCAATCTACATATTGAAAATTGACTGGACAGTGGGACTAAATGCAAAAAGACTGCACATGTACCTATTAACTAGGGTGGACAGGAAAAAACTGGTATGTGAACTTTGTTTATCCACTTGGCGGTGGCTCCCTCACTAGGAATGTCTATAAAATGTCTATAAAAGAGTAGACCAAAGAACTGTGATAAACATATGGTTGTCGCGCATGACCACCCTTTATATTTGAACTCATTAAGCAGGACAGATGAGAGGAAGCATATGATTGCACTTTAATACCTAAAAGAAAAAAAAAAGAGGTGGGGAGAAAGGAAAGGAGAATCTTTCTTTTTTTTTTTCTTTTTCAGGTTGAAACCTGTCTGGACACGTGAAATTGGAGGTGGAACCCTCCCCAAATAAAAAGGCCCTCTGGAGGTCTTCATTGCTTCCTACTAGCCATGTCTGGGAATTCAACTTATATGTATATAGCCTGATATCAGTATCCTCTTTTCTTGAATCAGAGCGATACAGAGATTGTGAGTGAGGAAAACCCGACTTGGGTAAATACGGCGGACTGTGAAGATCTGGTATTTATATATGTAGCGGTCTTCCCCCACCTTCTCCCCTCTCTTCATGGCTGGTTTTACTCGTCTAGGGGTATCTGGGAGAAGGGGGAAAGATGCACACCACCAGCTCGGCTCTCTGATGTAGGATGCAGAGATATGAGCTAAACCGTTTACCTTCGGGTCTGCGTTTTAGGCTGGAGCTCATCTTCCTCTGTGGAGGATGATTGCCACTGTCACTGACAGGGACACTTAGCTTCCAGTAACCCGAGTTCCACACCATAAAAAGTCCAACTCTGTTTTATTGCTTTGATCAATAGGTAGACTGGTTGACTTTTAAAAGAACAGACAGGGTGTGGGAAAGAGTAGGTCCAGGCACAACACAATGAATAGAGTTTCTCCTGTTCCGTTTAGTGCAAACAGGCTTGGCGCACAGTCGCTGCCACCGACTGTGAATTTGGTCCCTGCCACTGACCTGGGTGAACATTGAGGCCTCTGCCACAGGCCTTGGATGAGGCCTGCCACTGACCTGAGGAAGATGGGTCCCTGCCACAGACCATGAGAACATGAATTACCTCCTTTAGAACAAAAGACCCCTGTCAGAGGAAGATATCCATCCGGACGGTCACCAGAGGCCTCCACCGTCACCAGCAAATGCTGCGCTGGCTCTTCAGGGAGGTCATGTCTCCGGTCCCT
Source organism: Rana muscosa (assembly GCA_029206835.1). NCBI lineage: Eukaryota > Metazoa > Chordata > Amphibia > Anura > Ranidae > Rana > Rana muscosa. Next base: position 157,568,157 of record CM055125.1, on the reverse strand, counting down.
TACACCCTGGATTCAGGCACCCAATACCGGGGGCACCTTAGGAATGCTTCGCCCTCGCGGGACCCAGTCGAAGGTACTGGGCCCAGGGCCTCCTTGTAAAGTACCCCACCCCAGGCTGAAGGTGCCTGGGATGGAACTCGACTCCACGCACCCAGGCCAGAGGGCGCCTGGGCACAGACGAACCGCAGCAGCCCCCAGGCCGAAGGTGCCTGGGGAATGGACCTTGTGCGCAAGATGTCCGCCTCCTTTTATATCTTCTCCCAGCAGGCACAGCAGGTTCTCCGCCCCGCCGTATTACTGCTGCGAGAGGACAAAAAGGGCACGGCTCTAGAATGGCAGTTCAACCCCGGTCCCAGGTGACAGCGCCACCCAGGGACCGCAGGGAACACAACACCATCCATACCTCCCACACTCCAAAGTGTCCATAAATCCCTAAAAATCAATGTATCTGGGCCATCTATAGCCCAGATACACCCCACTAAATTTGACACCCGCTACATATATTATACCTCTCCCTCTGTTTTTACTTTTCGTTTGGCAGCGGGGGATTTTCTGCTCTGTACCCCATCTTTTTCTCTTTTTGGTTGTCTCCCCCTCTGTAAGTGCATGTTAGAATGACAGGGAGATCTACAAAAGCTACAAAATGAACAAAAGGAACTGAAACTAAAACACCAAGAGAAAGCCTGAACACCAGCACAATCCAAAAATATTTAACCAAAGAGGGCAGTCCTAAAAAGTCTACCCCCGGAAAAACAACAGACGACTAAGAAAAAGAAAAAGGAGGCAATGAAAAAGAGGGGAGACATACAAGAAAAAACAAAGGCAGACACTAAGATGGATAGCCAAACAGCAAAGGGAGAGCAAAGCATACAATCTCAAATGCCAACTGAATCAGAAATAACTGAAATGTTCGAAACATTGGAAAAGAGACTAGAAAATTCATTTAAGATGGAAATCGCAACAATAAGAGCAGATCTGGGACAACTGCTGAAAAGGGTAGAGGAAACAGAAGAGAAGAACGACAAGCAAGGTTTAGAAATTCAAGAGTTAAAAATACAAGCTAAAATGCTACAAATTAGCCAGAGAGAAACATTATATAGATTAGAAAACTAGGAAAATCAAAGCAGACGCCAGAACCTAAGGATAAGGGTAAGTGGGAGGGGGAATAGATTAAATGTTAATCTCACAAAAAAACGTACACAATTAGAAACATATTTTATGTATAAGAAGATAGAATGTGAACAACCCATCTCAGTGAAAATAGGATGCAAAATTGGTATACCATGACCACTGTTAAATTTTTGACCTACAATGTCAGAGGGTTGAATACACCTACAAAAAGGCAAAAAATTCTAAAAGAGATTGAGCATCATGGGGCAGGAGTAGTCTTCTTACAAGAGACTCACCTGTCCCATGAGACAAATGTGAGGTTGTATTCCCATCGGCTTCCAACTTGGTATTATGGAGACTCAATGACAAATAAGGCAAAGGGGGTCGCAATTGGAATGGGCAGAGGGATCCGGTTCATCCTGGAGGACAGATAAACCGACCCAGAGGGAAGATATATTTTTCTAAGGGGGAGACTGATGGGAATGGAATGCACATTAGCGAATATATATTGCCCTAATAGAGACCCAACGGTATATTTGGGGGGAGCCCCGGAAAAATTGTCGGAGTTTTAAAAGGGGAGAAGTGTTCATTGCGGGGGACTTAAATTTTTGTATGGACCCAAACCAAGATAGTACGTCACGTGTACAAGGGACAAGGAAAGCTCAGTTGAAGGCAATAAAACAAAAACTTTACAGCCACCAGATGGTGGATATATGGATAATACAACACCCGAGGATACATGGGACGTACACGAGGATAGACTATTGGTTGATTGAACATAGGATGCTAGATTTTGTCATCGCTACTAATATTGAAATAACCACATTATCGGACCATGCACCAATGACTATGGAAATAAAAATACCCGGAACCCGGACACAAGCATACTCCTGGAGGCTGAACGAGGAACTCCAAGATAAACAAGGGGAGGAGGTAATAAAAAAAGAACTAGAACAATACTTTAGTCTAAATGGAAGATTGTGGATAATACCCTGTGGGAGGCCCACAAAGCCTACATAAGGGGGATCCTGATCTCACTGGGAGCCAGGAAAAAGAGAGAAAGAATAAAAAAGAGGGAAAAAGTAATAGAAGAAATATATTTGTTAGAACAAAGACATAAAAAAGGGGATGAAGAAGATCAGGAATTGCGACGAGAGCTAGTAATAAAAAGGGACGAACTGAAGGAACTACTAGAGCAGGAAATAAGGAAAACCTGCAATAAAATCGCTAAGGAAAGATATCAATGGGGGAATAAGAACCTTGGATGAGGCCTGCCACTGACCTGAGGAAGATGGGTCCCTGCCACAGACCATGAGAACATGAATTACCTCCTTTAGAACAAATCATTGAATTTTATAGAAAAAATACTAAATAAAAAGGGGGAAATTATTCACGATACAAAGGATATAGCGATGGTTTTTCGAGAGTTCTATGAACAATTGTACTCAGTCAGCCAGAAAGATCCAGGGGAAGTGGGGCAAAAATAAAAAATAAAAGATTATTTTAAAAAAAGCAAGGATCCCTCGGATATCAGAAGAAAGAGCAATATCCATTGAAAGGCCCATAACAGAAGAGGAAATCAACTGAGCATTAAAAGAATCAGCACCAGGAAAAAGTCCAGGGCCAAACGGGTATACGACACTATACTTGAAAAGGTTTAAAGACATCCTGACCACGAAACTATGTAAATATATGAACGGACTGGGTACTATATATGAGATGAGTAAGGAAGCTTTACTAGCATCAATTACAATCATAGCAAAAGAAGGTAAAGATAGCACCAAGTGTTCCAATTATAGACCAATATCATTGCTAAATGCGGACATAAAACTATTTGCAAAAATACTAGCAATAAGAATAAAAGAGTTAATGACTGAATTGGTCCACCCGGACCAGGTCGGGTTCGTTCCAAGTAGAGTGGGGTGGGACAATGGAGTGAGAACACTCCTACTCCTCCAAAAAATCAGAGAAGGTAGGGTCCCCGGTCTACTCCTGTCGATAGATGTCGACAGAGTAGACTGGGGATTCATGATGAATACATTGGAGAGTATAGGAATAGGTCCCAGGATGATGCAGTGGATACAAACATTATATAAAGGACCCATAGGCATGATAAAAGTCAACCGAACATTATCACCCCCCTTTGGTATGAAAAACGGGAGGAGACAGGGCTGCCCCCTGTCTCCGCTACTTTTCATGCTCACGCTAGAACCACTTCTGGCGACGGTGCGGGGAGATGCGGACATGGGGGGCTTTAGCATCGGAGAAGAGGAACACAAATTAGCTGCGTTCACAGATGATGTGTTATTTTACATATCTAACCACTGAATTACAATGCCTAATCTTTTGAAAGCATTAAAAGAATATGGAGAATTATCCAATTTCAAGATTAATCCAAGCAAATCCGAGATACTAAATATAAATATAAAAGTAAGTGAGGAACAGTATTTACAACGGGAGTTCCCATTTCCCTGGAGGAGGACGGAAATAAAATATCTGGGGATCAAATTAACAGCCTCACCAAAGAAAATATATCAAGCAAATTACATCCCATTATTAGAGGAAATTAAAATAGAGATAAAGAGAATATCAGCACGCACTTTATCATGGATAGGCCGGATCAATGCCCTAAAAATGATAATACTCCCGAAGATTATGTACAAGTTTCAGATGCTCCCCATACACATACCTCCAATGTATTTTAGAGTATTAAAAACATTAATTACAAAATTAATATGGCACAATAAGAAACCTAGAACAGCACTGGCAACACTGAAGACAACAAAAAGTCAAAGGGGACTGAGCGTTCCTGACTTGCAAAAATATTACGAGGTAGTATTGCTAACACGGTTGGTGGAATGGACGAAACTCAGAAACGATAAAAGATGGGTCAATATAGAACACACAATGGCAAACTGTCAGGGTCACCTGTGGCCAGGTGACAGATGCACACCGTAGGGGGACAGGAGTGCACCGCGGGGTAGTGAACCCTATGGCTGGCTTCTGCGGATAGGAAACTGGGTGGTTGTGGAAAGCGGGACCAGAGGAGCACAACCGGGATCCTAACGGAAGCGAGAGCCAAGATTCCCCAGGGCGCGGAGTCTAAGACCCAGCTGGTCTTCTCCAGGGCCTCTAGTGGTGAGGATGTTACGCTGCAGGCTGGGACCAGGTCGCGGCCCCTGGAGTTTCCTAGCTCACGCCCCGTAGGATAAGGGGAAAAGAGGGGAAGCAGCAGCACACGATAGAGAGAACCGAATAACAAGCTGAAGGTCAGGGGCCACAAGCAGACAAGGATAACGAAGAACGAGCCGAAGGTCAAGGGTCACGAGCAGACAGGGATAGTCGGGGACAAGCCAATAACGTAACAGAGAGACAGACGTAGCACACGGCAGGCAGGAACCCAAACACACAATGCCTAACAAACACGCCGATCAGCAAAGCAGGCCTGCAGTGCACAGGTCAATATAGTGTTCCGTGATAGGGCCTGGGGTGGAGCCAGGCCGGGAGGAGACCACAAAGGAAGCCAGGTGAAGGAGGTCTGGTCTCCAGATGAACACACGAGGAGGAAGGCAAGATGGCAGACAGACATCAATGCATATCCATGACAGTACCCTCCCTCTTACGAGGCCTCCCCCTTCCCCGCCTGGGCCCAGGTTTAGAGGGAAACTTCAGATGAAACTCCTTTAACAGACGAGGTGCAAAGACCTCAGATGCAGTGATCCAAGACCTCTCCTCAGGACCAAACCCTTTCCAATGAACGAGGTACTGAAGAACGCCTTTACAGAGTCGGGAGTCCAGAATTTGACTGATCTCGTACTCCTGATTATCCTCAGCGACAGGCGCCATGGTAGGGAGAGGACGAGAGAATTTATTGAGGACTAAAGGCTTTAGAAGAGCAACATGAAAGGAGTTAGTGATTTTAAGGCTCTTAGGAATCTGGAGTTTGAAACAAACCGGATTCAGTTTAGCAGTTACCGTGTATGGACCGATGAATCGTGGAGCAAACTTCAGAGAAGGAACTCGGAGCTTGATGTTCCTGGTAGAGAGCCAGACTTTGTCCCCTGGCTGAAGAGAAGGCGGTTTACGCCTGCGGCGGTCGGCAAAGCCTTTGAATTTTTCAGCAGCTGCCCGGAGGGAATCATGAACGTGACCCCAAACGGAATTGAGAGACTCCTGAACCGAAGCCAAAGCTGGAATGTCTGGAGAACAGATCATGGGAAGAGGAAGTTGAGGGTGTTTTCCATAAACTGTGAAAAAGGGTGTCTTCTGCGAACTGGTATTCACATGATTGTTATGGGAGAATTCTGCCCACGGGAGTAGAGAGGACCAATCGTCATGGTGAGAAGACACAAAGGTGCGAAGAAAGACCTCTAACTCCTGATTAACCCTCTCAGTCTGTCCATTGGATTGGGGATGGTAAGAGGAAGAAAAATCCAAGACAATATTGAGGGATTTGCAAAAGGCTCTCCAAAAACGAGACGTGAATTGGACTCCCCTGTCGGAAACAATATGAGAAGGGACCCCATGTAGGCGGAGAATTTCCCGAATGAAAATGGGAACCAAGGCAGGGGCAGAAGGAAGACCAGGAAGAGGAACAAAATGAGCCATCTTGGAGAATCGATCGATTACCACCCAAATGACTGTATTATTCTCAGACAGTGGGAGATCGGTGATAAAATCCATAGCAATATGGGCCCAGGGTTCCTTAGGAATGGGCAAGGGCATGAGGAGACCAGCAGGAGCTTGTGTGGAGGATTTGGACTGAGCACAGACATGACAAGCTTTAACGTAGTCTTTGACGTCTGAGCGGAGATTAGGCCACCAGTAGTGACGACTGATGAGTAGGAAGGATCGGAGGAATCCAGAATGCCCTGCCACCTTGGAATCATGTCCCCAACGAAGGATCTTAGCTCTTAGCTCAGTGGGGACAAAGGTCTTACCAGGCGGAATTTTAGACTTCAGGGTGGTAGAGTGGGCAACAATGCATGAGGTGGGAATGATCGGCTCAGGTTCAGGGGCGGACTCCTCGTCCAAAGTGTCAAATGACCTAGAGAGCGCATCAGCCCGACCGTTGCAGGAACCAGGTTTGTAGGTAATCGTGAAATTAGAACGGGCAAAGAAGAGACTCCACCTGGCCTGTCTAGGATTCAGACGTTTAGCATTCTGTAGATACTGTAAATTCTTGTGATCGGTAAAGATCGTTATGGAGTGAGGGGAACCCTCCAAGAGATGACGCCACTCCTCTAACGCCAATTTAATTGCGAGAAGTTCCCGATCACCGATGGCATAATTCCTCTCTGCCTGAGAATTTTTTTTGGAGAAGAACGCATATGGTTGGCGTCTCTTCTCAAAGATTTGAAGAAGCACAGCTCCCACCCCCATTGAGGAAGCGTCCACTTCAATAAAAAATGCATTCCCAGGATTTGGTCTCCTCAAGAGGGGGCCAGAAACAAAGGCCTGTTTCAGGTTGTGAAATGCAGAGACAGCTTCGGGAGGCCAGTCTCTGGCATTCACACCCTTCTTGGTCAAAGCGATAATAGGCGCGGCAATGGAAGAGTAATTCCTTATGAACTGCCTATAATAATTAGTGAAGCCAAGAAAGCGCTGTGTGGCCTTGAGGCTAGCAGGAAGAGGCCAGTTGGTGATAGCCAAGGGTCCATACGAAGCCCCGAACATGAGACGAAGCACCCCAAAAACAGGACCTCAGAACATTCAAAGGAACATTTCTCCAGCTTGGCATAGAGATTGTTCTCTCTAAGACGTTGAAGTACAGTGCGGACATGGTTTTTGTGGACGAGCAGATTTTCAGAAAAGATCAGAATGTCATCCAGATAGATGACAACAAACTGGTACAGCAGATCTCTGAAGATTTCATTGACAAAGTTTTGAAACACGGCTGGAGCATTACACAGACCAAAAGGCATCACCAGATATTCGTAATGCCCGTCTCTAGTGTTGAATGCAGTCTTCCATTCGTCACCCTCCCGTATTCGAATGAGATTGTACGCGCCTCTGAGATCCAACTTGGTGAAAATGGAGGCACCTTTCAACCTATCGAATAGCTCAGATATTAAGGGTAAGGGGTATCGATTTTTAATAGTAACCGCATTTAAACCCCGATAATCGATGCAGGGTCTTAAGGTACCATCCCTTTTGGCAACAAAAAAGAACCCTGCCCCTGCAGGCGATGAGGATTTCCGGATGAAACCTCTCTCCAGATTTTCTGCGACATACTCCGACATGGCCTGGGTCTCTGGGATGGACAGAGGGTAGGTACGACCCCTGGGTAGAGTTGCTCCGGGGACAAGATCAATAGCACAGTCAAAAGACCTGTGGGGAGGAAGCACCTCAGCTGATTTTTTACAGAACACATCCCGGTAATCGCTGTATGCAGCAGGAAGATCAGAAGAAACAGAAGTGGCAGCAACCGGAAGACTCTCCTTGGGGGTCACCTTGAGAAGACACGACGAGAAACATGAGGAACCCCAGGCCAGGATCTGCCCAGAGACCCAGTCCACATGTGGAGAGTGGAGCTGTAGCCAAGGGAGGCCCAATACAACTGGGGTAGAGGCCTTGGGTAGAATAAGAAAGGATATCCACTCCTGGTGGAGAATCCCTACCGACATCCTAATGGGTAGCGTCTGGAAGCGAATAGGGCCCCCTGGGAGAACAGTGCCATCAATTGCCGAGACTACCAATGGGGTAGTGAGAGGTGAAAGGGTAAGCTTCATAGAAGAAGCAGTTCTCCAATCCATAAAATTGCCTACATGAAGGAACACCGGCAAGAGCAGGCGAGAAGGTGATGTTTCTGGGTCCAATACTCCACCTTCCAAATGTATTACGCCCGAACGTTCTCCGGACAGAAGCGAGCAAAAGTCACGAAAATGACCCTTGCCCCCACAATAGAGGCACAAGCCCAGAGTTCTGCGCCTAGCACGTTCTTCGGGGGTTAGTCTGGTCCGGCCCAGCTGCATAGGTTCTTCAGCAGGTAGAGGATGCTCCACGGAATGAAGGGAGGGGAGCTCAGACTGGCTAGGACCCAGAGAGTGCTGGCGTCTTTTTTCTAAGGACCTCTCTTGAAAACGAATGTCGATCTGGTTGCATAATGAAATTACATCGTCCAGACCGACGGGAATGGCTCTTCCCGCTAATTCGTCTTTCACTCGGTCAGAGAGGCCATGTAAAAAGGTAGCGACCAGGGCCTCATTATTCCAGCTCAATTCAGCTGTGTGGATACGGAACTGAAGAGCATATTGCCCCACTGAACTAGATTCTTGGCGAAGACGTAAGACAGCACTAGCCGCTGAAGAAGCCCGAGCCGGCTCTTCGAAGATATTACGAAAGAGCTTCAAGAAATCGGACAGACTGGAAACCACCGGATCGTTCCTCTCCCACAGGGGGGCAGCCCAGGCCAAAGCTTCACCGGAGAGGAGGGAAATGATATAGGCTACCTTTGCCCGGTCAGACAGGAAGCTTTGAGGCTGAAGCTCAAAATGAATTGTGCATTGGCTGAGAAAGCCCCTGCAGGCCTTGGAGTCCCCAGAGAAACGGAACGGAGCTGGCAATCTTAGTGAGTGTGAGGCTGCGACTGGTGCGATAGGTACAGCCGCTGGTTGTACCTGGGGTTGCGGATTCGGGGTTCCCAAGGAGACCTGAAGCTGCTCGAATCGAGAAGCCAGATCCTGGAGGAATCGCATCACCTGGGTCTGATTTGATTCCTGGGACTCAAGTCTGCGAACTATGCCCTGCAATGGATCATCCGCGGGAAGCGGGATGTCAGCCGGGTTCATGGCTGATCAAACTGTCAGGGTCACCTGTGGCCAGGTGACAGATGCACACCGTAGGGGGACAGGAGTGCACCGCGGGGTAGTGAACCCTATGGCTGGCTTCTGCGGATAGGAAACTGGGTGGTTGTGGAAAGCGGGACCAGAGGAGCACAACCGGGATCCTAACGGAAGCGAGAGCCAAGATTCCCCAGGGCGCGGAGTCTAAGACCCAGCTGGTCTTCTCCAGGGCCTCTAGTGGTGAGGATGTTACGCTGCAGGCTGGGACCAGGTCGCGGCCCCTGGAGTTTCCTAGCTCACGCCCCGTAGGATAAGGGGAAAAGAGGGGAAGCAGCAGCACACGATAGAGAGAACCGAATAACAAGCTGAAGGTCAGGGGCCACAAGCAGACAAGGATAACGAAGAACGAGCCGAAGGTCAAGGGTCACGAGCAGACAGGGATAGTCGGGGACAAGCCAATAACGTAACAGAGAGACAGACGTAGCACACGGCAGGCAGGAACCCAAACACACAATGCCTAACAAACACGCCGATCAGCAAAGCAGGCCTGCAGTGCACAGGTCAATATAGTGTTCCGTGATAGGGCCTGGGGTGGAGCCAGGCCGGGAGGAGACCACAAAGGAAGCCAGGTGAAGGAGGTCTGGTCTCCAGATGAACACACGAGGAGGAAGGCAAGATGGCAGACAGACATCAATGCATATCCATGACACAAACAAGCAACTAGGAAGGGACATATGGACACCACCACAGTATAGGACATTGGGAGAAAAAACACATACATTGACACAAATTGTATTGAAAACATGGGATAAGGTGCACAAGAACAACAAATGGAAATATAACTCACCACTGATAGCACTAAAGGGAAATAACTATTTTGCATCGGGGAAAAACTCAATAGGAGGGAATTGGATTAAAAAAGAAAACGCACAACTTTGGGATATAATACAAGGAGGAAAAATTTGCACTATACAAGAGTTAAAAATAAAAAAGGATTTGATGGATATAAATGAATGGAGGTACTTCCAACTCAACGCATTTTATAGCTGCACTCCCACATCGGTTGAGAGAAGGAGATGACTTAACCTCGATGGAGCGTTTATGTACTATTGAAAAAACTCGAGGGAATATATCTAGGATATATAAAATCCTCATGGAAACAGAAGGGTTGGAAGTTCCGACATTTATAAAAAATTGGGAGAAGGAATTGGGGGAATGAGGAAGGAACCAAGAAGTAGGTAAAATTCTGAAATTAGTACATGGATCATCAATAAATAGCAGGATAATAGAAATGAATTACAAATGTATAACTAGGTGGTATAGAACCCCAGATATCCTAGGGAAGTATCAGATAGGACAGACAACAGAGTGCTGGCGGGGGTGTAAACAAACGGGAACCATGGCTCATATTTGGTGGGGATGTCCAAAAATTAGAACCTACTGGAAGGAAATATTAAGTTACATCAAGGAGATTACCAATATTGACCTACCGGAAGAGCCATGGGCATGTTTATTTCATGGAGTGGACATTCCGATAAAAGAATATAGAAACTCAATGATAATACACATGATGAATGCTGCAAAAAGCTTGATACCGGAGAACTAGAAAGAAGTGGATAGCCCAAAGATAGGGGAGTGGTTTGATAAGATAGAAGAGATTCTAAATATGGAATACCTAAGACATAGTTACGAAGACACTAGAGAAGGATTTTCTAAGAGATGGGAAGAATGGAAAAAGTTTAAATTAACAAAGAAATACAGCGAAATCAAAAGTACGTAGTGAGGAGGTAAAATAAGGGGTAAGGGGTGGGATATAGGTTAGGGGGAGGTAGGGGGGGGTGGGAGGGAAAGGTCACTGAAATATGTCAATATATATACCCCCACTGGTGTGGGAAATGTTGTTTGGTTTTATGACTTTTGTATAATATAAAATTAAATAAAATAAAGAATAAAAATAGAGTGGAGTGTAGTGCCCTGTGCACGCGGTCGGTTTTTCCGACGGGAGAACCTTGTTTTTTTTTTTCTACGGAAAATGGCTCGGGCTTGTGTTGCATGCGCATGGTCGCGCGGGTCTTGTCTGGAGTTCCGAGCGTCGGTAGCACGGTGGCGTACGGCACGTGCGATGGGCCGAGATCGGTGGAGTTCGGTGGGTGGTTCGGCTCTTTTGCTTGATTCTAGCCGTGCGTGTTTTTTTTCGTGTTGTGGTTCCATGCAGACGACCGCGATTCCCGATACGAGTTTTTCCTGTCACGAGGGTGGAGAACCAGCTCTTGGTCTTTTTTGTCGGGAATTCCCACGGGGAAGGTGTGATGGAGCATGTACACGGTCGAAGTTCCTGACGGAGGGCTCACATCGCACTTTTCTTGTCGGAGGGACTGTTCGTGTGCGCGAGACAAAACTCTGCTTTTGCTGAGAATAAAAAAAAAAAAAAGTACCTTCTTCTTGCTCTCTGGGGTCTCTATTTTTTTTTCACTCCCGGGAACAAGGATAGGGACGTAAAAGAAGTGGAAACACACCCAAATGGGCAACATATGCCTAGAGGTATGCACAGGTATTTATTCTGCTATAATGTTTAACATTATGTAAGATGAATGAATACTAAAATATGATTACAAGATATTCTTTTAGACGTGGATTTATTGCACAATGTTATATAGCAAACATACTGCTTGTCTTCAGTGTTTGTTTGTCATAAAGGTTTTCAATAAAAACTAATTTAAAAAAATGTTGGCTGTGATTTAATGTTTGCATAGCATATTTTCAGAATTGTACTTTATTAACAGCTTTCTGTAGCTAGTACAGATATCAATATATTTAATTTTCTTTTACAAGTTTGGTATCTACACCCCTATATGGATGTTTACCGGCTAAATCTTCACTACACGGATTCATACTATATTGGGACTTTGTTTTAGTTTTGTTTTTTATCCTTGATTTTACTTTCAATATTTGAAATATGTGGACATTTTTTATTCATAAAATTTTTTATCCATTCATTTATATCTGTATATTTCACAATATTATTGCAATTATTCACGCCTTTGGTTTAATAGTTTTCTCACTATTATCTGGAGACTTTGCCTTAGTTTTCCTCTCTTAGCTTTTTTGCATTTTTGAAATAATTGCAATTTTTCCATTTTAATATTTGGAATATTTATAACAAGCTTTAACATTTTAGCGCTGCACCCACTTTTCTAATCTATTTCACAGAGTTTTTTTGTATTTAAAACTTTTGGTGCTAGCAGCTTTCTTTTATATACTATTATTAATTTATAGTCTTTTTGCTCACATTTCTAGCGCAGCGTTAACCTCTTGGTTTTTTATACATCAATATATTTAAAGCGGAAGTAAACCCATCCATAAAACCGTTTCATTTCGGGCACGTGCCAGAAATGCAACACTCCCATTGGTTGTGCTCTCAACCAAACTGTCAAACCATCCAATGGCTGGTGTCATAACTGATCACATGTGCAGCATTATGGCAGTTGAAGATTAAATAGGGGCCAAGATGGCTGCTTCCTTGTCTAAAACCGATAGGAGGGTTTACTTACACTTTAAGATGAAAGTCACCATTTTGGGCATTTTTTGAAGATTGGTAGACAATGTTGTATTTATTGATCTGGATGATGCTTGCTGCGAAACTGCTCTAGTGGTGAACAATTGAGAAGACAGGTCAGAAAACTGGTTTAATTTGTTGTTGTTCTCCCGGCACCAGCAGCATTTTCCCACATCTCAGTCTCCCACCATAGAGTCATAACAATGAATGCTTGGTAGAGCAAACCTTCAAGTTTGATAAGCCAGATCACACCTGCCTAAGCAAAAGCTTTTTAAATCCACAGACAACTTAAGACACATCATCTACTAAGATGAAATGCATTAGAGGAATAGCTTCATAGTGAGTTTGTTGTTTACAATAAGTACAAGCAAACAAACAATCATGATAATAGCTCATATCTTGAACAATAAACCAGTAATATCTTATATGATAACAAGTAGAGTGCTGGAGCTCCTTAAATCCTATGGTAATAATTAGGGATGAGCCGAACACCCCCCCCCCCCCCCGGTTCGGTTCGCACCAGAACCTGCGAACGGACCGAAAGTTCGCGCAAACTTTAGAACCCCGTTAAAGTCTAATGCTGCGTACACACGATCGGTTTTTCTGATGAAAAAACACCGATGGACTTTTTTCATCGGACAAACCGATCATGTGTGGTCCCCATCGGTCTTTTTTCCATCGGTATAAAAAAATAGCACCTGTTTTAAATTTTACCGAAGGAAAAAAAAACGATAGCAAATTAGGATCGTCTGTGTGAAACTCCATCAGACAAAAAAACCCACGCATGCTCAGAATCAAGTCGACGCATGCTCAGAAGCATTGAACTTCATTTTTCTCGGCTTGTCGGAGTGTTTTACGTCAGGGCGTTTTGGACGGTCGGATTTTTGACTGATGGTGTGTAGGCAAGACTGATGAAAGTCAGCTTCATCGGATTTCCGATGGAAAAATTCATCGGATTTTATTCCATCGGAAATCCGATCGTGTGTACAGGGCATAAGGGACTCGAACGTTTCAAATCAAAAGTGCCAATTATAAAGGCTAATAGCAAGTTATTGTCCTAAAAAGGGTTTGGGCCCCAGGGTACATGTATCAATGCAAAAAAAGGTTTAAAAACTGCAGTTTTTTCAGGAGAAGTGATTTTAATGATGCTTAAAGTGAAATATTCCTTTAAATATCGTACCTGGGGGGTGTCTATAGTATGCCTGTGAAGTGGCACGTGTTTCCTGTGTTTAGAACTGTCCCTGTACAAAATTACATTTCTAAAGGAAAAAAAGTCATTTAAAACTGCTTGCGGCTTTAATGTAATGTCTGGTCTCGGCAATACAGATGAAAATCATTGAGAAAAATGGCATGGGTACCCCCCCCCCCCAGCCCAGTACCAGCCCCTTTGGGTCTTGTATGAATATTAAGGGGAACCCCGCACCCAAATTAAAAAAAGGAAAGGCGTGGGGCCCTTAGGTCCTATATACACCGAACAGCAGTATACAGGCGGTGCAAGCAAGACAGGGACTGTAGGTTTGTTGTTAAGTAGAATCTGTTTGTAATTTTGAACTGGTACATTTTTAAAGTGTAGCTCCAGCCAAAAAATCTATTTTTAAGCTTTTTGGAAAACATAGGGAAGGGTTATCTCCCCTGTAACATTTGTTTTGTTGTCTGTGCACCTCTTCAGAACATTTCACCTCACTTTCCGTCCAAATGACAATTTTTTTTGAAAATTTTGGGTTTTTAATGAAACAAGGATTGGTGATAAAGCATCAGTGGAGAGGAGACACGTTTTTCCCATATTAACTCTTACAGGAGAGAATTTCCCTTCCTAGGGGTAGATTTCCTCTCACTTCCTGTTGTCTCCTTCCGTTTGCAAGTAGGAGTCGTTTGTAAGTTGGATGTTTGAAAGTAGGGGTCTGCCGTATACACTGTGCAGAAATTTGGCCCTTAGGTGTTAGTGTTGCCATAACACTGTAAGCCCTCACAGTTACTCTTGGTGGGCGCTGAAACGGGCCCTGCTGTGAACTAGTATATCAAGAATTGTAATTACATGCCCTTGTTAAACAGTGGTAGAAAAATTGGGCCTTTGGTGGTGGTGGTGGTGTTGCCACAACACTGTAAGCCCTCACAGTTACTCTTGGTGGGCGCAGGAATGGGCCCTGCTGTGAAATATTAGATCAAGATTTGTAATTACATGCCCCTGTTGAACAGGGGCAGGAAAATTGGGCCTTAGGCACTGGTGCCACAGCACTGCAACACCTCGCAGATACTCTAGTTGGAGCGCAGGAATGAGCCCTGCTGCAAAGTATTGCATCAAAAATTGTAATTACACGCCCCTGTTAAACAGGGGCTGAAAAATTGGGCCTTAGCCACTGGTGGCGGTGCCACAAAACTGCAACCCCTCACAGATACTCTAGTTGGAGTACAGGAATGAGCTCTGCTGCAAAGTATTGCATCAAAAATTGTAATTACATGCCCCTGTTAAACAAGGGCTGAAAAATTGGGCCTTAGCCACTTGTGGCGGTGCCACAAAACTGAAACCCCTCACAGATACTCTGGTTGGAGCGCAGGAATGAGCCCTGCTGCAAAGTATTGCATCAAAAATTGTAATTACACGCCCCTGTAAAACAGGGGCTGAAAAATTGGGCCTTAGGCACTGGTGCTGGTGCCACAACACTGCAACCCCTCACAGATACTTTAGTTGGAGTGCAGGAATGAGCCCAGCTGCAAAGTATTGCATCAACAATTGTAATTACACGCCCCTGTTAAACAGGGGCTGAAAAATTGGGCCTTAGCCACTGGTGGCGGTGCCCAGAACCAAAAATGTTCTTACAAGCTATCAGCATGATCATTGAGGAGGAAGAGGATAGTCACTCAGCATAACAGGATAGTCACTCAGCATCAGCATAGGCAGTCTTGAAGGGATCTGACATTTAAAAAAAATACTCGGTTACATCAGCATCAGGTGCTTGGTAGCTGGTGGTGATCCAAGACTGATTCATTTTTATGAAGGTCAGTCGATCGCCTGAGTCGGTGGACAGGCGCACCCTGTGATTGGTTACAAAGCCTCCAGCAGCACTGAATGTGTGTTCCAAAAGAACGCTGGATGCAGGACAGGCCAGAAATCTCAATTGCATACTGTGCAAGCTCTGGCCAGTGATCCATCCTCAAGACCCAGTAACCCAGAGGATTTTCGGTGGGGAAGGTGTCCAAGTCTGATCTTGCCCCCAAGTTTTCCTGCACCATGTAAAACAGACGGTGGCGATGGTTGCTGGAACCGATCCTACCTTGGGGCTGCAGACTGAAAAATTGTCTGAACGCATCGGTCAGACGGCCACCTTCTCCACCGCTCCTTCTTTGACTGACCGAAGCCTCAGCAACACGCTGTCCAGGACCAGGAATTTGTAACCTCCCAGTCTCTGGGAAAGCGTTGCACAGACCTTATTGCAAGGCCTCTCGAAGATGTTTCATCCTCTGCTCCCTCTGCGATGCCAAGATAAGGTCCGCAACCTTACCCTTGTAACGTGGATCAAGGAGGGTTGCCAGCCAGTAATGATCCCTCTCCTTGATACCACGAATACGAGGATCCTTCCGCAGGCTTTGCAGGATCAGGGAAGCCATGCACCGTAGGTTTGCTGAGGCTTTTGGTCCGGAGTCCTCTGGGTCACTCAGGATGACATGATCCGCAGCCACCTCCTCCCAGCCACGTACAAGTCCATGGGTTTCTTGAGACTGTAATTGATCCCTTGAAGACTGCTGCTGATGCTGAGTGCTATTCTCCACCTCCATGCTGACACAATCCTCCTCTTCCTCCTCGTCCTCTTCCTGTGTGATAGGCGGGCCAGCAGGAACACTGTCTGGATAAATGGGGCCTTGAGTGGTAAGGAAGTCCTCCTCTTCCTGCCTCTGTTCTGCCTCAAGTGCAATGTCCATTATTCCATGCAGCGTCTGCTCCAACAGTTGGACAAGAGGGACAGTGTCACTGATGCATGCACTGTCACTGCTCACCATCCTCGTGACCTCCTCAAATGGTGACAGGACAGTGCACGCATCCCTGATCATGGCCCACTGGCGTGGGAAAAAAAAAAGCAAGCTCCCCTGACCCTGTCCTGGTGCCATATTGCAACAGATACTCATTGATGGCCCTCTGCTGTGTGTGCAGCTGCTGCAGCATGGCCAACGTAGAGTTCCACCTGGTGGGCATGTCACAGATGAGGCGATCCTTGGGCAGGTTGTAATCCTTTTGGAGGTCAGCCAGCCGAGCACTGGCATTATATGACCGGCGGAAATGCCCACAGAGTTTCCTGGCCTGCTTCAGGACATCCTGTAAGCCCGGGTACCTGCCCAAGAACCGCTGCATCACCAAGTTAAGGACGTGAGCCAAACAGGGCACATGGGTCAGTTGTCCCTGTCGGAGGGCGGAGAGGAGGTTGGTGCCATTGTCGCAAACCCCCTTTCCTGGCCTAAGCTGGCATGGCGTCAACCACCTCTGAGCCTGCCCCTGCAGAGCTGACATAATCTCTGCCCCAGTGTGGCTTCTGTCCCCCCAAGCACACCAGCTCAAGCACCGCATGGCATCTTTTGGCCTGCGTACTTGCGTAGCCCCTTGAATGCCTACAGAGCACCGCTGGTTCCGAGGACAAAGCACAGGAAGAGGCCATGGAGGAAGAAGAAGAGGAGGGGGTGGAGGAGAGAGGTGTGTCAGAATCACCAGTAGTAGCATTTTGGAGGCCTGGTGGCGGAACAACCTCCAACACTACTGCACCTTGTCCTGCATCCTTCCCAGCTGCCATCAGAGTCACCCAATGTGCCGTGAAAGATAGGTAACGTCCCTGTCCATGCCTGCTGGACCAAGAGTCAGCGATAATATGCACCTTACCGCTGACCGCCCTGTCCAGCGAGGCCAAGACATTGCCTTCCACATGCGGGTAGAAAGCCGGAATCGGCTTCCGTGAGAAAAAGTGCCATTTGGGAACCTACCACTGAGGAACCGCACATTCCACAAACTTACGGAAGGGGGCAGATTCTACCAACTGAAAAGGCAGCAGTTGAAGTGCTAGCAATTTAGCCAAGCTAGCATTCAACCGCTGGGCATGTGGATGGCTGGGAGTGAACTTCTTTCGGCGGTGCAGTAGCTGGGGCAGAGAAATTTGCCTGGTACAATCTGACGTTAGTGTACCGATAGCAGATTGCCCGCAAGTAATTGGCTGTGACATACCTAATTCTACACCTTCATTCCTCTCAGTGTAGGTTTAGGAGAGGACTGAAGGTATAGTGGGGTTGGAGATCCCAGCTGATGAGGAGCAAGGAGAGGTCCGCTTTATTCATTGGTGTGGGTCTTTTAGGTGTGCTTGCCAATGAACTGCATGGCAGGTCGACATATGTCTGATCAAGCATGTGGTGCCCAAGCGGGTGATGTTTTGGCCACGCGAGATACGCCTGAGACATATGTTGCAAATAGCAGCGCTGCTATCTGATGCACTTGTCTCAAAAAAGGCCCACACCAAAGAAATTTTGGAATAACGCGCAGAGACAGCAGCGCCCTGCACATGCGAAGCTCTGCGGTGTGATGCAGTCAGTGTGCTGCCCTTAAGCTGGCCCCCGGAGGGCATCCTGCCTCGTTGGAGATGTGCCTCCTCCTCCTCCTCCTCCTCTCTCCTATCAGACACCCACGTGGAGTCAGTGACCTCATCATCCCCTCCCTCCTCATCACTGGAGCAAACCTGGCAGTATGCTGCAGCTGGGGGAACATGAATGCCAGATTGCTGTCCTTCTTGGGCACCCCCTCTCTCTGGGCTCACGTTACTACCCCCTCTCTCTGGGCTCACGTTTCTGCCTTCCTAACCTTCCTAACCTTCAAAATGCTGGGCATCCTCCTGGAGCATGTACCCAACACTGTGGTCAAACAGTTCGGGGGACATGGTGGGGCTAGGGAAGGAGTGACTGATGCCATTGAGCTGAGGGAAGAGGCCGCGTCGGCAGCTGCTTTGCCAGACAAGTACCCTGAGCCTGGGTGAGAGAGGATGAGGAGGATGAGGACGGCTTGGTCATCCACTCTACCAAGTCTTTGGCATGTTGCGGCTCAACATGGCCAGCTGCCAAAAAGAAGGACAAGCATGTCCCACGGCCACGTGCTGATGAGGATGCACTGTGTCCACAACCAGCACTGTTGCCTCTAGACACAGAGCCTGCTTGCCCTCTTTTGTTGGCTCGTGACTGTCTGCCTCTCCTTGTTTGCCTTCCAGACATACTAATGGCCTGCAGTGAGATGTAGCTGCACAAAGGTGGGATGTATATATATATATATATATATATATATATATATATATTGTGACAGCAGGAAGGTAAAGTCACCTGGTTGCATCCAGGGGGGTAGATATATTTCGCCCAGATTCAGGCTTTACGCCGACTTATACAGCTAGGTGGAGAGTTGTATAAGCCCAGCTGAGACTAGTGGGCTCATGGATGACTCATACCTCTAGGGAGAGGGCTGGGCGTCGTGCAGACAGGGAGTTGATGAGACCAGCTGAACCTTGTCAGCTCATTTAGGCCTCTATAAGAAACTCCCAGATTCATTAGATGTTAGCTCATGCCTGGAACCAGACCTGTGTGGACTGTCTAGGGAGAGTGAACCCCTGTGCGGTGAGGCAAAGCCTGTGTGGCTATTTGTTTGGACTTTTACTAAACCAGGGACTTAGGGACTAGGACAGCACCAGGCTGATCCCAGTTGTTAGTTTAGGAAACCTGCATGTTTAGTCAGAGGTCAAACTGACCAGGATTTATTTTGTTTGTTTCTTTTTGGCTTTGCTGTGTTTTTGTCACTGTACATAGAGAAATAAACCGCACCTTTTGATTTTGAAAACCACAACCTCCGTCTGCTGGCCCTGTTTTTGTGTGGGGAGCCCAACCAGGGGGTCACACACACCCGCTACCGAGTTAACCCCCTCACAGTTGGTGGAGAATGCGGGGAGTTTTTTTTAAGCCAGCATGGAGGAGATACTGAAACAGCTGGCTCTAGCAAATGCCAATCAACAGCAGACAAATGCAGGTTTGCAAAGGAGCCTTGCAGCCCAGCAGCAAGCTCATCAACAAGCCCAGCAGCAATCTGAGGCCCGCTTCATAGACCTGTTACAGAAGCAAGAGCAGAGACTACAACAAATGGAAGCAGTAATGCAGCAACGTCCGCAGACCAGTGAGGAAAGCCGTCCCACTAATACCGCGTCCTTTGGGGTGAGTCGTTTATTGACAAAAATGACTGGAGAGGATGATCCAGAGGTATTTTTGACCACATTTGAAAGGACTGCTGAAAGAGAAAAGTGGCCTGAGGAGCAGTGGGCTGGACTGGTGGCTCCTCTGTTAACTGGTGAATCGCAGAAGGCTTACTATGACCTAGAGCCTGACCAAGCAAAAGACTATGTGATGCTAAAAGCTGAAATATTGGCAAGGCTGGGTGTCACCCTGGCTGTCCGGGCTCAGCGTGTGCATAACTGGACTTTCCAGCTTGGAAAACCCCCCAGGTCTCAAATGTATGATCTCATTCACCTGAGCAGGAAGTGGCTACAGCCAGAGACTTTGTCCGCACCGGAGATTGTGGAACGTGTTGTGATGGATCGTTTCTTGAGAGCTCTTCCTACCGCCATTCAAAAGTGGGTAAGCCATGGAGACCCAGAAACGGCCGGTAAACTTGTGGATCGTGTAGAGAGATACTTGGCTACAGAGAACCTGACAGCCTCTTCCAGAGACTCTCGGACTTTCCACCCTAAGACCAGACCATCCCCAGGGGCGGATAAGAGGATTCCAAGGGGTGAGGGTGGAGAGAGTGAGAGGGTGGGAGCTCTACCCCAAGTTTGGCGAGAACAGCCTGGGAAATCAGCGGCTCAAGAGGCCGCAAGAAGGATCGTTTGCTACCGCTGCCGGCAAGCGGGACATATTGCAGCAAATTGCCCGGTTGTGGAGGAACCCATGCAATGTGACTTTCTGATGGACAGACGTCAGTCGCTGTGTGCGACAGTCGCATGCACTGCCATTCGGGGAACTGAGAAACATTTATGCAAAATGTGTATTAATGGTAGAAATGTTGTGGTATTGCTGGATTCAGGTAGCCTTGTGACCCTGATAAAGGCTGAATTAGTTAAAACAGAGGTCTCTGGGAATAGCAAGGTAGCTGTTATTTGTGTGCATGGGGACACCCGAGAGTATCCAGTGACTACAGTGTGTTTCGAGACCCCCAAAGGTACCCTCTCTCATCCAGTGGGGTTAGTATCTCAATTACCGCATGATGCCATTGTGGGAAGGGATTTTCCGAAGTTCTGGGAACTGTGGGATGATCCTGAGCCCCCCACTGGTGCCCCTATGTACCAGGAATGTGATAGCCAGAACTCCTCTGAGAGTGGGGAGGACTCTCCAGAATTTCCCTTGTCAGTATTGGCAGGGGAGACTCAAGAAACTGGAGAGGAGCCCACCTCCTCAGACGAAAACCTACCGTCTGTGGAGTTTTCTGATCTGGAGGTTCACAGGGAAAATTTTGCCACAGAACAGTTAAAAGACCCCGCCCTAATAAAGGCACGGGAAAACGTAGTGGAAATAGATGGCGAGTTAGTGAACCCAGATATTACCTGCACTTACCCATACTTCAGCGTAGAGAAGGACCTACTGTATCGGGTGGCAAAAAGGGCAGAAGAAACCGTTGAGCAGCTGGTGGTGCCCAAACCTTACAGGAAGTTGGTGTTGGAGTTGGCCCATGGGCACATTCTTGGAGGTCATCTGGGGACAGAGAAAACCCGAGAGAGGGTATTACAGAGATTCTATTGGCCTGGGGTGATGAAGGACATAGAAAATTATTGTTCCTCCTGCCCTGTGTGTCAGAGGTCGGCCCCGATGCCACATTTCCGTAGCCCGCTGGTCCCTCTACCCATCATTGAGGTCCCGTTTGAGAGAATCGCAATGGATTTGGTAGGTCCTATAATCAAGTCCGCTAGGGGGCACCAGTACATATTGGTTATAATGGACTATGCCACCCGTTATCCAGAAGCGATCCCTCTCAGAAATACCTCGGCCAAAACCATAGCCAAAGAGCTATCTCTTGTTTTTAGCCAGGTGGGTATTTGTAAAGAACTGCTTACGGACCAAGGTACACCCTTTATGTCCCGGGTTATGAAAGAGCTGTGTAAATTGTTCAAAGTGACGCAATTGCGTACATCTGTGTATCACCCCCAAACCGATGGGCTGGTTGAAAGATTCAACAAAACCCTAAAACAAATGTTGAAGAAAGTGGTGGATAGAGATGGAAAGGATTGGGACTGTCTACTTCCTTATTTGATGTTTGCTATTAGGGAGGTGCCCCAATCCTCTACGGGATTCTCCCCCTTTGAGTTACTGTATGGGAGACACCCAAGAGGGCTGTTGGATATTGCCAAGGAAACTTGGGAAAGTGAGAGTTCTCCCCACAGGAGTGTGATTGAGCATGTCGCCCTGATGCAAGATCGAATTGCACAGGTAATGCCCATCGTGAAGGAACATTTGGCCCAAGCGCAGTTGGCACAGCAGAGAGTGTACAACCGTGGAGCAAAGACCCGTACCTTTTCCCCGGGGGATAGGATATTGGTACTTGTCCCTACGGTTGAAAGTAAATTCCTTGCCAAATGGCAAGGCCCCTACGAGATAATGGAAAAAGTGAGCGAAGTGAATTACAAGGTCAGACAACCAGGAAGGCGAAAGCCCGAACAGATATATCACGTTAATCTGTTGAAAGCCTGGAGGGATAGAGAGTCCCTAGTCGCAGAAACTTGGTCACCAGCTCAAACTGGTTGCGTGATTCCGGAGGTTGGAATAGCAGCCACCTTGTCACAACCCCAACAACAGGAGGTTAAGGAGTTTGTGCTTCGCAACAAGGAGGTGTTCTCTGAGCTGCCGGGACAAACATCTGGGGTAGAGCATGATATTATTACCCCGCCCGGTGAAAGGGTGAAGTTAAAACCCTATCGGATCCCAGAGGCCCGACGGGAGGCAATACGGGAGGAAGTACAGAAAATGCTGAACTTAGGGGTGATAGAGGAGTCCCAAAGTGATTGGTCTAGTCCCATTGTGTTGGTGCCTAAACCGGATGGGAGCTGGCGATTTTGTAACGATTTTCGTCAGTTGAACAAAGTTACAAAATTTGACACCTACCCCATGCCACGTATAGATGAGTTGATCGACCGGCTGGGAACAGCCCGATACATGACGACTCTTGACCTCACAAAAGGGTATTGGCAAATTCCCCTGGCCAAGTCGGCCAAAGAGAAAACCGCATTTGTAACCCCAGACGGGGCGTTCCAATATAAGAGAATGCCGTTCGGGTTACAGAATGCGCCGGCCACATTCCAGCGGAAAATGGACCAGATACTGAGGCCCCATCGGAAGTATGCTGCGGCTTACCTGGATGACGTAATTGTCCATAGCACAGATTGGGCCTCACATCTGCCAAAAGGGCAAGCAGTCCTAGACTCTATCCGGGAAGCGGGGTTTACGGCTAACCCCAAGAAGTGTACCATTGGGCAGGAGGAGGCCAAATATCTTGGGTACACCATTGGCAGGGGAGTGATAAAACCCCAACTCAACAAAGTCGAGGCCATCCAGAGTTGGCCACGTCCCAACAGCAAGAAGCAGGTACGGGCCTTTCTGGGAATCGCGGGTTATTATCGGCGCTTCATTCCCCACTTTGCTTCTAAGGCTGTGCCCCTAACCAACCTGACGAAAGGGAAAGGGTCGGTCATGATTAAATGGACCCCCGAGGCTGAGGCAGCATTCCAATTCTTGAAACAAGCCTTATGTAGCCAGCCAGTGTTGTACTCACCCGACTTCTCTAAAGACTTTGTCGTACAAAGTGATGCGTCAGATGTGGGGTTAGGAGCAGTATTGTCCCAGGTCTGGAACGGGGAAGAGCACCCAGTCATTTACCTCAGCAGGAAGTTGAAGTCCCATGAGGTAAATTACGCCACGGTTGAAAAGGAGTGTTTAGCGGTGAAGTGGGCTCTAGATTCCCTTCGGTACTATCTGCTAGGTAGGCACTTTGACATGGTTACGGATCACGCTCCGTTAAAGTGGATGGCTCAAAACAAGGAGACAAATAGAAGAGTGAATAGGTGGTTCCTGGCCCTACAGGAATTCAACTTCACAGTAAAGCATCGCCCTGGCGTTCAAATGGGGAATGTGGATGCTTTGTCTCGAGTACATGAATGCCTGATTGCTGGTGTTCCAACCCCGAGGTTAAAACAAGAGGGGGGGGTATGTGACAGCAGGAAGGTAAAGTCACCTGGTTGCATCCAGGGGGGTAGATATATTTCGCCCAGATTCAGGCTTTACGCCGACTTATACAGCTAGGTGGAGAGTTGTATAAGCCCAGCTGAGACTAGTGGGCTCATGGATGACTCATACCTCTAGGGAGAGGGCTGGGCGTCGTGCAGACAGGGAGTTGATGAGACCAGCTGAACCTTGTCAGCTCATTTAGGCCTCTATAAGAAACTCCCAGATTCATTAGATGTTAGCTCATGCCTGGAACCAGACCTGTGTGGACTGTCTAGGGAGAGTGAACCCCTGTGCGGTGAGGCAAAGCCTGTGTGGCTATTTGTTTGGACTTTTACTAAACCAGGGACTTAGGGACTAGGACAGCACCAGGCTGATCCCAGTTGTTAGTTTAGGAAACCTGCATGTTTAGTCAGAGGTCAAACTGACCAGGATTTATTTTGTTTGTTTCTTTTTGGCTTTGCTGTGTTTTTGTCACTGTACATAGAGAAATAAACCGCACCTTTTGATTTTGAAAACCACAACCTCCGTCTGCTGGCCCTGTTTTTGTGTGGGGAGCCCAACCAGGGGGTCACACACACCCGCTACCGAGTTAACCCCCTCACAATATATATATATATATACTGATTATACTGCAGCTAGCAGAATCAACTGTGTGGCAATTGTCTTCAAGCGGTTGTATACCCGCTATTTTTTTTTTACACCTGTAAAGGAAAATGCATAATGAGCTTGTATGCACAGCATACAAGCTCATTATGAAATACTTACCTTAGAACGAGGTGTCGGGAACTTACCTGGTCCACGCCGAGGGAGATGTCCTCTTGCCTCGGCGTGTCTTCCGGGTATCGCGGCTCCAGCACTATGAGTGGCTGGAGCCGCGATGTCTCACTCCCGCGCATGCGCGCGGGAGACTTCGTTCCGGCGAGGTTTGGCGTCTGCCGAGCCTTCAGCCCGAGAATCCCCTGTGCGCATGCGCCGCTGCTGTCAGCGGCGCATTGCGAGGGGAATATCTCCTAAACCGTAAAGGTTTAGGAGATATTTCTTTTACCTACAGGTAATGTAAGCCTTAGTATAGGCTTACCTGTAGGTAAAAGTTTAAAAAATGACTTTACAACCGCTTTCAGTTAGTTTTAGGTGCACACTGTGCAGAGGACACAGTACACTAAGTGAAAATACTTGCAGCTCCCTGCCTGTGGTATTGGTATGAGAACACCACCAATTGTATTCAGGTACCTTTAGGTGCACGCTGTGCAAAGGACACAGTACACTAAATGAAAATAATGCAGCTCCCTGCCTGCGGTATTGGTATGAGAACACCACCAATTGTATTCAGGTACCTTTAGGTGCACGCTGTGCAAAGGACACAGTACACTAAGTGAAAATAAAGCAGCTCCCTGCCTATGGTATTGGTATGAGAACACCACCAATTTTATTCAGGTACCTTTAGGTGCACGCTGTGCAAAGGACACAGTACACTACGTGAAAATAAAGCAGCTAGCACAATCAGCTGCCTGCCTGTCAGTATAGAGAATAACAGGAACGGATCTAGCTAAACTGAATACAGTGTGTAAATATATATACACCACCTAGGATGCATATATATCCTCTACACACTGTAACTGCAGCTAACTGACTCGCCTGCCTGCTCTATCTAACTTAAATCAAATTACACTGTCTCTCTCTCTCTCTTTCTTTTAACAATCGCCGCAAGACACTACACAAGGCCGCCAAGCCGGCGGCCTTATATAGTGTGGGACGTATACCTACTCCTCTGAGCCATGATTGGCCAAAGCCACCCTGGCTTTGGCCAATTGTGGCTCTCTGTTTTTTCCTCGCTGTGATTGGCCAAAGCATGCGGGTCATAGTGCATGCTTGGCCAATCATCAGCCAGCAATGCACTGTGATGCCGCAGTGAATTATGGGCCGTGACGCGCCACTCGAATTTGGCGCTGTGACAGGGGTCACTTTGGGCATAGGGTGACTGAGGAAATTTATCTTGGACTAACTAAATTGGGATAGTAATAATAATCCACAATATGTACTGGTTGTTTGATTCTGAACTCAACAAGTTAATTGAGAGATGCTGATGTGCCACCTGGCTGCCTGTGTAATGTAAATGAGAGTCCCGGCTAGCTGCTTCATTGTGAAGAGTGATAATTAACTCTGTAATTGTGGGTATTGTAAATTAGCAGACAGACAGTCTGGGGAACATAAAGGTCATGCATAGTCATTTAAACTGAAAGGGGATTAGCTAATGAACTCACCTGTTGTCTGCTAAGAGATGTCAAAATAATGTGTATTGGGCCTCGTTATGTTGTGGGTGGAGTTGGACCATTGTTCCTTTAGATTAATGCAGTATTATTTTGGTGTATAAAAAGAGCCTGCTCTCATTAAAGATTGTTAGACCAGTTGGAAACCTCATACAGAGCGTTTGTCTCGTATTTCTGGAAGAATTATTCCTATGGGAAGCGGTCGCCTGACTGTGGAGTGTCGGTAGCGGATGTGTGTTTCGAAGAGGGAATATCCTAAACGGCGTTAACCCCTTTCATACTTGGGGTGCCGTTACATTGGTTGGCAGCGGTGGGATTTTCTCTCCAGTTACTGGGACACTGCAAACCACCACAGTGAATGATCCGCTATGCAGCCTGCAGGAAAGCCACGCTGAAAGACTTACTTGAGAGCCGTTGAGGGACCGGTGGGACAAAGAACAAGGCCACCCTGATCAGTGAGCTAGCCGAGATGGATCAGAGGGATGGTGATGCAGGACCCCGGTCAGTTGAAGACTTGTTTCAGCAACGAGTTTGAGAGCGGTTGGCATTATATGGTGCTAACCCATCAGAGACCGCCATACAGAATGCCATTAGAGACATCCAGCTGCAGGATGAGCGATAAGAGAGAGAACTAGAGCGGCAACATGAGCGGAGAATGGCGGAAATACGGCAATCGGAGACAACACCTAAAGATGCAGCGCCTTTCCGTAAGTTGCCCTTTCGGGCGTTCAAACTATTTAAGGAAGGAGAGGAGGAAATTGAAGCGTTCCTGCAGGACTTTGAGAGACTATGCCAGATACATGAAGTACTGCCCCAAGATTGGGTCGCCTTACTGGCGAGTAATTTAACTGGCAGAGCGGCGGATGCATATCGGGCGGCGGAGGATGAGGACGCTAAAGACTATGACCGGGTAAAAGTAGCTCTGCCAGCACGATTTGCCATTACACCCAAAGCCAGCCGGATTAAGTTTCAAGAATCCCGGAAACAAACCAACATAACATACGCGGAGTGGGCACATCATCTGCAGCGAAACCTTAAGGGCTGGTTCCAGGGAAGCCACGCTCATACCATAGAGGACATCACCCAGCTAGTACTCTTAGAACAGTTCTTTAACCACACCCCTCACGTATTACGGGATTGGGTGCGAGATAAGCGACCACAGGCTGTACAGCAAGCGGCTACTTTGGCCGATGAATATCTGGACTCTCGAAGGTCAGGCGAAAGCGAGCGCTATCCCCTATCTCGGCCCAGTTTACCAGCCTCTAACCCAACTTCAGCACCACCTCCAGCGGCCACTTATCCTCAGCAGCCCAGGTTCAACTCCCAGGACTACTCACAACCCATCAGGTGTTTCGGGTGTAAACAGCTAGGGCACAAAAAGCCAGACTGTCCGTTGAATCCAGCCATCCAGTCCCAGTCATGGAGACAGCCAGCAAGGGGGAGCCCCCGCACATCCATGCCTGTGGCCCACTGCGTTGAGGAGGAAGAACATTGGGGTGTCCTGCACGAGGCTGATCCAATACAAGCAGCTAACCGGGACAACAGGCAGCAACACAGGCAGACTGTCTGGGTCAATGGAAAGGTAGCCAATGGCCTACGTGATACTGGCGCCACCATGACCCTACTACAGAAGAACCTCATCCCAGAGAGCCAACATACCGGAGACACTGTAGCCGTAAGAGTAGCGGGAGGCACCGTCTTCCGGCTACCCGTTGCCCGTGTTCACCTGGATTGGGGGGTTGGTTCGGGACACGTGAATGTGGGGGTGATGAAGGATTTGCCAGCGGATGTACTACTGGGGAATGATTTGGGCCCCCTCGTTTCTGCTTATGCCCCGATGGGCCCCGCTGAAGCCAACCCAGTGACTACCTGTGCCCAGACCCATGCTGCTGGAACCGGCCCGCTTGCGGCTATAAACTGGGTAAGACTATCTCCCCCGACATGTACCTTAGATCAGGCACAATATCACAGTCTAAAATTGGAATGTGACAAGTTGGCCAGGGAGAAATCGGAGATGCAACGACACTACGTCATGTATTATGAGATGTCCCATGGCTTGAACATTGAAATGCACAAACAGGCTGAAATTGTCAAAAGGTTAAATGGGATTTGCGCCCAGGTTTTGCCTTACCTTTCCCAAGAGCATCAGCAACAAGTTTTGGGAGCCATTGAGAGAGCAAAGCAAGTGACTGTTCCAGAACTGAATTCCATTATTCGCCCTGCAACCTTACAACTTCACCATCAGCTACTGACCCGGTAAGCAAAATGGCAATGCTGATGGGTTGTCCAGGCATTAGAGGAATGGAACTATGGACTAACTTCGGAGTCAACCCGTCTGGGGTCTCCTCTTGTGTTAGTCTCCTGCCGAAAGGGGAGAGGTGTGACAGGGGTCACTTTGGGCATAGGGTGACTGAGGAAATATATCTTGGACTACCTAAATTGGGATAGTAATATTAATCCACAATATGTACTGGTTGTTTGATTCTGAACTCAACAAGTTAATTGAGAGATGCTGATGTGCCACCTGGCTGCCTGTGTAATGAAAGTCCCGGCTAGCTGCTTCATTGTGAAGAGTGATAATTAACTCTGTAATTGTGGGTATTGTAAATTAGCAGACAGACAGTCTGGGGAACATATAGGTCATGCATAGTCATTTAAACTCAAAAGGGATTAGCTAATGAACTCACCTGTTGTCTTCTAAGAGATGTCAAAATAATGTGTATTGGGCCTCGTTATGTTGTGGGTGGAGTTGGACCATTGTTCATTTAGATTAATGCAGTATTATTTTGGTGTATAAAAAGAGCCTGCTCTCATTAAAGATTGTCAGACCAGTTGGAAACCTCATACAGAGCGTTTGTCTCGTATTTCTGGAAGAATTATTCCTATGGGAAGCGGTCGCCTGACTGTGGAGTGTCGGTAGCAGATGGGTGTTCGGAGAGGGAATATCCTAAACGGCGTTAACCCCTTTCACACTTGGGGTGCCGTTACACGCGCGAACAGCCCATAATGTTCGAAATTCGGCGAACAGCCGAACAGGCGATGTTCAAGTCGAACATTGGTTCGACTCGAACTTGCAGCTCATTACTAGTAATAATGATTTTCTGAAAGGCAATACACAAACACACCCACATAGCTTAAGCTTAAAGCAAAACTTAACTGCATCTGAGCACCACAAACCGAAAATTCTATTTAATACATTTTTAATATTTACAGCAAACACACCCATCTGTCCATGTCTCCGTGCTTTATTTTATTGCAGAACCACTTAAAAAAAAAAAACCCACCTAGCATTTTTAGCCTGTCATGAATAAGGACAGATGACTCATATTGCATTTATTTCCTGGAATCCATTTGTCCTCAGGTGAAGCATACAATCAGGACTGAGTGCCTAGCTAAGGAAACCCTCCTCTCCTCCTCCAGAATAAAATAAAAAATGCCCATGAAGACTCTTGGGATGTATGACATAATTTTGTCCTAGGCCAGAAACCAGAAAGCAACTGAAGAGATGTTAAAAAAAAGTTTTAACCACTTCCCGCATGGTCAATAGCAAATTGACGTCCGGGAAGTGGTTTTGTTATCCTGACTGGGCGTCATATGACGTCCAGCAGGATAACAGAAGCTGCGCGCCCGTGGGGGGCGCGCATCGCGGCGATCAGCGGTGCGGTGTGTCAGTTTGACACACCGCTACACCGATCTCGGTAAAGAGCCTCTGGCGGAGGCTCTTTACCATGTGATCAGCCGTGTCCAATCATGGCTGATCACAATGTAAACAGGAAGAGCCGCTGATCAGCTTTTCCTCACTCGCGTCTGACAGACGTGAGTAGAGGAGAGTCGATCGGCTGCTCTCCTGATGGGGAGGGTATGTGCTGATAGTTTATCAGCGCAGCGCAGCCCCCCCTTGGATCAACGCACAGGACCACCAGCATGCCGCCCAGGACCACCAGGGATGGGCATCCACACTGGACCACCAGGTATGCCCCCTAGACCACCAGGGAATGCCAATCTGTGCCAAGGCCGCTGCCAATCAATGCCCAGGCAGCTGCCAACCAGTGCCCACTCAAAATCCCTGCCAGTGCCACCCAAAATCCCTGCCAGTGCCAGTGCCGCCAGGGATACCCATCAGTGCCGCATGTCAGTGCCCATCAGTGCCATGTATCAATGCCCATCAGTGCCCAGCAGTGCCGCCTATCAGTGCCCAGCAGTGCCGCCTATCAATGCCACCCATAAGTTCCCACCATCGCAGCCTTTCAGTGCCCATCAGTGTCGCCTATCAGTGACAATCAGTGCCCACCAGTGCCACCCATGAGTGCCCATCAGTGCCGCCTATCAATTCCTATCAGTGCTGAATATCAGTGCCACCCATCAGTGCCGCCCATCAGTGCCACCCATCAGTGCCCATCATCAGTGCCCGTCAGTGGCACCTCATTGGCGCCGCCTTATCGGTGCCACCTTATCAGTGCCAATCAGTGAAGGAGAAAACTTACTTATTTACAAAATTTTATAACAGAAGAAAAATAAAAAAAATTTTTTTTTTCAAAATTTTCGGTCTTTTTTGTCTGGCAAAAAAAAACAACCCCAGAGGCGATCAAATACCACCAAAAGAAAGCTCTATTTGTGGGAACAAAATGATAAAAATTCTGTTTGGGTGCAGTGTAGCATGACCGCGCAATTGTCATTTAAACAGCGACAGCGTAGAAAGTTGAAAATTGGCTTGGGCAGGAAGGGGCGTAAGTGCATGGTATTGAAGTGGTTAAACAAGTAAATATAATATACCTTTCTATCTATTTACTAAGACTAGCAGCATGAGGATTAAAATTGATTAATGTTGATTATGAGAGTAAAGTTCCACTTTAAGCCCAGCATAAGGTCACACTGACATTTAGTATGGCATCATAGGAGGCGGCCCTGAAAGGAGTCCAGTAGCGCATTGCAGAGGTAAGCAGTGCTATTAAAGTAGGATGTAGCATCTAATGGGGAATGCTATACCCAGTGTTACCTTTTTAGCTTTGCAGAAAGTTTGGCGTTTAAGAACTTATGCATAATACAGGTGTCAAACGTCCATTTTACAGGCATTTGACCTTTTTATTTTCTGACCCTAAACACCCCTCTACATTAGCTTATGTGTCCATGCACACATAGGCTTTTAGAGAAGTTTATAGGCAAGGGCATTTAGAGGCATCTGAACACATCAAATTTGCATTCAGGAGAGAAACTTTGGGCAGAAAAAACACCTGAAGCACCTAAGCACGTGTAAGCGCTAGGTACGTTTAGCGCTTGGGTGTTTATTTATTTCAATGGCCAGAATTCATTATATTCTGGGCAATTAAATATTAAACACCCAAATGCTTGACACGCATGAACACATCTAAACACACCTAAAGGCATCAAAAAACTTGGTTTTAGGCGCATTTTTAACACTGCTTTTTTTCCTGGTGTGCATGAGAACCACAGTAAGTGATATCCCATGTTGGATAATTTACAGTGCCTTGAAAAAGTATTCATACCGCTTGAAATTTTCCACATTTTGTCATGTTACAACCAAAATCGTAAATGTATTTTATTGGGATTTTATTGATAGACCAACACAAAATGGCACATAATTGTGAAGTGGAAGGAAAATGATAAATGGTTTTTAATTTTTTTTATAAATAAATATCTGAAAAGTGTGGCGTACATTTGTATTTAGCCCCCTTTACTCTGATACCCCTAATTAAAATCTAGTGGAACCAGTTGTCTTGGGAAGTCACCTAATTAGTAAATAGAGTCCACCTGTGTGTAATTTAATCTCAGTATAAATACAGCTGTTCTGTGAAGCCCTCAGAGGTTTGTTAGAGAACCTTAGTGGACAAACAGAATCATAAAGGCCAAATAATACACCAGACAGGTCAGGGATAAAGTTGTGGAAAAGTTTAAAGCAAGGTTAGGTTATAAAAATATCCCAAGCTTTGAACATCTCACAGATCACTGTTCAATTCATCATCCGAAAATGGAAAGAGTATGGCACAACTGCAAACCTACCAAGACATGGCCGTCTGCTAAACTGACCAGCCAGGCAAGGAGAGAATAATTCAGAGAAGCAGCCAAGAGGACCATGGTAAATCTGGAGGAGCTGCAGAGATCCACAGCTCAGGTGGGAGTATCTGTCCACAGGAAAACTATTAGTTGTGGCAAGAAGAAAGCCATTGTTGAAAGAAAGCCATAAGAAGTCCCGTTTTCTGTTTGTGAGAAGCCGTGTGGGGGACACAGCAAACATGTGGAAGAAGTTGCTCTGGTCAGATCGGACTCAACTTGAACTTTTAGGCCTAAAAGCAAAAGGTTATATGTGTGGCGGAAAAACTAACACTGCACATCACCCTGAACACACCAACCCTACTGTGAAACATGATGGTGGCAGCATCATGTTGTGGGGATGCTTTTCTTCAGCAGGGACAGGGAAGCTGGGCAGAGTTGATGGGAAGATGGATGGAGCCAAATACAGGGCAATCTTAGAAGAAAACCTGTTAGAGTCTGCAAAAGACTCGATACTGGGGTTGAGGTTCACCTTACAGCAGGACAACGACCCTAAACATACAGCCAGAGCTACAATGGAATGGTTTAAATCAAAGCAGATTGATGTGTTAGAAAAGCCCAGTCAAAGTCCAGACCTAAATCCAATTGAGAATCTGTGGCAAGACTTGAAAATGTCACTCTCTAGAGACATACCCAAAAAGACTTGCAGCTGTAATTGCAGCAAAAAAGAGTTCTACAAAGTATTGACTCAGAGGGGCTGAATAAAAATGCACGCCACACTTTTCAGATATTTATTTGTAAAAGATTTTGAAAACCATTTATCATTTTCCTTCCACTTCACAATTTATGTGCCACTTTGTGTTGGTCTATCACATAAAATCTCAATAAAATACATGTACATTTTTGGTTGTAACATGACAAAATTTTGAAAATGTTAAGGGGTATGAATAAGCCTTCGAGACCCTTTAGGTTTCATCTTCAGCCTCCATACAATTCACTTGTTTTCTTTGGAAGTATTACAGGTTTCTTTTCACAGTTTATTGCCAAGTTTTATTTCATTGAACAAAAAAAAGGCTAGCTGTGTTTACAGTCCGCATAGGAAATTTGAAAGCCATTGATAAGCTAGAGTCAATAAAAATGCAGTGTAAATAAACAGGTAGTGTTAAGCTGGCCATACATGGATTGAAATTCGGCCAGTTCAGCAGGGGCCAACTGAATTTTAATCCAATGTGGATGAATGTCTACTAATCAACTTCTGTTCATCCACCCTGTCTGTATTTTTTTTGTTCCATCAGCACTGTAGTCAATAGGCTGCAGTGCTGATCTGTGTATTCTGATGGGGGGAAGTGTCTCCTCTATCAGAATACAAAGACAGCAGGGAGGATGCTCCATACACCTTGAATGTGTGGATGGGGGAATAATTTTTTCATTCAACCCGATGGTTGGCCTTAGAATGGTCCAGGTACCTACAGTATAGGAAGGTTACACTGGGCTCAACATTTCTATCAAACAATATCATGTTAGGCCTGTTACATGTTGTGTGGTAAGCATTAATGTTTTTCATATTATATTTAAATCTAGGACTGCTTCTGTAATATGACAGGAACACTCCTAGAAAAATACAGTAACTAGCTTTCTACCTGCTTGAAAGAGACTGAATCAAACACAATTATCTTCATAACAAATAAAAAATTATGTTTTTTGAGTAGACTTCTTTTAAACATCTTTTGTTCTAGTTTTCTTGTAATTACTTTAGCAGCTGGCCAAGGAATTCATACAAACTATTAGTCTTAAAGTAAACATTAATACAATTAATAGAGTGCAGTGCTAGGTTATGGACAAAGTGACCCTATGCATGAATAACGTGTATCAAAAAAATATTGTATGCAAAACAATACAGTTTTTAGGGACGCTACGCACACACGTTCTGCGCATGCGCGATTTGATACAATGGACTTGTATGTCTGTCAGGAAAGGGTTCACCCGTTGGTGGCGCTGTCAATCTCTTGGATCGCAGTACCAGTGTCCACCAGTGGGTGTCTTCCTACACTCAGGACAATGTTGTGAGAGGACTCACCTGCTGGTGGCACTGTTGGATCCTTGGGCCGTAGTACTAGTGTCCAACAGCGGGTGTATCCCAGCAGTGTGGAGCAGACAGCAATTCCTGCGCTCCAGTGTTACTTGAGGCCAATTACAGGCATTCACATAAATACCCAGCTGATGATGGCTCTCATCGCCTTGGTATTGTCCTTGCGCCCTGACCTGCTTGCCTGTGATCTGATCCTGAACCTGTAATCTGTTACCTGATCCTGTCTCCCTGTTCTGATCCCCCATCCGGTCCCACCTGTTATACTGTATCCCTGCCCGGCAGCCTGATCCATCCATCCTCTCCCTGTTCTGTTGTTCCCTACCCCATCTGCTGATCTCCCGTTGATGACCCTGGCCTGGCTTACGTCTGCGATTCTGGAACTGCCCTTTGTCTATCTGCTGATCCTCTGTGTATGACCCTGGCCTGGCTATTGTTTATGATTCTGGTATTTCCCATTTATTGTACATATCTGTCTGTTGTTATTTGTGGGTCACTGTCTGTTGGTTGGTTTATTGCACTGTGTCATATTGGAGGTGGTTGTATTTATATTATTCACTTATATGCTTACTTACTTACTTATAAATCATTATATTATTCACCTTATATGCATTTGGTTTCCTCTGCTGCAATCCACACAGCCTGGTCACACCTGGTTTATGACAATGTCTTTTTTCCTTGCAAGGAATGCTGCTGTGTTTTTACACTCGTATTGGAGATTTTATGTATTGCAACTTCCCCTTTTTTATTAATAAAACACCTTGGGAAGATGCTCTACACTACTAGTTTTTTCTTCTTTTAACATATGATCACTTCCTGCTGCTTATACCATTGGGCTTCCATCTGATGTTTATGGATCTCTTCGGAGGGGAACGCCAGAGTATTCCATCAGCGGATCCTTGATTTTACTAAGCTCTGTCTGACCCCCCCCCCCCCCCGAGTTAGGGAGGTTGCAGGCTTTCTGGTAAGCCTTTTATCCTAATGAGGTGACGGGTCTCATGGTGTTGAGCAATTGATCTACGTTCCACATTGCACTTGAAGTCACTTTATTGTATTCCAGCAATATATGAACTTTTGATATCAACTAATTTTTTGTATTTCTATAGCACTTTAGTACGCTTGTGCATTCTGTATGCGATTCTGGTTTTACTACACATAGTCGCATAGAACTACACAATTTTGCATCTTTTTTGATCATATATACTATTTGCTTATTTACTGTATTGCACTGCACAGTTGCACTTTATTGGACATATGTCATTTATGTCTTAGGTCACATTGCACATTTATTGTATTGTTTTGCATATAATATTTTTTTTTTTGTAAATTCTTTATTTAAGAGAAAAGGACATGCGGATACACAGAGAGCTCACAGATGCTTATCAAAAAACAGCAAACATTCCCCACCCCCTCATGAGTATAGATATTACATTGGAGATATAAAGCCCGTTGTCAGAGGGGGGGGGGTCACAACAAGTGTCAGGCTTACAGGAGCTCTCCGCCCCCCGCATGGCCGTATTTTTGTGGCAAAAGCCGATTTAGATAGAAATAGAAACGTCAAGCCCGTGAGAAACAGGCTTGCACAGGCCAACACTCTAGTGTTGGCAATACAGAAAAAGCAGGAAAAGTAAGAGAAAAGAAAGCAAGGAGTGCAAGAATACAAGAGGGGAAGGGGGGGGGGGGTGAGAGAAAAAAAAAAACCCCAACCACCCCCACCCGGGGGGTGGGGAACAGGGTGCCTCCAGCCGCAGCCTCCCCGCCTGGGGAGCAGTCAAGTTCGATCCTCTCAAGTGGATCGAGCCATTAGGAGCCCGCATTCCTCCGAGAAGTAAAATTCGTGCCAGAAGTACCATGTTTTGGAGAATTTCTCACTTAGGCCTCTTTCCGTTGCTAACAAGTCCTCCATGTCATGGACAGCCTTCACTCTGCCCAACCAGCCCGCCACCGATGGAGGCTGAGTCTGCTTCCAATTCAGCGGGATGCAACCCTTTGCCGCATTGATCAAAAGCGGCAATATGGACTTTCTATAGCCCTTAGTTGGGATATTGTGGTGGTGTAGAAGGAAGAGCTCAGGTGACAACGGCAACTCTCTGTCCGTAAACTTTTGGACGATGCGGTGTACCTCAGACCAAAATGATTGTAAGATGCGGCATGACCAAAAGATGTGGAGGAGCGTACCAACCTCCTCCCCGCACCTCCAGCACATGTCCGTGCTCTGAGGGAACATCTTGTGTATCTTTTCCGGAGTGTAGTACCAACGGGACAGAAGCTTATATTCCATCTCCTGGTGCCTTGCACTGATAGAAGTTGTTTGAGCGAAGAGAAGGATTCGGTCAACCTGTTTCCCCGTAAGTTGTAGGCCCAGCTCCCGTTCCCACTTGGTAACATAGAGCGGCCTAAAGTCCGGAGGGGGAGAAACTAGGATTTGGTATATCAGGGATATTGCATGTCTCAACGGGGACAGGTCCAGGCATAACAACTCAAAAGGTGTCAGCTGCCGCCCATAAGTACTTGGAGAAGGCAACGTGTGGATGAAGTGGGCCAGCTGGACCTTTTGCCAGAATGAGAGCCCAGTCAGAGCAGGGTCCTCTAGGATTTGTCGTTGAGTATGCCATTGGTCGTTTGTGAGAAAGTGTCGCACCTGAGACCTGTCCACCGGTTTCAGCGCCAGGAAGCTAGGGTCGTTGAGACCCGGACTAAAAGCCGGGTTGCCCACAATTGGGGTAAGCGGGGACGGGAGCGGTGCGATCGAATGATCACGGAAGGCCTTCCAAGCTGTCCTTCTCGTCACCCCTACTGTGGGGTGATCAGAAATCTCCTTTGGCAGGGGAGGTTGGCACCAGGGCAACGATTCCAAGTGGGCCCCAGTCAAGGCTCGTTCAATCTGCACCCACTGCTTCAGAAGGTCGTGACGGCACCAATCCAAGGCACGCGTTAAATGACATGCCTTGTGATAGAGAGTAACGTCCGGTAGGGCTACACCACCCTTCACCTTTGGCAGCCGGAGAATTTTTTGCGCCAACCGCGGGGGCTTCTGGGCCCACACAAACCGAATTAGCGATCTGTTAACCGCTCTCAGGAAGGACGCCGGCACCCGTATGGGTAATGCCTGAAAGTGGTATAACAGTCTAGGTAAGACATTCATCTTCACAATGCTGCAACGGCCAAACCAGGAAAACAGGCCATGCTGCCACTCTTGCAGGTCTTTTTTTACGGCCGTCAAAAGGGGAGGAAAGTTGAGGGGGAAAATCTCTTCCGTCCTGCTGGGTAACAAGATACCCAGATATTTGATATGGGACATAGCCCATTTGAAAGGAAAATCAACCCGGAGCAGGCCAGTTAAAGGAGGAGGTAAGGCGACCCCAAGTGCTTCCGATTTCTGATAGTTAATGCGAAACATTGACACCTCTTCGTATAGCTTCAGTTCCTTGAGTAAGTTCGGAGTGGACACAAGGGGGTTGGTCAGGAAGAAGAGCAAATCGTCTGCGAAAGCCGCGATCTTGGGGGACAGGGTGGCGTCCAGGCGTGGTCCCGTAATGTCCGGGTTGTCTCTAATGATACGCAGGAAAGGTTCTAGTGTGAGGACGAATATCAGAGGCGACAAAGGGCACCCCTGTCTCGTCCCATTCGCAATCTGAAACGGTGAGGAAAGGTGGCCATTCACCTTGACCTGGGCCGATGGGCAGGAAT
Source organism: Rana muscosa (assembly GCA_029206835.1). Taxonomy (NCBI): domain Eukaryota; kingdom Metazoa; phylum Chordata; class Amphibia; order Anura; family Ranidae; genus Rana; species Rana muscosa. The sequence goes on along the minus strand of CM055125.1, from coordinate 157,530,384 downwards.
ATATTGCCAACATCCAATTCATCATGCGTTCCTGCAGGCCAACCCAGCGGAGAGTTTCAAACAGGAAAGGCCAACTCACCCTGTCGAACGCCTTTTCGGCGTCCGTCGAGAGGAGCAGCATAGGGGTTTTACGCGTCTTTGCAGCATGGATCATGTTGATTGCCTTAGTCGTGTTGTCACGCGCCTCTCTAGTAGGAACAAAACCGACCTGGTCGGAATGGATTAGTTGTGGCATTAAGTCAATCAAACGCATGGAGAGTGCATATAATATTTTTTTGATACACATTATTCATGCATAGGGTCACTTTGTGCATAACCTAGAGCTACACTCTATTATTTGTATTACTATCTGGGGCCTAACATCTGGGTTATAGTGCTCAGCTGCAGGTCATAATTTTATTATTGTACATCACTCAACATCACTTAATTACCAAGTGCAGATATTAATTTTTACTTTTTAAAGTAAACATTGCAATAGAATGAACATGTACAGTATATGTTCTTGGATTGTGTTGTTTCTGGTTTTTTTTTCTTTTGATTTCATATGTCATATACCCTTGAAAAGTTTATTGTTTCAATGATGTTACATGGGTCAGAGGCCAGAAAAACAAAAGATGAGTTGAGTGCACTTCAAGGCTATACAAGCTGTATATTAATAATACTGAAATGAACATTGATGCAAGCAGAGAGAAAAAAAAGAATCACAAGGACAATCTTGCAATCATTCTCATGTGGGAGAGCGTATGTAGGGATGTTATCCAGAATTATCAGCACTATTATGCTGTATTCATAGCTACTGTTAAAGTTACCTCTACCATAAACATTTTGACCTAATCGTAGATTAGATCTATATCAAAGCATTTTGTTTAGTCACTTTAAAAACCAGTGTGGCTGGCCACAAATACTGTTTAGACATATACCCACGAGTCTAAATTTTCAGCCTAGCTTCTGTTTGGGTAGCCGGATTGACCCAGGTTTAGCCATTCCAGAAGCTGGCCAGATCTCTAATACACAGGAATCTAAGCCAAATTTGTGGATTGTGCATGGGATAACCGAAATGGCTATACGATGACAGCATTCATTCACAGATTTAGCCATAGCACAAATGGATTTTTCATCTGGCCCATTTAAAGCATGGGTAGGTTTGATTGAGAAGGGGAAATGCTTGTCCCTGTCCATGTGCTGAGGGCTAAATAAAAGAGGATTAGGGCTAAAATTTGTATATGAGTGTTAACCCAATGCATAATTGTGTCAGATCAAAGTTTTAATAGCTGCCCATTGTCTCTAAACACCTGTCTATAGATAGCTGATTCAGCAGATTTTTGTTGGACTGATTCACTAATGTACTTTTTATATGACTACAATTATGGTTGCCTTCATGAACAGGTCCTTTTGTGGCTCTAAAAATGTTGCATCTAACATGACTTATAAAAGCTTGCATTGGGCATTACTGGTATACTGACATCTGCTTATCATCTGAACTGTGAGTGACAATGTCATTGGTTTGTAAGATGGGCTTCATGGGTGGCTGAATTTGGTGCCATGAGCACAAGTCTCAACCCCCGCTCCCCACCCTGCTAGAACACTATCCGTCTTGTTGAGGCCAAACACTCCCCCATCTTGTGCCCACTCCATGCCAGAGGCCTCCACACTATATTCCCAACCATTGACCTTTACATTTCCAAAGGAAGAAATGTCCGCACATAAAGTCGTTTGCTGTACTTTACTGATGGAATCCTAGAAATAATAATCACATCACAAGAACATGTCGTACATTCGGGAGTCACGTGACAGTACACAGTTAATCACATTTAGTGGATGATCCGCAGTGGTCACATGTAAAAGCATATGCAGCCCCTTGGCAGCTATATCCCTCTAACAGCCTCTCCTTAACCCTGGGGTCATTAGTACTCACAGGACTGTGCTATTTCTAGTCACCTCCTCCTTATGTACAACTCTCCCAGTACCCTTCAGGGAAGCAGCCTCATACAGGGAACTCGGCCTGGCCTAAAAGGCTTTTTGCAAACTGCCCTTGCCCTAACCTCTATAGGGACAGAAAGACTACTTACTGAGTGCAGGTCTACTCATCCCAGCCTCCTACCTTATCCAGGGCTGACAGGTGCTGGTTACATCCACAGGTGTGGGGTGCTTAGCTCCCATGCACAAGTGCACTAGGGCGCCTCCCAACCTGGCTTATAACTAGGCACATGACAACATTGCAGGGGGGCTCTCTAAAGGGGCCTAGCACCTGATGACCTTATTTACTGTAACCAGACACTAACCTGGCACAGAGCCACCTAGAGGTAAAGTATCTAACTGCACCTGCCTACACTTTTATTTTGCACTCCAGCACCACCCTTCTATAGGTCTGCTTATCCGCCTATTAGCAGGAGACTGTAGCTGTTGGGTTAGTGATTGGACAGCAGAGACCCTGTGAGAAGTAAGTGTGGTTTTGGTGTAAGAGCTAACTAATTAGCCTAGGAAAGTATAGTGTAGTCTAGAAGCAGAATACTGTACCAGAACTGTTAAGGTGGCCATACATAAAGCAATTTTCTTTCCTTTAACTATGGGTTGAAGGAAAGAAAATCACACAATTTTGCATATCAGCACATTGCTCCTGTTGTGCTATTGTATTTTGACAGGTTTACCTGACATCAGAATACAATGAATACTGCTGTTGGCATTAGTTGGCAAAAATAACCTCCAAAAAAAAACAATCGATAGATTAACTACAGTACAACCAGCATGTCGATAGATAGATTGAAATTTGGTCAGTTCCTATTGAACTTTCCCTCATTTTGATCTATCTATTGCCAGCCCTAAAGACTGTTATGTAGCTAGAGCAGACAGAGTGTTTTCAGTTAGATGAATGCAAGAGAAAATACCTTTATGTCAAATGTTTTGGAAGTATAACCAATATAGAGGAATTTGTTGAGAATTAAAGTAGAACTATAGACAAAATGTTTTTTCTTTTAATTTCACTTTCAATGATAATTGTAAATGGGACAAATAGAAAGGGTGAATCTCCTTAACAGAGGCACAGATAGCAATAAAAACTGACAAGTGTTCTAATCCCTCTTCACTCTATCCAAAAAAAATAAAGTTTTGCCCTTGGTTATACTTTAACTTCTATTTGGTATAAGATTTGTGTGTGTGTGTTTGTGTGTGTGTTACATTGGTAAGACACGTGTTGAGGTCAGGACTCTGTGCAGGCCAGTCAAGTTCCTCCATCCCAAACTCACTCATCCATGTCTTTATAGACCTTGCTTTGTGCACTGGTGCACAGTCATGTTGGAACAGGAAGGGGCCATCCCCAAACTGTTCCCACAAAGCTGGGAGCATGAAATTGTCCAAAATGTCTCGGTATGCTGACGCCTTAAGATTTCCCTTCACTGGAACTAAGGGGCCAAGTCCAACCCCTGAAAAAACAACCCCACACCATAATCCCCCCTCCACCAAATGATTTGGACCAGTGGACAAAGCAAGGTCCATAAAGACATAGATAAGCGAGTTTGGTGGAGGAACTTGACAGGCCTGGACAGAGTCCTGACCTCAACCTGATAGAACACCTTTGGGATGAATTCGAGTGGAGACTGCGAGCCAGGCCTTTTCGTCCACATCAGTGCCTGACATCACAAATGTGCTTCTAGAAGAATGGTCAAATATTCCCATAGACACACTCCTAAACCTAGTGGACAGCCTTCCCAGAGGAGTTGAAGCTGTTATAGCTGCAAAGGGTGGGCCAACTCAATATTAAACCCCACAGACTAAGATTGGGATGCCATTAACCACTTGCCGACCAGCCGCCATCATTATACTGCGGCAGGTCGGCAAGATCCCGCGAACCACCATAGCTGTACGTCGGTCCCTCTAAGCGGGATAGCAGCCGTGCGCGCCGCTGCATCACTGGGGTGCCGATGCTCGTGACCGGCCGCGAGCGATCGTGGGCACAAGAGGCAGAACAGGGACGTTTGTGTGTAAACACACAAATCCCTGTTCTGTGAGGAGAGACAGATAGTGAGTTCCTAATAGCTAGGAATCACGATCTGTCATTTCCTCCAGGTCAGATCCCTCCCCCCACAGTTAGAAGCACACCTAGGGAACACAATTAATCTTTTGATCACCCCCCTAGTGTTAACCCCTTCCCTGCCAGTGACATTTTTACAGTAATCGGTGCATTTTTATAGCACTGATCGCTGTATAAATGCCAATGGTCCCAATAATGTGTCAAAAGTGTCCGATGTGTCTGCCATAATGTCGCAGTCCCGATAATTATCCCCCATTACTAGTAAAAAAATTAAAAAATAAAAATGATATAAATCTATCCCCTATGTTATAGATGCTATAACTTTTGCGCAAACCAATCAATATATGCTTATTGCGATTTGGGGGTATTTATTATAGCAAAAAGTACAAAATATTGTGTTTTTTTCAAAATTGTCGCTATTTTTTTGTTTATAGCGCAAAAAATTTAAATTGCAGAGATGATCAAATCCCACCAAAAGAAAGCTCTATTTGAAAAATAACCCGGTCATTGATCAGCCAATTCTTCCGGGGCTGAAGTGGTTAAAGTTTGTGTGTGTATAAAGGCAGGTGTCCCAATACTTTTGGTACTGGGACAGAACAAAATGTATTACAAATAATTAGATAAATACCTTTTATTTTAAAATCTTTAATGTGTAGGTCATGTGACGTGACTTCTGTTTTTTTCTGATCAGCACAGCTCAGTGCTCACATGTCCTGTGGATTCACTTCTCACACCTATCCACCCAGGCCTTGCAGAGCTGAGTAGAGCTGTCCATCAGGCATGGGATCAGTCCCACAGGCATAGCTGCTGTGACATGGATAGCTGAGACGATTATATCCACACATTAAGCTGTGAGTGGATATGGCTTACATGCTAAATGTAGATGAGAATGTACACTGTAGAGGCTCTATGAGCCTGCAGATCCTTGCCCCTGAGAACAAGGAGGGCCTACTGACTGGCAGAATGAAGAGGTAAATTCTACCTTTATATATATATATATATATATATATATATATATATAAAATCACAGGTCATAATACCATAATTATAACATTTAAAATCATATCCGTGATATATTATGGTGTCCAGTTGAATCCTGCTCTGACTTAATCAGCCCCGAGAACAAACAAATAGAAATATTAATAAATGAATAACATATGACAACAAACAATCTTACCATAATATAACGGTCTGCTACTATAAGATGTTCTATCCCAAAAAGAGATCTACATCCCATCTATAATTAAGACCAGATGGTGGTCTTGTCTGCAGGGTGTATATCCACCACACCTCTCTGCAACAGTTTGCAACATGTATCTCACGCTCTAGGTGGCTTCACGACACGTTCTACACCATGAAAAAAGAAGGAACTCATAGGTCCTTCATGTACATCTTTAAAATGTTTGTAAACACTGGAAATATTTTTGGCATTGGGATTTATGGAATCATTATGTTGTTTTCCTATTCTGGTTCTAAGCGGTCTGTTGGTATTGAAGAGAACATAAATTACATTCAGTCACATAGACAACATTACTAGCAACGCTGTATCATGGCCTAGGCCAACAAGGCCCAGGCCTAGGGCAGCACTTTTCAGGGGGGCAGCGCGGAAAGTTAGTGTAGCGCCAGTCTTATGGGGCAGACTGGGCTGAAAGGCAAATAAGTCTAGTGCCCCCATAAAGCAGCTGCACTGCTTCCGGGATGTGGGCGGCCGGCATTCCGCAACTGTGGGGGGCGCTTCTTATTTTGACTGTCCTATCATCCTGGACCACTAACCTTCCTCACTGTGCTATATGTTTTCTGCTGCACCATTGGCATGGTTATATCTTCTTAGTCCTCTCCATAAAATTATCAGAAATTTGTACTTAAAGTAGAACTATAGGCAACACTTTTTTTCCCATTTTGGATAGAGTAAGGGAGGGTTATAGCCCCTGTCAATTTTTTTTCACCATCCCTGTCCCATTGCAGAGATTTCCCTTTACTTTCTGCCTCCTAACCACATGGGTGAGAGAAAATCTATGCAAATTAAGGGGATCCATTGCCCCCCCCCCCCAGGCCCTTAGAACTAGTGTCCACACTCGAAAATTTTAGGGTGGGTCTTAAACATCAAGGGGTGTGGCCTTGACAGGAAGGGGTGGGTCATATCTAAATTAGGGGGTGCACAAGTTTAGTCAGGCCTAGGGCAGTACAAAACCTAAATACACTACTGATTACCAGAGCCTAGAATCCTGATCCCTGAACTATGTACTTTACTTACCCTTGAAGTCTGTGCATTTCCTAACCTTAACCACTGAACTTTGTGCTGTACTTAATCCTGACCCCTGAACACTTTGCTTTACTTAATGCTGATCCCTGATTTCTGCAAGTTACTTAGTCCTAACCCCTGAACTTTCTGCTACTTACTCCTGACCCCTGAACTCTGTGCATTACCAAATTCTGACCCCTGAACTTTCTGTGTTACTTAATCTGGACTTGTGAACTCTGTGCATTACTCAATCCTGACCCCTAAAATCTGTGGGTTACTAAATCCTGACACCTGGGCCTCGTACACACGACCGAGTTTCTCGGCAAGAACCAGCAAGAAACTTGCTGGCAGAGATGTCTTGCCGAGAAACTCGTTCGTGTGTATGGTTTCTCGTCAAGAAAACCGACAAGTAATCTCGACGAGAAAATAGAGAACCTGCTCTCTATTTTCTTGTCGAGATTCTCGTCGGCATGTTTCTCGACGAGAAAAGTGAGTGTGTGTACACTTACCTGTCCTCCCGGAAGCCCGCGCATGTTCGAAATGAATTCGACGCATGCGCGGTAGCTTCCTAGGCATAGGTAGGGTATACCAAGATGGCGGCGGCATCGAATGTGACGAGCGCATGCTCGTCGTAGTCGATGACGTCACCGCGTTCGCTCGATTCAAAGAACCGCGGGTTCTTTGAATCGAGCGTGTGTACACTCGGCCGGGACAAGTTTCTTGTCCAAGAATCTCGTCGAAAAAAACGTTTTTTTCGACGAGAATCTCGGCCGTGTGTACGAGGCTTCACACTCATGTCACTGTGCATTACTTAATCCTCCCTCCTGAAATATGTGCATTATTTATACCAAATCCCTAAACTCTGTGTGTTACTTTATCCTGACCTCTGAACTCTAGGCCTTACACTATCTTGACCCAAAGCAGCATAGGCTCAGGTTTTAATTAACCATTTCCCATTAACCACTTCCTTGCCGGGCCTATTCTGGCACTCCTCTCCTACATGCAAAAATCATAATTTTTTTGCTAGAAAATTACTCAGAACCCCCAAACACTATATATGTTTTTTTAGCAGACATCCTAGGGAATAAAATGGCGATCATTGCAACTTTTTATCTCGCACGGTATTTGCGCAATAATTTTTCAAACTAATTTTTTGGGGAAAAAAAACGGTTTCATGAATTAAAAAATATTAAAACATTAATGTTAGCCCAATTTTTTTGCATAATGTCAAAGATGAAGTTATGCCCGAGTAAACAGATACCCAACATGTCACCCTTCAAAATTGCACATGCTTGTAGAATGGTGCAAAACTTCGGTACTTAAAAATCCTCATGGGCGACGCTTTAAAAAAATTTAATGGTTACATGTTTCGAGTTACAGAGGAGGTCTAGAGCTAAAATTATTGCTCTCGCTCTAACGTTCGCTGCGATACCTCACGTGTGTGTTCTGAACACTGTTTTCATATGTGGGCGGGACTTACGTATGCGTTTGCTTCTGCGTGTGAGCTACTGGGGACAGGGGCACTTTAAAACTTTAAAAAAATGTTATTGTTAATTTTACTTTAAACTTTTTACTTTGACACTTTAAAAAAATAATAATAATTTGATCACTTTTATTCCTATTACAAGGAATGTAAACATCCCTTGTAATAGGAATAAGCATGACAGGTCCTCTTCAGTGAGATATGGGGTCAATAAGACCCCACATCTCACCTCTAGGCTGGGAAGCCTGAAATAAAAAAATTAAAAAAACGATCACCGCTTCCTAGCCGAGGCGGCGCAGTTTTTTTGAATGCAGAGGCCGGGCGTGACGTCATAACATCACGCCCGGCCTCCGAACGATCATAGAGACTCCGGCGACCATCTGGTCCGCCGGAAATCTCTATAGTAGGCAGCTGGGGCCGGTGGATCCTGTCACCGACTCACCGATCACACGGGTGAGTCGGTAGAAGCACCGGAGGGTGGCGGGAGGGGGGGCGTCCCCTCTCGCCGGCTGTAAGAACAATCAAGCGGCGGAACAGCCGCTATGATCGTTCTTACGGTGCACAGAATCACCGGCTCTAAAAATCTATATCTGAATGATGCCTGTAGCTGCAGGCATCATTCAGATATCCCGACTCAAAGTCAAGGACGTCCAGGGACGTCCATCTGGTAGGAAGTGGTTAAGCCCTGCCCACTGTTACTGCAATTTGGCCACAACCAAAATTTGCTATGGTGTGCTGCATCATTGCCCCTCTCATGGTGTTCAAGGTATTTTGCTTTTGCACCTTCATTGTCTGCCTCTCGTTCTCTTGTTCCAAACTTGGGGACATTGGGGATTTGTGGTAATATACATTAGGTAATATACAAAGTCAAATATATCTTGTCTATACCACTCAAGGAAAAAAAAAATGAAAAAAATACACATTCCTGACACATCAGAAACAAACCAGCACAAGTTTCTTGGGAATGGTCAGTTTCCCCTGGCCTGAGGGGAGGGTCCTTGACTATATTACCTACACTGTAATTTTGTTTCTTCTTTTTTTACGATATATTATTGCCTTTGGTGTTGTTTTTTTTTTTTTATTCCTATGATGACTCATTCTATCTCTAGATTTGTACTGCTATATTTATAAAGATCAACACCTATTTCCTGATGAATTGGTCCCTGCAAAAAGCATGGACAGAACAATTATCTGTTATGGCACTATAATTGGAATCCTTGTTTTTACATGTATTGTCAGGAAGGGGTTCACCCGTTGGTGGCGCTGGTGGTCCCATGGATCTCAGTGCCGGTTTCCGCCAGCAGGTGTTTTCTTGCAGCCTGGATTTGTGTTGGGGGATCTCACCTGTTGGTAGCACTGTCAGATCCATGGGCCATAGTACCAGTGTCCACCAGCGGGTGTGTTCCGGCAGTGTGGGGCAGGCAGCACCTCCAGCACGCAGGTGTTACCTGAGGACAATTACCACAGTCTTATAAATACCAGGCAAGCCCTCACATGCTTGCCTTGGTATCTCTCTTCCTGTCCTTGAGCCTGCAATCCTGACCCTGAGCCTGCATCTGACCCGACCCGACCTGATCCCTATCCCAAGCCCATCCTGGACCTGCCCCTCCTGTTACCTGTTTAACTTGGATCCCTGCCCTGCAGCCTGTCCATCCAACCTCTCCCTGTCCTGTTGTTTTCCCGTCCTTACCCATCTGCTGATATCCCCTTGTGTATGACCTCGGCCTGGCTTTGTTTACGATTCCGGTATCTCCCCTTTATTTGTATATACTATTTGTTGTTGGTTGTGCACTGGTTGTTTTCACTTTTTTGCCACCTTTTCAATAAACACCTTTTTCTTTCACTTACATGCGTTTTTGGTCTCCTCTGTGCAGTCACAGTCTGGTCTACCAATTCCCTGATATGTATTGAGTGTTTTTTAACCTTAATTTGTTTTTAAATTGATATAATAAGCATTTGTATTTTTATATATATGCTTATTTGATGCTGTATCCTCCTAGGGCTATATTTAAAGTCTGAGTATTTTGTATATATTTGCTGTTTTACTTATCACTGAATGATTCCCTCAGGACTCCCTATTGCAGTGATGAAGCCCAATGAGAGGGTGACACGCGTATAGAGGGGAGGAGCCGAGTCTGTGATGTTACGCAAGTCACCATGAGTTGAAGTCTGCGGTGAACGAACTTACAGTATGTTGTTTTATATGCTAATCTGATGATTTTATCTTGTAAGTGTAACTCTTTGGGGGTGGTTTAATAAATTTACAAACGGAGAACACTATGGTATTTGTGTTTGTTGTTACATGTCACTTAACCATATTGAGTAAAGCGGAGCTGAGCCTTAATGAGAGAGAGAAGGAGGGTGTTTCCTGGATGTGGTTCGAGTAAAGTTGCCAGCGTGAACGTGCAGTCTGGGGATTAAAGGATCATTCCACCAATAAGCCGTGAAAGAGAAAGAACCGAGAAGGAATTGAAGGAGTGATCATTTTCATGAGTTTTTAACTCATCCTTGAGGTGAGCAGGCAGGCCGGTGATGGTGTGTGCAGCGTATTGAACCTAGAGAGGGCAGATCTGCACAGCGGTGATTGTGTTTGAAGCACAGTTATATGAGAACTGTTTCTTTACTAAAGACAGGAGTTTTTTTTTATCACAGCAATTTTATTCATTTAAGATAGTTTTTTTGAATGGTTACACAAGGACTGGTTGCATTGTCATAATTATAACTGTAATTGAGGACTGTATATTTGTTTATTTACTTGATATAAGGGTATGATGATACACAGCGCTGCACTTTTAGGAAATTATAACACTCAGTAAATGTTTGGGAACTGAGACCAGTTGCTGGAGTTTTGGGAGAGGAATGTTGTCACCATTCTTGCCTGAGCTGCTCTAAAAACTGGACATATATTTCAGCATTGATGGTGCCTTTTCAGATTTCAGTAAAGACTCCTGAGACTGTAGGCCACACACACACACACACACACACACACACACACACCTTAACCATAACTAACCCTTAATACTAATAAATAAGCACAAACACCATTTAATTTTGGCAAATATTATTGGCCGCGGTACCTTTATTGGTTTTCACCATTTTAAACATTTTAATCATTAAACTCACCAAAATATATTTATCATCACCATAACCAAATTGTTCTGCCCAGTTATTAGAACTCGGGCAGCCAGTAAACCATCATCATTTGAGTCAAACAGTCCCCACCAGCCGGCTTGCCTCAAGCTTGGCCCACCCCCACCACCGCGGCCATTTCAATACCAGACTGTATACCTAAATTAAAATGATCCATTCCAATCTCTGAAAGGTGAACCCCATCATTTCTATAAAACACCGGGACACCATCCTCCAGGTCAACATGGCTGTAAGATAACCCACCAATAGTGGGCATGTATTTTTCTAAAGCCCTATTTACCCGTTTCCTCATCATTTCCATCACTCTCGCAAGGGAGAGGAGAGCCAGGAAAGGCGAGGAATAATCTCAGAAAAAACGATAACCGTATCAGGAGAAGCTGGATGAAGATCTTGTTTGATCATAAATAAAAGGTCTAAGGTCCTGAGATTCCCTAGGTCATTTCCTCCCAAATGCAACACCAAAATTGAGGGAGGAGGTCATACCTGAAACAAATTATTTAAATGAAAATATAACTTATACCACTGGAGACCGTGCACTCCGTTCCAGAACAACCTGAAGGATTCCGGCTGCAAGGATAAGTTCGCCGTATAAGGCCGTTGAGCAGCTCTCATATGCGCTCAGTGTACAAAAAAATGTCCCAGTATCCACACAGTGCAATGTAAGTCTGGAAATTAAATAAACAAGTTAGGACGTATATATAATTTGAAACAATCCGACCTCCACCTCCCCATATCCTTAATAGCCGAATCCTGTAACCCACACCTAGCGGCTTCCAAAGCTGCCCCTATTCGAAAAGATTGGGAAGAGAATTTGAGGTTCTGTAAACCCAGCAACCCCAGACACTTATGGAGGATAAAATTAAATTGGTAGCGAGACAAAGGCAACCGGTTCATGTGTATGAGAAGATGCCCATGACCTTGCGGCCTAATTGCCAGGTATTGGCGAACTACAGATACTGGGCATAATTCCTCATTCAATTTAGCTTTTAAAGTGATCCATGACCCCTTACCATACTGATCCGTCTTTGAACGCTGTAGCCATATGTGAACCTCAGAATGCTCCAACACTACATGCTCAGAGCGTACGCCCGAAGCGTCCATATTTAGAATCTGGCACCAGCTCCGAAATCCGAAATGCTCCAAAAAATCCCAGCACGAAAGCAGTTTTAAACAATAAAGCCTCGTAAGCCGAGTAACACACTGAGGCAGTCCCAGCACATAAACCGGACAGTATTGATAAAAAAATGGGCCTTCTGTTATCAGCAACAAAGGTTTTCCTCCTGTAGCCTTTCACAACCTGTTTTATGGAAAAATACATACAAGACGGTAATCCCTTCAAACTACAAAAAAAAGATATGCCTGCCATAGATCTTATTATATGACTGTAGGAAAATCCAGCTCCCATTAGGGACGCCACAAAAGCAAGCAGGCCATCTTCCGTCGGTACATCCCCTCTGAGACCTGAATTACTTGCAAACGCCAGCCACTTCTGCCAGGATGCAGAATAGCTTGCCCAAGTCTTGGGTGCCACTGAACCTCTGATGGCCTCAACGGCCACACTTATATCAGTAACCATAGGTGATCCGGGCACATGGCACCTTCCAAGTCCACCTCTGGCAGCAGGCTTCGAAAATGGTCCATCTGGAAACGGAATAACGAGCAATGTTGTTCAATTTACAAGGTGTGAATTTAGTCTTTAGCCAAATATTGTGTTTGAGACACAAAAATACAATCTGCCATAATATTTTGACCACCCATAATGAGCTGGAAGAAAGGCAATTGACCGCAAATAACACACCTTTATTATCAGTTTCCACTAAAATGCGCAGGTTCGCAAAAAACTCACCCTATAATTCTAATGCCACCAGAACCGGAAAAAGCTCAAGCAAGACTATATTCTTGGTGGCACCCAGGCTAACCCAGGAATCGGGCCAGGCTGCACAGCACCAATGGGATCCCCAGATGGCCCCAAACCCCTTGGAACCTTCCGCATCAGTAAACAACTTCATGTCAGGGGCAAAAACCAGTTCACTTTGAAAGAAGGAGCGCCCATTATAAGATTCCAGAAACCGGGCCCATACCCGCAGATCCTCCTTTAATGCAGAAGTCAAACGAACATGAGCAAAAGGGGATTTTAAACCAGAAATCGCCAAAGCCAGACGTCGTGAAAAAATGCGACCTACCGGCATGATCCGACAGGCAAAAGCCAACATACCCAATAAGGACTGTAGGTCCTTCAAACGTACCTTCGATGCCTTCAAAAAATCGTGCCAGCAAAAATCTCAATTTCACAATCTTAGCTGCAGGCAAACTGAACTCCCTCCTCACAGTGTCAATATGTATCCCCAGAAACTCCAAAGTGGAAACTGGCGCGCATGTTTTTTCCTCGGCTAACGGGACTCCAAATGACTGAGCCACTGCCCGGAAAGTGCCCAACAAACTGGCACAGCGCACATCATCCGCTGGCCCAACAAATAAAAAATCGTCCAGGTAATGCACTACACTGTGCACCCCTGACTGCATACAAACAACCCAATGTAAAAACGTGGAAAATTCCTCAAAGTAAGCGCACGACAAAGAACAACCCATAGGGAGGCATTGATCAAAAAAGAAACAACCGTCAAAATGAAAACCCAGTGAATTAAAAGCCTCAGGAGAGATGGGTAAAAGGCGGAAAGCCGACTTCACATCCGCTTTGGCCAACAATGCCCCAAGACCACACGATCTAATCTTGTTAATTGCATCTTCAAACGTGGCATAAGAAACAGAACATAATGACATGTCAATATCATCATTCAAAGACTGTCCCTTGGGAAAGGACAGGTGATGGATCAAACGGAAAGAATTGTGCTCCTTTTTGGGGACCACCCCTAGTGGTGATAAACGAAAATTCTCAAACGGGGGTACCCGAAAGGGACCTGCCACCCCCGCCCTTCATCAATCTCCTTCCAAACCTTATCTCTTACCACCTGGGGAAATACAGAAACAGATTTAAGGTTATCCACCAATGTGCAGCCTGACCCAGAAAATGGGGGCAATGGGAAACCCTGAGAAAAACCTTCAATGAAGGCCAGGGCCCTCTCCCTGTTTGGGTACAAGTCCAGCCATGGGCGCATTCTTTCCAGCCTCACTGGAGTGCAGGCTTTTGGGAAAAATATCCCTCTGCCCCGGTGTGGATCCTGCAGCAGTTTTCTTAAAGCATTTTGCACAAAAAGAGCACTCATGTCTGTACTTGCAGGAAGCGTTCCAACGGCATTGCTGTTCGTTATATGCGAAACAGCATCCTTTCCTATACAGAGCCGGGCCAACCGGGGCAGAAGGACTCTGTCTAGGCATGGGGGGTTTCTGAGCCACCATTAAATTGAGCCACAAGCCCACGTCTTTCATACCCCACCGAAGACAGGGATGAATGGCCAATTTCTGCCGGAAGGCTTCATCGTAAAAGAACCAGCCCAGCCCCCCAAAATTTTTATATGCCTCCAGGATGTGGTCCATATGTTGAAAAAGCCCCCCGCATATATTGGGGTACTTCTCGGCCCCAACTCCGGAATATATAAAAAATGCCAGCAGCCAATTGTGAAAGGACCTGGGCACCTGCCTGCGCCTATCATCATCCTGCTTATCCTCTCCCCTTCTATCTGTTTTAAAACCAGCGTCTTTGTGTACAGGGAGAAGTGATAAAATGTCCACAAACTCACCCTTCCATATTCTTTCCTTAATTGGTAACCCTAAATGATATCCTAACGGGGAAATTTCACAAGGCATAACCTCTTTCATATGTGTTTCAGGCAAGCTATGCTCCATAGATGACACATTAGTACCAACACTGATTAAACCAGATTGCACAGAACCAAGCAGGGGAGCAGATGGAGACACATTAGCAGCAGCAGGAGAAGCATTAACAATGGTAGCAGCAGAGGATAGGAAAGAAGGAGCAGAGACCGGGTTAAAAGGAGGAGAGAGTGATTTAACCAGTGATGATAAAGAATCCATAATGACTTTAACAGCAGCAAGTTGATTACACTCACCAGCCACTGGGGGATGCTCTGCCCTTTGCTGAGCCATCCCCTCCAGCAGCAGACTGTGACCTGGAACCTCAGTGACTTGATCCCCCTCGGCCCGGCGTACTGCTGGCTGTGCTGGGTCCTTTACTGCGGTGGGCAGCTTGCGAGCCTGTGCAGGGGAAAGCCCCCCTTTCTCCTCAGGCGTTGCGGGCTTCTTCGGAGCGCCCCGTCGCCTGTTGAATGCGGGTGACCGTGAGCCGGTCCACCTCTTCACTCCGGAGTGGTGGCTGGGGCCCGCCTGTCCACCGCCATCACTGCTGCTAGGCTGGTTCTCCTAGGGGCTGTGCTCCGGCGCTGAAGCCCGCTCACCTCCGGTTCGTCAACCCACTGGCCGGCGCTCCTCCTGTGAGACGTGCCAACCTCTGCTTCGGCATCCTCCTCACTCCCGGTGGCTGCCTCCAGACAACGCCGCAGCCAGGCTTCACCTCCATCTTCACTAGCTTTGTTCAAAAATTGTCTCACCAGGGATTCCATGCTGACAGGTAGGGTGTTGAAAAAACCGGCAGTACTTCGTCCTGTTGATCCGTTACGGGGGGGGGGGGAGGTGAATAAGCCCCACTGCAGATGCCTCTTTATAGGCCGACTGGGTTTAGCCAGAACCTTCCATGTAACTCTATTGGTCAGTACACACCTGAAATATAAAATTAGTGACACAAGTCCAGAACATTAGCCTAGCTAAACCTAATTACCCTGATGTGTGCTGGCTACAGTCTCACGCAGGTGGGCCCCAATTAGTGCCCTCCTTTTGTCATTACAAACCCAATTAAACATAGTTTATAGGGCTAACCTCACATTATTCCACCTATGTAAGCGTATGTCCCATTGTAGTCTACTTCTAAATGTCAATAGGTCTCTGGCACCTTTTTTCACCTGTTCAGGTATGTGGGCATGCCTGATGCCTAGTACACACGTGCGGTTTTTCCGTCGGATAAAAACCGACGGTTTTCCCGACAGAATTCCTCTCAGGCTGCCTAGCATACACACGCTCAGACAAAACTCCGCCCATCCAAAGCACGGTGACATGCAACACGTACGACGGCACTATAAAGTAGCAGTTCCATTCCAATGGCGCCACCCTTTGGGCTGCTTTTGCTGATCCTCGTGTTAGTAAAAGTTTGGTGAGAGATGATTCACGCTTTTCAGTCTCATGCTTTTCAGTCCGTTACAGCGTGATGAATGTGCGATCTCCATTCCGAACGCTAGTTTTACCAGAAAGAGCGCTCCCGTCTCATACTTGATTCTGAGCATGCACGGTTTTCTGCCCGTCGGAAAACCATACAGACGGACGGATTTCCCGCTCGGATTTTTGGCCTGACAGGAAAAAAGAGATCCTGATCTCTTTTTTTGGCGGTAGTTTTCCCGTTGGAAAAACTGCGATGGAGCATACACACGGCCGAGATTCCCGACCAAAAGCTCTCATAGCAGTTTTCCCGTCGGAAAAAACGGTTGTGTGTACGAGGCATGAAAGTTCATGAATAGTGGAAACAAGTTATATATTATCTGCATGATAGAATGGACCAAGGGCATGGCTAATGCCAGACACCTGGGATATATGCAATATAGGTAATATGGCGCACTTAGGATATGACAAGATAATGGTGGATGTAAGGATGATGGAGTAACTGTTGATAGAAGGCTGCCAGTTCAAAAGTTTTAGAAGGCAAAAAACTCGCCCTCTAAGTGCAGTATGTTAAGTTTTAATAAGTAAAGATTGTTTGGATACACTCACAATATTGTGGTAGTTTCAGGCAGGTACGGCGTGTATACGATACATCCGCTCGACCCAAGCCTGAGGAAGGAGCTCGAAAGCTCCGAATGCGAAGCACCGCCCGCTGACCCGACCTGGAAGTGACATCGTCCCTGCACAGCGCTGATCCTGGTCTTCGCCATCCGGAAGCATCGTACACCAACAGTGTGGCCAGAGGACAGACTGGATCACGAACACACGTCCACACCAGTGACGCTGGACCTCTTCTTCTACACGGAAGTCGGAGCGGATGTATCGTATACACGCCGTACCTGCCTAAAACTACCACAATATTGTGAGTGTTTTTTAAACAATCTTTACTTATTAAAACTTATTATACTGCACTTAGAGGGCACTGTTCTTCTTTCCTCCCACCTGGGATATATGTCCTACATCTTTTGTGAGGTTCCCCAGGTCCCAAGGGCTATGGCATTAGCACCATAGCTCTTCTTCTGCCTGACTGCCTATCATCAGCAGTTCAGAGCCAAGAGAGACAATTCTGAACTCATCCTTGACTCAGGTTACATGACACAGCCAAGGAGAGAGCATACATTACATACTCCTGATCTCTGCTGTGTCTGATCTCTGTGCTCTCTGCAATATCCACTCCTGACCCTTGCACCATGTGCAATACTCACTGCTCACTCATGTACTCTCTGGAATATGTACTCTTCAACCCTTAACACTTTGTATTACACACCCCTGTCAATTGCACTCCTGAGCCCTAGAAATTCTCCATTATACACTTCCGAGTCCTGCACTCTGAGCCTTGCACACTCATGGCCCTTGCACTCTCTGTATTACTCACTCCTGGCCCCTATTCTCTCTTCAAAACCCACTGCTGATGCCTCCACTCCACCCTAAGAGATACCAATGTCTTACCCATGTACTGTGTACAATACACACTACTGACTCCAGTACTCTATGGGATGCTCACTCTTGATCCCTGCAATTTCTGCCTAAGCCCTGCACTCTCTGTGTTACATACTCCTGATTTATGTGCTCTGTGCGACACACACCACGGAGCCCTGCACTCTGTATGTTATGCACACCTGAGCCCTGCACGCTCTGCATTACCACACTCTAAACCCTAAACCCTAAACTCTATGCACTATGGATTCCTGAGTTTGCACTGCATTTCTAACTGTTGTTTTGTTTTTTAAATAAAGGATTCTTCCATGCAGAAAAACATATATATTTTGGGGACCAATAATATTTTTAATGAGGGAATGCATTAATGGGCATTGCAATAAGGTATCTCATTTATTTTGATTGGGCTGTTAACGCATCTAATTAGAAAAACACATCTGCACTACCTTTGCCAATGCACACCACGACAGCAAAACCACAAAGATAATTTACATCTGTGTGTTGTGTAGTGTTATATTGCAAATTCATTTTTTGTAGTTGTAAGATTAAAATATATAGCCCTGCAACACATATACTGTATACCTGTGCTTTAATGTGCATTAAAATTTATAAACAAACACATTATTAAAAGAATGGATTTTAGCCATGCATCTGGTATGCATCAGAGAACACAGCAAAATGCACCTAATGTGAATGAGCCCTTTTGGAAGATAATATTAGTATATAATCACATTTTAACAACAGCACATAGACAGTAGTCATTATGCTTATAACACAGTGCTGGATTTATATAACTGGACACATTAAGCATTACCGCTGTTAGCCTAGGTCCAGCAGTGTCAGCAAGAAAGGTCTTTTCCATAGAACATTTACTGAAACCCTGTACTGAGTAAATAAGGAAGCCTCCTGGCTGTCGCTGTCCTCAGTGCTTTCTGGTTTACTGTCATAAAACAAGCATGTGGGTAGTGAAGTCAAATGAAAGCCAGCAGTCCTGATATGCACACACATTCTAAATCACTGGCCCAGGAAGTATTCAGGCATTTGAATCATTAACCAGGCTACTAGTAATTGTATATAGAGAGTTTGGTAATGACAGCCCATATACTGTATGTTCTCAGCACAAGTTTCCATGACCACTGAAAATTCATTGTTGATTGAGAATTATGCCTACCCAAGACAGTCCTAGTTCATTGCTGTTGTATACTTCACTGTGCTCAAGTACTTATTGAAAATATACAGACCGTTTCTTAGAAATGGAGGAAATGCCAATTGAATAAGAGGTTGAAAAAATGTTTTTCAGAACTCAATTTTTTTTTAGATTAGAGGAATGGGGGCAGAGTTGGTGGAAACTAGTTCATGGGAATGGATTAGTAAATGCATTCTACACACTAAATCATATTTCTACTAACAATATAATTCTTGTGATTGGTATAAATGACCTTTAAATGGTCAGTTTATCCATGAGTGGTAGTTCAGACTTTGGATAGCTAAACTTCCTGATTTTTTTTTTAGATTTATTTATAGCATCAACATATCAGTATTTTAAAGATTACATAAAATCACTTGCATTCGACCCTGTTCCCACTACTTTATTAAACACTATAGGATTGGTTTCAGAGAGAGAGTCAGTTAATGTACTATTAAATAATTACAGGAAACCGCACAAATGTGGGAGGAATATACAAAGTCCCCCACCTTGTGTGATTACTACTCCTGACAAAATGCTGCACCCATTACAAGACCTAATGATTGCATCATTAACCCAGATGGGATCTCTATATTGAATGAACAAAAAAATTAGAGATCACGGTGCAAGATATCAAAACATTTGTAAATTTGGCTTTTAAATCCTGCCCGGTCTTAGATCTCTTCTATCATGTAAGAATTGAAGGTTGTGTCATTGCTGACCTTTTTATGAAATGCTGGTTGAATGTCTGTTATGCTGATTGATTAGATTCAGTACTCTTTGAGCCATCGGCCCTTGGCAATTATGCAGGTCGGTGAAATCAGAAGGCCTTCTCTTAAAAAATGGCTTATATAAGTAGCTCAGTAATGGCAGCAGAGCAAGGGCTCTTCGTTTAGCATGGAGATTTCAAAGCTATCAGTGTAATGTAGTAAGGGGCATGTTGGACCTCTGCAGCAAGACCACTGCTTCCAAATGGACAGCAAAAGTTCTCCTCTGCGGCACACTTGCAGGGGGTAGGTTATTCCACTCAAGTTGTAGCTGCTGTCTGAAATTGAAACTGTAAAGCCTCGTACACACGAACGAGTTTCTCGGCCAATACCAGCAAGAAACTTGCTGGCAGAGATTTTTTGCCTAGAAATTCGTTTGTGTGTATGGTTTCTCGTCAAAAAAAGCGACAAGAATCTCGACGAGAAAATAGAGATCCTGCTCTCTATTTTCTCGTCGAGATTCTCGTCGGCATGTTTCTCGACGAGAAAAGTGAGTGTGTGTACACTTACCTGTCCTCCCGGAAGCCCGCGCATGTTCGAAATGAATTCGACGCATGCGCGGTAGCTTCCTAGGCATAGGTAGGGTATACCAAGATGGCGGCGACGGCATCGAATGTGACGAGCGCATGCTCGTCGTAGTCGATGACGTCACCGCGTACGCTCCATTCAAAGAACCGCGGGTTCTTTGAATCGAGCGTGTGTACACTCGGCCGGGACAAGTTTCTTGTCCAAGAATCTCGTCGAAAAAAACGACATGTTTTTTCCGACGAGAATCTCGGCCGTGTGTACGAGGCTTTCGACTTTTGCACAATTTATCCCTTGTTCCTGGAATATATTTAGCTGATTTAAGATGAAAGCTCATTTGGTCTTTTATAATGCTCTTACAATACCCTACTGTTTAACATTAACACAGTTGTAACCTTTGTATGTGTACTAATACATACACCAATAAGCATGTTTACAATGTGTTCCAGATAATCCTGATTCTTTGAGATACACTTGTAATATTCCAATAAAACTGCACAAGTGACAGTATTTATAGCCAATGAAGAGTATTAATGAAAGAAACCAAGCCTATCATTATCAGGAAAGCACACAACAAGCTAAAGAATTCTAAAATTATATCATTTAAGCCACTTGAAGTTGATTCCTGCCCATTTTAACCCACAGAAGAAAATGATTGCATTCAGTCAAGTCAGGCCAGCTAATATGTTTGCATTTCATAGTCAAACAGGCTGAGCATTACACATTTCTGAACAATTTAAAAATAATGAACCCCAATATGAAGTACTTTCCCTTGTCCAATAGCATTGTGTTAACTGGAGTTTGTCCTAATAATGTGACATCATTTAAAGGACATTATAAGCAGAGAATAAAAATGATCTTATTTGAAAATGTTGCTATATGAGTGATCCTAACTAAAAATTGTAACCTTTAGTGGTGCTAACAAAAAAATGCCTAACGGCTTCTTTTGTGTTTCCTAAAGCTCATTATTTAACTTCATAAAAATGGTAAACTCATGAAGCTGTATGTCATGACCATTATAATACACGCTTGATTAAAAAAAATCACTTTGAAGTAGTCGTAGTAGTAAAAATACCACATTTGTCCAGTCACCTGCTTTTTGTAATATTTCCTTTTGATGTAGCTCAAGATATGTAAGAGATCTATGAAACAAAAACGCTTACCTTTGTATACGCAGGTTTCTTATTGCCTTGAGTTCTGAATGCTTTTACAATTAACATTACAGTCTATGTGCATCAACCTTGATAATTCCTAAAAACAAGGTCCCCGTGGTATATTTCTCAGAATTAATGAATAAAGGGAGGTTGTATGGACCCTTACATTTTCTGCAGGCTCTCCCAGGGTTCTCATACATTCCGAGCAATGTAATGTCATTTGGTGGACATAATTGACATGTGTCATAAACCTTACAAATCAGTATTCAGCATGTCTACCAAAGGCATGGATTAGGACTTACATTACAATGACGCTTTAAATCCTTTAAACAGATCTGCACCTATCAGCGTTAACTAACGACCTATATATGACCTGCAGTTGGATAAGCTGTATAGCTTTACTTCAGCACTGCCCAACTACTGAAATCTGTTTACTATTGTGAGGGGGTTAGCTCGGCAGCGGGTGTGTGTGACCCCCGGGATGGGCTCCCCACACAAAAACAGGCCCAGCAGACGGAGGTTGTGGTTTTCAAAATCAAAAAGGTGCCGTTTATTTTCTATTTACAGTGACAAAAACACAGCAAAGCAAAAGAAACAAACAAAATAAATCCTGGTCAACTTGACCTCTGACTAAACATACAGGTTTCCTAACTAACAACTGGGATCAGCCTAGTGCTGTCCTAGTCCCTGGTTTTAAATGTCCAAGCAAAATATAGCCACACAGGCTTTGTCTCACCGCACAGGGGTTCACTCTCCCTAGACAGTCCACACAGGTCTGCTTCCAGGCATGAGCTAACATCTAATGAATCTGGGAGTTTTTATAGAGGCCTTAAACGAACTGACAGGCTTCAGCTGGCCTCATCAACTCCCTGCCTGCACGACGCCCAGCCCTCTCCCTAGAGGTATGAGTCATCCATGAGCACACTAGCCTTATACAACTCTCCACCTAGTTGTATAAATCGGCGTAAAGCCTGAATCTGGGCGAAATATATCTACCCCCCTGGATGCAACCAGGTGACTTTACCTTCCTGCTGTCACACTATATTACTTTCCTTTCAGTGTCAAACATATTAAAATTGTATAGTTCATAAATTTACAAGGTGTAAATGTCATAACTTCATATCTTGACTTATTTAAAGCTCAGTCAGCTAAATAAATTTGAAAAGCATCATTATAAACGATGTGCAAAGTCTTATGCCTCATACACACTGTAACGGAACGTCCCACACTCCGCTTGAGTGCTTCCGTCATATACCGCTTCCTATCAGTCTGGATATAGATATCAGATATTCCAGCTGCTCACAAGCACACAACGAGATGATAAATAAAGAAAAAATACTGCGCAAGTCAGATAGTGGACAAATAAAATAAAATAACACCACTAGTGATGAATAGTGGCCGCTGGTGCGACTGGAAATGTGGATATGCACAAATAAAGATAATGTAAAACGTAACAGTTGCGCTGCGTAATAATGGCACTCTCGTGCCAATAAACCGTAACACCTGGTGATGACTAATATTGGTGACACAGTTAAATATACCGTCAATTATAATAAATAATTTAAAAATTTAATAATAACAGTATAACCTGGTGATCTGTGACCGTGACAATCAATCACTCAAATAACAATAAAGACTAATCAACATGAAGTTCATCCTATGAAATGTCCAAGAAAAAATAGAGAAGATTTTTTGGTAAACAAGTCTTCAAAATAAAAGATTCCCAAAAACACTGATGAAAAGTTCCTCCAGGCAAGTATAATGGTGACTTCACACTCCAAAACACCCAAGAAAAGTGTGTGGCACTTGTAAAGAATAGGATCCTCCACCTTTGATATAAGAGTACAGTGTTATATACAGGTAAAGAGGAGGTAACCAGAAGACAAATTAACATGAGCTAATTAACTAATCAATCACCCAGACTAGGTGATTTAAAGATATGACCTTTTTGGGGAAGACTTCATGTCTCCCAGCTCACCGGCTATACAACACACATTATAAGTGTAAACACAGGACTCCTTCACACAATAGCAGAGTTAATTAACACATTAAAGCAAGTATTAGACAGGTGGCTGGAGGTGATGACATGGCATCTCCTTACAGTATATGTCCCAACATTATGGATCAGTCACTCTTTCTAATATGGCATATGCAGGGTTCCCAGAGTCTGTGTGTCTTGGGGGGACATGGACCTGAATCCAAAGTAACACCACCTCAAGGGTCCCCAGGCATACAGCTCACAAAGAGCACGTTCCCCCAAATGCCAGGGCCCATGGTCGCAGGGCAAGAGGCTTGCATTCAGTCCCCTCCAAAGGCCTCTGTCCCGGCTGAGTTTGTCACATTTCTCCCCCATCCAAAGTCGACTAACAAGGTCCCAGACCTCCACCTGGTCTGGACATGCGTTAGTCGGGCCAAGTGAACTCACATAGTCAGTCCACATGATCTTTAATCTTGGCTGCAAGGAGTAGTTGACATCAGTAGGTGTGGGGCAGAGGCATCTCCTTACAGTATATGTCCCAACATTATGGATCAGTCACTCTTTCTAATATGGCATATACAGGGTCTGTGTGTCTTGGGGGGACATGGACCTGAATCTAAAGTAACATCACCTCAATGGTCCCCAGGCATACAGCTCACAAAGAGCACTGTTCTCCCAAATGCCAGGTCCCATTGTCGCAGGGCAAGAGGCTTGCATTCAGTCCCCTCCAAATGCCTCTGTCCCGGCTGAGTCTGTCACACACGACCGTTTTTTCCGACGGAAAAACTGCTATGAGAGCTTTTCATCGGGAATCCCGGCCGTGTGTATGCCCCACGCAGTTTTTCCGACAGGAAAACTGCCGGACAAAAAAAAGAGGAGCAGGAAAAGAGAGAGGCAAAAAATTGCGCATGCTCAGGATCAAGTATGAGACGGGAGCGCTCTTTCTGGTAAAACTGGTGTTCGTAATGGAGAAAGCACATTCATCACGCTGTAACCGACTGAAAAGCACGAGGCTGAAAAGCGCGAATCGTCTCTCACCAAACTTTTACTAACACGAGGATCAGCAAAAGCAGCCCAAAGGGTGGCGCCGTTGGAATGGAACTTCCCCTTTATAGTGCCGTCGTACGTGTTGTACGTCACCGCGCTTTTGACGGGCGGACTTTTGTCTGAGAGTGTGTATGCAAGGCAGGCTGAGAGGAATTCTGTCCGGAAAACCATTGGGTTATTATCCAATGGAAAAACCGGTCGTGTGTACTAGGCATTACAGTTTGCTTTCTTTTAAAGCAGTCAAAATCTGAGTAGAAAAGGCTGCCCCCTTACGGTATGCTGCAGAGAAGGACCCTTTCCATTTTTGTGGAAGCAGTAGTCTCTCTGTGGTGGTCTGAAATGCCCCCTGCTGGGTCTAAGCTAAAGCTCTTCATTTAAAGCCCAATACACATGGGCCGTATGTCGGGTGGCATCGGCTGGTTCAATAGAAACTGGCTGACATTCGGCCCGTGTGTACCGCAGCCGGTCCAACAGAAGCCGGCCAAAGGGGCATGACTGAAAAAGGTCTGCCAACCAGCTCCTGATCAGCGCTCTGAGCCAATGGTTGGAGTGTTTTCATGGGGAGCCGTTCAACTGTCAGAACACAATAGCACAGCAGGGGAGATTACTGTACTAACACCAGATTGTTAGTACAGCGGCTCCGACCTGAGCTGTCAGTTTTTTTGTTCAGCCCACTGGGTTGAACAAAAGAAAACTAGCACTGTGTACTAGGCTTAACAGCGAGTGTAAGCTTTTCTGATTTTAGAGCTTTAGGCTTGACCCAGCAGGAGATTTGACAGACCTCTGCAAAGAGACTACTGCTTCCACACAACACATTATCCATCTATCATCATTAGCTATCTAATGATATGTTTATCACTAAAACACTTAGACCTTTTTCACACAAGGTAGATTCTGCTCCTATCGGCGGGGGATCTGTGAGTTGATCCACTGAAGATCTGAGAAGAGCAGTATATATGTCACATCCGTGGTTGCTTAGCATAAACTGACCCCAGTATGCTCTATAGGCTGCCGGGAGTAAACAAATGTCACCATTTAAATCATGGAAGAAATTGTAGCCGCTCTAAAAAAACAGAGATAAACTTCTAGTGAAAACAATAAATGTTAAATATCACCATAAAAAGCAATAGTGAAACAATAAATATCTATTGAAAAAAAATCGGGAAATTATCTCCTGGCATCAAATAAATTAATATACAGAACACAGTGAAACGTCCAGTGAACAGTGCAAATCAAAATATGTATATATGGTCCATGAATCACACAAATGTGCATAAAGGGTAAACAGTCTAGGGATTAGTGCGTGTTCCACCACCACCAGCTGTGCACCAAAACACCAAATGAAATGCACGCTTACCAAAAGGCAAGCTGAATGAGCTTGCGTCTAAAAACCCAGCCAGGGCTATTTCCAGGGGGTTCCGGGGCGGCAGCTACAAGATGGTCAAGGATGGAAGGGAGATAAAGAGCGGATGGCTAGATTGGCTCAATCGTGCAGCACAGATATTGCTCAGATGTCACCCAAAAAATGAAAAGGAACTTTCCATAGTGTAAACCAGACAGGATGGCATTTATTAAATAATTAAAAACACACTTACAATGTCAGTAGATTAAAACAGCAAAAAGTAGCCGGCCGGCTTGCGAACGCCAGTTCGCTCAGAGGCACAAAGACGCGATGACGTCAGCACGCCAAGTCCACCCGACGCGCGTTTCGTCATATAATATAATGACGTTGTCCTGGTGCACAGCTGGTGGTGGTGGAACACGCACTAATCCCAAGACTGTTTACCCTTTATGCACATTTGTGTGATTCATGGACCATATATACATATTTTGGTGTTCTGTATATTCATTTTTTTGATACCAGGAGATAATTTCCTGATTTTCAATAGATATTTATTGTTTCATTATTGCTTTTTATGGTGATATTTAACATTCATTGTTTTCACTAGAAGTTTATCACGTGTTCACTGTTTTTTTAGCGCGGCTACAATTTCTTCCATTCCTTTTTGTGTGTATCTCACATTTAGCTGCTGCTTTATTTTTAGTTTTTATTTATAAAAAATTTTGAGCGCGGTATTCCCCTTTTACCATCTAAATCATGCTACCTTCAAACTGGTCCACCAAAATGAACAAGGATGCTGTCCTTTGCCATTGTTTTTTCTTTTAGCAGACCTAATTGGACCCAGAGCACACAAGTCCATTTACAAGCCTCGTACACACGACCGTTTTTCTCGACAAGAGAACTGCTGGGAGAGCTTTTTGCAGAGAAAACCGTTCGTGTATGGTTTCTCGTCGGGAAAACTGCCGGGAATCTCGATGAGAAATATAGAGAACCAGCTCTCTATTTTCTCGTCGGCCTGTTTCCCAACGAGAAAACCGTGCGTGTGTACGAGGCTACATGCTTACGTGTCCCCAGGTAAGCCCGCGCATGCTCGATGAGACTTCGACGCATGCGCGGTAGCTTACAAGGGTAGTGTAGGGTGAAGCAAGATGGCGGCGACGGCATCAAATGTGACGAGCGCGGTTCTTTTGAATGTGCGTGTGTACACAGGGCTTGGCAAGAAAAGCTTGCCAGGAATCCCGTCGAGAAAACCAAGGTTTTTTTTTCGATGGAATTCTCACCCGTGTGTACAGGGCTTTACTCTTCCGATCAGGTCTGTCTAGAAAACGGACAGGAAGGGGCCTTAATGGGTGAAGCATTGCTAGTAGGTTGCCATCACACTTTTGAGAGCTAGATGATACAGAGAACGCCTCATTATTTCAGAAGCAACCACTGAAGAAAGTTGATTACCACTATTTGTAGTTAAACATATTTTACAGAAAACCTTAGTTAAATTATACTGTATGTGAACCATTACCATATAAAACAATATAGGCTTAATATAGGCTTACTTGTAGCAAAAAGTGTGTTGTAAGGGTTTACAACCACTTTAAGGGCTGTTGGAGTGTCTCAGCAGGAGGCAGAGAAACAGCAGTACACGGATCTTTCCAGTGAAGAGCTGTACAAGGGGGCGTGTCAGCACAAGTCTGACCACTGGAGTACAAGCAGGTCATGGTCCCAAATTGATTGGTGTGGATGTTCTTCCATGCTTGGTGTAGTCAAGCAATGCAAAGCGGCCAGGATACTTTTTCATGCAAGTAGATGGGATAACAGACACATATCAGGAATATGAAATTTTGAGATAACATACACTTTAATTCCCACTTTAAATTTTTGACAACTGCTATGGAGCACCATTCATCACACTGTTGCCTTTTGTCTTTTAACATTGGAATTGTAAAAAATCACTCAAAACTAAAGGGTCAGCACTAAAGATAGCAATACATGTGGCAACGTTCATGCAATTTCAACCACTCTCCATTCACTATAAATTGCTACTATGACTGCGGCACTGGGGTTCTTGGTTGAAATCCCAGTCAGGACACTATCTGGGAGTTTGCATGTTCTCTCTGTGCTTGTGTGTGTTTCTTCTGGGTACTCTGGTTTCCTCTAACACTCCAAAGACACGTTAGTAGGTTCACTGGCTCCTAACTTGGTGCTAGTATGTGTATTCATGCATGTGACATAGGGACCTTAGGGTATAAGCTCCTTGAGGTCAACGGCAGATGTGAATGTACAATATACATTTGTAACTTGTTGGCACTGTAAATAAATACCTATAATACATAAATAAGTAATCGCCAGAAGAAAGGCAATCTAACACCCACGAATCCGATTGACCCGCTGGACAAATTAAAGGATAAGGTTTGCAGTTTTTATCGACAGTAACATTTGTTGTTTTAAGACAAACACTGGTGAACCTGGAAAGAAAAAGTTATTAATTTCCATTTTGTTATGCCTATGTGTTATATATTGCATAAGAAATAAAATAATTTTTGCAAAGCAATATTTGAAAAAAAAAAAAAAAAATGATATGATATACGTATGTAGCGCACCAACCCCAGACTTTACCTGCTTTTCTTCTGCTTGGCTCCTCCGCAGGAAAATAATGAGGCACACCGCACCACAAGCCCGTACCCTCCTGAATAGGGAGGTTGAGCGGTGTTAGTTTCTCGGGCCTGCTTGCGGCCGGTGTAAAACAAAGCCTCCAGTGCTGACCTCATTTCTGCAGTAGTCAGAAACAAGTCTTTAATTCTCCCCAGTAAGCAACTGTCCACACCAACTGAAAGGTCCAACACTTATTTATTCCTTCTTGCACAATAAACAGTCTCTTTAAGAGCAGACGGGTTGAGACAAACACAGGTTAGATAAGGTGGGAGGAGGTCCAGGTACAAACTTAAATTTGGGTTTCTCCTGTTCTGGATAGCATGAACAGGCTTGGCGCACGGTCGCTGCCACCGACCATGACGGGTCCCTGCCACAGACCAGGTGAATAGGGCCTCTGCCACAGGCCCGGTTGTTGGGTCTCTGCCACCAACCTGATTCACAATGGATTACCTTCTAGAAGTAATGACCCCTGTCAGGGAAAGGACATCCATCCAGGGAGTTACTAGAGGCCCCACCGTCACCAGCGATACTGTACTGGGTCTTCGGGAAGGGTCACCTCCCTGGCCTCCTCGTCCTAGATTCGGGCACCCACTCCAGGGGGCATCCTAGGAGCTCTCGATCCCTTGTGGGACCCAGTCGAAGGTACTGGGCCCCGGGCCTCTCTCAAAGTACCTCACCCCAGACTGAAGGTGTCTGGGATGGAACAGCAGCTCAGTCTCTGGGCCTAGGGCACCCAGAGACCACCCGACCAGGCCTCCGGGCCTAGGGCACCCGGAGGCGACACACACGCACCCAGGCTTAAGGTGCCTGAGCACGGAATCGACGACCCCTCTGGAAGATGGCCGCGCCCTTTTATATCCTCTCCTGACAGGCACAGCAGGTTTCCCGCCCCGCCGTACTGCTGCCGAGAGGGGACAAAAAGGACACAACCTCGTACTGCAGTTCAACCCGGGCCCATGGCAACAGCGCCACCCATAGGCCCCAGTGAACTTACACATCAGTACTATCTCCCAGGGATAGAAATGGTCCATGAGACCTAACAATTAGTGCATCTGAGCCTGGTTACCACTCAGATGCTTCCCCCTAAATGTAACCACGTATTAAAGGGTAAGTTCACCCTTTTTCAAAAAATTAAGAGGTGAACTAACTGCAAACATTCTGGCTACCCTCCTGGACCCCGCTACACATAGTGGCCATGATGCCCATGCTACCTGACCGTACTGACCAAAGAGAATTGCATCTGAGGCTTCTTCCAATAAGGTGTCCCAGATAAAAGAAGTGCTTCTCATTGGTCGACAGGGCCATGTGGTCTCACGTTACCATTGCAAGCATTATGATACAGTATATACTCACTCAGAGGCTGTGTATTGCGGTGTATGGACCAGTACATCGGTAGCACAGGGCCGATATGTGCAGTGGGGTCTGGAGGGGTGGCCAGGAGATTTCTAGTTGGTTCACCTTTATAGTTTAAGGAAAGGTGAACTTACCCTTCTGTTTATTATCTTAAAGCAACTCTATCAGAAAACTGAAACTCTCAACAAAAGATGTACTTGTGAAGAAAATAGTAGGTACTTACCCGTCCCACAGCCTATGCTATCAAACACAGCTTTATGAAACCAAATTCTCCCAAAAATCTCTTCATATCCTCGCACATCAGAAAATTCTGCTCTCCTGGTCCTCTTGCTATGCTCAGTAGTTTCTCCCACCAACCCCCATGTTTATTCTGTCTTATATTGACCTGTGCTGAGTGCACCATGGGACCCAGAAATCATCACTCTTGGAGACATTTTGTGAAAGGGTGCTTTAACCACATGAGTAATAGTCTGTATATACTACCCTTCCTTTAAGGGTGAGTTTTCAGTGCTGTGATGGCTTGACTGACAATTACTGTACTCAAATACATTTTTATATAATTTTTGAGACCGTATTTTATTTTGGTCAAGTGAAAGTACTAATGCGCAAACCAAAATAAATATTAAACTAAGCAGCTGCCAACATAAATGGTGTTCCCACACAGTGCTAATAATATAATGAATAATGTGGCGCTTACTCAATGTGTAATGTGATGTATTTTCAAACACAGTAATATGTCAAATAAACAAATATGCTAATACTTAATGTGCAACTATACACAAACAATAAATGAATAAATAGCGTTTTCTTCACACACAATAAATTGACAATGCAGTGAATAAATGTGATGAATGTGCCTTGTCTGAAAGTTCATAAATAAAGTGTTTGTGCAAAAATTAAATCCAGTAAATCCAAATGCTTCCACCATCTGTAGTGCGCCAGTGGTTTGCCCCAGCCTCTCAATAGAACTTCTGGGATTGGCCGCGAGCAGAAGTGACGTCACCCGACTCCTCCGGGCTTGTTGCGTCACTTATCACATGACTTCATCAAGGGTATGGTGGCATTTAATATCTCTTCTTTTTGTATGCTACATAAATAAAATAAAAAAATGTCCAGAGAAACATAGAAGAGTGAAGGCAGAAAAAAGACTAAATAGTCCATTGAGTCTGACCGTTCTTTTTTTTTTATTATTATTTTTGTATTTTTTCTTAAAAACCTATAGCATTTCTTGAAGCCTTAAAATGCCAGGACAGAACAATCACCCGCAAAACTGTATTCCTATTAGGGATGAGCTCCGCATTCGAGTCGAACATACGTTCGTGTGTTCGATGAAGATCGAACGTTTTGGGTCGTTCGCGCCAAATTCGAGTGACGCAAATGGCCCAAAATCCCGGCGCTGTGATTGGCCAAGCATGCACTGTGACCCCGCATGCTTGGCCAATCACAGCGCCGGCAGCGAGGAGAGCCATAATTGGCCACAGGCAGGATGCCTGTGGTCAATTATAGCTCAGGGGGGTTTAGTGCACGCCCCACACTATAAAAGGCCGCCAGCGCGGCGGCCTTGTATAGTGTGTTGGCGTGCAGGGAAAGACGTACATAGGCAGGGACAGTGTTAGAGAAATTGTGTGTAGGGAGAGAGAAGGATAGGTAGGGACAGTGTCAGTGATATTGTGTGTAGGGAGAGAGAAGGATAGGTAGGGACAGTGTCAGTGATATTGTGTGTAGGGAGAGAGAAGGATAGGTAGGGACAGTGACATTGATATTGTGTGTAGGGAGAGAGAAGGATAGGTAGGGACAGTGTCAGTGATATTCTGCTAAACTTTGTATGCAGGGAGAGAGAAGGATAGTCAGGGACAGTATCAGTGATATTTTTGCTAAGCCTCCTGCACAGTATACAACCGAAGCTAGCCCTTATTGCTGTGATTTCCTGTTGTGTAACACAGGCAGGCATCTGCAGCACTTAAAGCAGGCGTAGTGTGATTCCTGCAAAATATACACCTGAAGCTAGCCCTTATTGCTCGTAGTTTTTTTTCTTTTGTGTTACACTAAGGGCTCTTTCACACAGGACGGATCAGTAATGATCCGCCCCGTGAAGCTCCGCTTGCTCAGCGGGGATCGCTCCGTTGATCCCCGCTGAGCCGGCGGATGACTGGCCGGTTCCCGCACACTGTGCAAGGACCGCCCTGTCAGAGCGCCGCTCTCCCCTATGAGGGGATCGGATGATGACGGACCGTAGAGTCCGTTGTCATCCGATCCGCAGACGGAAGGAAAAATAGGGTTTTCCTCCGTCACACTTTTGCGGATCAGAGCGGGTCGGATGTCAGCGGACATGTCACCGCTGACATCCGTGGCTCCATTGGAGGACATGTAGCATCCGTTCAGGTCCACCTAAAAAACTGACAGGTGGACCTGAACGGACCCTCCATGTGAAAGAGCCCTAACAGGCATCTGCAGCACTTAAAGCAGGCGTAGTGTGATTCCTGCACATTATACACCTGAAGCTAGCCCTTATTGCTCGTAGTTTTTTTTCTTTTGTGTTACACTAACAGGCATCTGCAGCACTTAAAGCAGGCGTAGTGTGATTCCTGAAAAATATACACCTGAAGCTAGCCCTTATTGCTCGTAGTTTTTTTTTCTTTTGTGTTACACTAACAGGCATCTGCAGCACTTAAAGCAGGCGTAGTGTGATTCCTGCACATTATACACCTGAAGCTAGCCCTTATTGCTCGTAGTTTTTTTTCTTTTGTGTTACACTAATAGGCATCTGCAGCACTTAAAGCAGGCGTAGTGTGATTCCTGAAAAATATACACCTGAAGCTAGCCCTTATTGCTCGTAGTTTTTTTTTCTTTTGTGTTACACTAACAGGCATCTGCAGCACTTAAAGCAGGCGTAGTGTGATTCCTGCACATTATACACCTGAAGCTAGCCCTTATTGCTCGTAGTTTTTTTTCTTTTGTGTTACACTAACAGGCATCTGCAGCACTTAAAGCAGGCGTAGTGTGATTCCTGAAAAATATACACCTGAAGCTAGCCCTTATTGCTCGTAGTTTTTTTTTCTTTTGTGTTACACTAACAGGCATCTGCAGGGGCATATAAAAAATATATAATGTGGCGCTGTGAGAGAAGTAGTAAAAAACCCTACTTTATGTATAGCACAATGGTGCACATAAAAATATGGTGTCAAACAAAACGTTTGTACACAATAGGTGTACACAAATGAATGTGATCAAAATATAAGTGAATACTAACAGTGAAATAATTGGTATGGGGTATAGGTGCACAACAAAAACCAGCAATTAAACTGGAATATTGATCATACCCATAATAAACAAAAATAAATATGAAAATATAATGTAGGTGGAGACAAACTCATATAAGGCGTCACAGATGAGTATGTAGAATAATGTCCAATCTTATCACATATGAAAAGAAGTTCATAGGTCAAAATCCAACAAGGAGCTGCATCGTTTGAAAATAGGTTTGAAGGGTGCATCTATCAAATTTTCCCCTTTTTACATGGCTTGTTGTCGCCATATTGGTTTGGATTTCTTCCTTTTTGGGTTGGAAATACGGACAAGTGGTGCTGTCGGCATAAGGAAGGAGGTGTCTTGCAGATCCTGACTGTTCCTTGGGTCCACAGAGTGGGCAAAGCTTTGTTGATCCACCACCGTACGGTGAGCTGGGTCCACTCTTACCGGTAAGAGCATTTACTTCTCCCCCATTGGCCCAAGGTGAAGGCACTCCTGGGTGATGTCATATATCCTATATGCCTATAAATAAAATGTGATAGATGCACCCTTCAAACAATTCAGCTCCTTGTTGGATTTTGACCTATGAACTTCTTTTCATATGTGATGAGATTGGACATTATTCTACATACTCATCTGTGACGCCTTATATGAGTTTGTCTCCACCTACATTATATTTTCATTTTTATTTATTATGGGTATGATCAATATTCCAGTTTAATTGCTGGTTTTTGTTGTGCACCTATACCCCATACCAATTATTTCACTGTTATGCGGCGTACACACAATCGTTTTTCATGCCATTTTTTAAACCAACGTTTTTCTCGTCGTTTTTTTTCATGTTTCCTCTCAAGCCTGTCTTGCGTACACACAATCATTTTAAAAAACGTTCAAGCAAAGCGCAGTGGCGTACAACACGTACGACGGCACTATAAAGGGGAAGTTCCGTTCTGATGGTGCCACCCTTCATGTTAGTAAAGTTTGTTGAGCGACGATTCGCGCTTTTCAGCCTCCTGCTTTTCAGTCCGTTACAGCGTGACGAATGTGCTATCTCCATTACAAATGCTAGTTTTACCAGAACGTGCGCTCCCATCTCATTCTTGATTCTGAGCATGCGCATTTTTTTTCACCTCGTCAAAGCATACACACCATCGTTTTTCACGTCGTTAAAAAAAACGACGTGAAAAAATAGAGCATGTTCAAAATTTTTAATGGCCGTTTTTCACGTCGTTAAAAATGCTCTGGAGCCTACACACGATCGGTTTTAATGCCCATTTTTAAAAATGGCATTTTTAACGGCATGAAAAACGATCGTGTGTATGGGGCATTAGTATTGACTTACATTTTTATCACATTCATTTGTGTACACCTATTGTGTACAAACATTTGGTTTGACACCACATTTTTATGTGCACCATTGTGCTATACATGAAGTAGGGTTTTTTACTACTTCTCTCACAGCGCCACATTATATTTTTTTTATACGTTCTATATATCCTGTCTGATTTTAATGGCCGTCTGATTTTATGTTTGGCTGCTTCATTTAGTATTTAGAGTTGGCGCAGTATTATTATTATTTAATCTGCAGGGGCATGTAATTACAATTATTGATCTAATAATTCACAGCAGGGCCCATTCCTGCGCCCACCAAGAGTAACTGTGAGGGCTTAAAGTGTTGTGGCAACACCACCACCACCACCACCACCAAAGGCCCAATTTTTCAGCCCCTGTTCAACAGGGCCATGCAATTACAATTCTTGATCTAATAATTCACAGCAGGGCCCATTCATGCGCCCACCAAGAGTAACTGTGAGGGCTTACAGTGTTGTGGCACCAGCACCACCACCAAAGGCCCAATTTTTCCTACCACTGTTCAACAGGGGCATGTAAATATAATTCCTGATATAATAGTTCACAGCAGGGCGTTCCAGCACCAACCAAGAGTAACTGTGAGGGCTTACAGTGTTGTGGCAACACCAACACCTAAGGGGCCAATTTCTGCAGAGTATATACGGCAGGTCCCTACTTTCAAACATCCAACTTACAAACGACTCCTACTTGCAAACGGAAGGAGACAACAGGAAGTGAGAGGAAATCTACCCCTAGGAAGGCAAATTCTCTCCTGTAAGAGTTAATATTGGAAAAAGGTGTCTCCTCTGTACTGATGCTTTATCACCAATCCTTGTTTCAATAAAAACCCCACTTTTCAAAAAACATTTGTCATTGGGACGGAAAGTGAGGTGAAATGTTCTGAACAGGGGCACAGACAGCAAAACAAATGTTACAGGGGTGATAACCCTTCCCTATGTTTTCCAAAAAGCTTAAAAATAGATTTTTTGGCTGGAGCTACACTTAAACAATGTACCTGTTCAAAATTACAAACAGATTCTACATAAGAACAAACCTGCAGTCCCTGTCTTGTATGCACCGCCTGTATACTGCTGTTCAGAGTATATAGGGCCTTTTTTATTTTGTGTGCGGGGTTCCCCTTAATATCCATACAAGACCCAAAGGGGCTGGTAATGGGCTGGGGTAGGGGGGGGTGATGGGGTAGCTATGCCATTTTTCTTAAAGATTTTCATCCATATTACCGGGACCAGACATTACATTAAAGCCGCAAGCAGTTTTAAATGGCTTTTTTTTCCCTTTAGAAATGTCATTTTGTGCAGGGACAGTTCTAAACACGGGAAACACGTGCCACTTCACAGGCATACTTTAGACACCCCCCAGGTACGATATTTAACCCCTTCCTTACTGGGCACATATACCCCCTTCCTGCCCAGGCGAAATTTCAGCTTTCAGCACTGTCACGCTTTGAATGACAATTGCGCGATCGTGCGACGTGGCTCCCAAACAAAATTGACGTCCTTTTTTTCGCACAAATAGAGCTTTCTTTTGGTGGTATTTGATCACCTCGGCGGTTTTAATTTTTTGCGCTATAAACAAAAATAGAGCGACAATTTAGAAAAAAAAGCAATTTTTTTTGATTTTTGCTATAATAAATATCCCAATTTTTTTTTTTTTTTATATTTTTTTCCTCAGTTTAGGCCGATACGTATTCTTCTACATATTTTTGGTAAAAAAAAAAAAAAAAAAATCGCAATCAGCGTTTATTGATTGGTTTGCGCAAAAGTTATAGCGTTTACAAAATAGGGGGATAGTTTTATGGCATTTTTATATATTTTTTTTTTTTTTATTAGTAATGGCGGCGATCAGTGATTTTTTTTGTGACTGCGACATTATGGCGGACACATCGGACACTTTTGACACTAATTTGGGACCATTCACATTTATACAGCGAACAGTGCTATAAATATGCACTGATTACTGTATAAATGTGACTGGCAGGGAAGGGGTTAACACTAGGGGGCGAGGAAGGGGTTAAATGTGTTCCCTGGGAGTGATTGTTACTGTGGGGGGAGGGGACTGACTGACTGGGGGAGGTGACCGATCTGTGTCCCTATGTACAAGGGACACAGCACCGGTCTCCTCTCCCTGACAGGACATGGATCTCTGTGTTTACACACACAGATCCATGTCCTTGTCTCTGTAACCGCCGATCGGGGGTGCCTGGCGGACATCGCGGCCGCCAGGCACTCGCATCGGCATTGCAGTGAAGCGCCGGGCACGTGCGCGCGCGCCCCCCAGTGGCCAAATAGCGGAGGCCGTATAATAACGGCCTTCCGGCATTTGACAACCACCTTGCGGCCGTATATTCTCATACGGCGGGCGCGAGGTGGTTAAAGGAATATTTGACTTTTTTTTTCACTTTATGCATCATTAAAATGACTGCTCCAGAAAAAACGTCAGTTTTTAAAACTTCTTTTTGCATTGATACATGTCCCTTGGTGCAGAACCCGGGTTCCCAAACCCTTTTTAGGACAATAACATGCATAATAGTCGTTATAATTAGCACTTTAGATTTCGAACGTTCGCATCCATTGTATTTAATAGGGTTCTAAAGTTTGTGCGAACTTTCGGTCCGTTCGCGGGTTCTGGTGCGAACCGAACCCGGGGGTGTTCGGCTCATCCCTAATTCCTATATTACTAAGTTTAGGACATATACATTGCATGTGTAGAGCTTGCATATTGCAGTGGCCTGGAGTTAGTGCCTCCTTATAGTGGTGGTCAGTGGTGAGTCTATAGTTTTTTGTGCAGTGTGTTTTGTATCGTGTACAGTTATTTGTGTAGCGCTTTGTGTATAGTATTTTTTGCTATGAATAGTGTGTCGTGTATTGTTTAGTGTGTTGTGTGTAGTGCTTTGTCTATAGTGTTGTGTGTAGTGCTGCGCGCAGTGTATTGTGTTTTGTGCAGTGTACTGTGTAGAATAATTTGGGCCGTGTGTTGTGTGTAGTGCTTTGTCTATAGTGTTGTGTGTAGCTCTTTGTGCGGTGTTGTCTATTCTGTTTAGTGTTTTGTGCAGTGTGTTGTGTATAGTGTGTAATGTACTGTGTAGTGCTTTGTGCAGTGTGGTGTGTATAGTGCTTTGTGCAGTGTGTAATGTATAGTGTTTTGTGCATTGTGTTGTGCATAGTGTGTAATGTACTGTGTAGTGCTTTGTGCAGTGTGGTGTGTATAGTGCCTTGTGAGTGTGTTGTATATTGTGCTTTGTGCAGTGTGGCATGTATAGTGCCTTGTGATGTATATAGTGCTTTGTGCAGTGTGTTGTATATAGTGCCTTGTGCAGTGTGTTGTATATAGTGCCTTGTGCAGTGTGTTGTATATAGTGCCTTGTGCAGTGTGTTGTATATAGTGCCTTGTGCAGTGTGTTGTATATAGTGCTTTGTGCAGTGTGGTGTGTCTAGTGCTTTGTGCAGTGAGTAGGGTTGCCACCTTTTCTTCAAGTGAAACCCGAACACTTTAGCGACGCACAGAAATTTTGTTTTATCGTATAAATTATACATATATTTTGCTATTAAATAACATTTCTAATCATAATAAGAGTCCCCCTTTACATCAAAGCCCACAGAGTTCCCCCTTTTTACTTCTGAATCCACAGAGTTCCCTTTTTACATCTGAACTTGCAGAGTTCCCTTACACTGTAAGGGGGGACTCTGCAGACTCTGATGTAAGGGAGAACTCTGGGGACTCTAACATAAGGGATGCTCTGGGAACCCTGATTTAAGGGGGAACACTGAGAACTCTGATGTACAGAGAGGACTCTGATGTAAAGGGGAACTCTGATGTAAGGGGTGCTCTGAGAACCCTGATTTTCCTTAGTGTACTCACTCAGGGGCAGGAGAAAGAAGGGGGGAGACTTCAGTCACAGACAGGGATGGATGGTGAGCTCACTCACCCCTTGGCAGTCAGCACCTCTCATCCAGATGAATCTGTGGCTGCTGGACTTCAAATTTCCAGTCCCCACTTTCCTTTTCTGAGGCACAGTGCCTGGGATTGGAGTGTGGGCAGAGGGGAAGGAAGAGGTGCAGATCGAGCCCTGTCTCCTCTCCCGTCTGTCTGTGTGTTTGTGGAGGGGATTGTTAGTGCTGGCTTCCGGCAGTGTGAAAGAGAGTGTAACAGCCACTATCAGCTTAGACAACTGCAGCCAGCAACCCTGCTGGGAATCCATAGTCCAGTCTGAATAATGTGTCCGGGTTTCAGGCAGT
Source organism: Rana muscosa (assembly GCA_029206835.1). NCBI lineage: Eukaryota > Metazoa > Chordata > Amphibia > Anura > Ranidae > Rana > Rana muscosa. The sequence goes on along the minus strand of CM055125.1, from coordinate 157,491,948 downwards.
CTGAAACCCGGACGCATGATTCCAAACCCGAACTGTCCGGGTGAATCCCGAACAGGTGGCAACCCTAGCAGTGAGACGTATATAGTGCCTTGTGCAGTGTGTTGTATACAGTGCTTTGTGCAGTGTGTTGTATATAGTGCCTTGTGAAGTGTGTTGTATATAGTGCCTTGTGCAGTGTGTTGTATATAGTGCCTTGTGCAGTGTGTTGTATATAGTGCCTTGTGCAGTGTGTTGTATATAGTGCCTTGTGCAGTGTGTTGTGTATAGTGCCTTGTGAAGTGTGTTGTATACAGTGCCTTGTGCAGTGTGTTGTATATAGTGCCTTGTGCAGTGTGACGTATATAGTGCCTTGTGCAGTGTGACGTATATAGTGCCTTGTGCAGTGTGTTGTATATAGTGCCTTGTGTTGTATATAGTGCCTTGTGCAGTGTGTTGTATATAGTGCCTTGTGCAGTGTGTTGTATATAGTGCCTTGTGCAGTGTGTTGTATATAGTGCCTTGTGTTGTATATAGTGCCTTGTGCAGTGTGTTGTATATAGTGCTTTGTGAAGTGTGATGTATATAGTGCCTTGTGAAGTGTGTTGTACATAGTGCCTTGTGAAGTGTGTTGTATATAGTGCCTTGTGCAGGTGTTGTATATAGTGCCTTGTGCAGTGTGACGTATATAGTGCTTTGTGTTGTATATAGTGCCTTGTGCAGTGTGATGTATATAGTGCCTTGTGAAGTGTGTTGTACATAGTGCCTTGTGCAGTGTGTTGTATATAGTGCCTTGTGCAGTGTGTTGTATATAGTGCCTTGTGAAGTGTGTTGTATACAGTGCCTTGTGCAGTGTGTTGTATATAGTGCCTTGTGCAGTGTGTTGTGTATAGTGCCTTGTGAAGTGTGATGTATATAGTGCCTTGTGCAGTGTGTTGTATATAGTGCCTTGTGCAGTGTGTTGTATATAGTGCCTTGTGCAGTGTGTTGTATATAGTGCCTTGTGCAGTGTGTTGTATATAGTGCCTTGTGCAGTGTGTTGTATATAGTGCCTTGTGCAGTGTGATGTATATAGTGCCTTGTGCAGTGTGTTGTATATAGTGCCTTGTGAAGTGTGATGTATATAGTGCCTTGTGAAGTGTGTTGTATATAGTGCCTTGTGAAGTGTGTTGTATATAGTGCCTTGTGAAGTGTGTTGTATATAGTGCCTTGTGCAGTGTGTTGTATATAGTGCCTTGTGCAGTGTGTTGTATACAGTGCCTTGTGAAGTGTGTTGTATACAGTGCTTTGTGCAGTGTGTTGTATATAGTGCCTTGTGCAGTGTGTTGTGTATAGTGCCTTGTGAAGTGTGTTGTGTATAGTGCTTTGTGAAGTGTGATGTATATAGTGCCTTGTGAAGTGTGTTGTATATAGTGCCTTGTGCAGGTGTTGTATATAGTGCCTTGTGCAGTGTGACGTATATAGTGCCTTGTGCAGGTGTTGTATATAGTGCCTTGTGCAGTGTGACGTATATAGTGCTTTGTGCAGTGTGACGTATATAGTGCCTTGTGCAGTGTGATGTAAATAGTGCCTTGTGAAGTGTGTTGTATATAGTGCCTTGTGCAGTGTGTTGTATATAGTGCCTTGTGCAGTGTGTTGTATATAGTGCCTTGTGCAGTGTGTTGTATATAGTGCCGTGTGCAGTGTGTTGTATATAGTGCCTTGTGCAGTGTGTTGTATACAGTGCCTTGTGCAGTGTGTTGTATATAGTGCCTTGTGCAGTGTGTTGTATACAGTGCCTTGTGCAGTGTGATGTATACAGTGCCTTGGGCAGTGTGATGTATACAGTGCTTTGTGCAGTGTGTTGTATATAGTGCCTTGTGAAGTGTGTTGTGTATAGTGCCTTGTGCAGTGTGATGTGTATAGTGCCTTGTGAAGTGTGTTGTATATAGTGCCTTGTGCAGTGTGTTGTATATAGTGCCTTGTGCAGTGTGTTGTATATAGTGCCTTGTGCAGTGTGTTGTATATAGTGCCTTGTGCAGTGTGTTGTATACAGTGCCTTGTGAAGTGTGTTGTATACAGTGCCTTGGGCAGTGTGATGTATACAGTGCTTTGTGCAGTGTGTTGTATATAGTGCCTTGTGCAGTGTGTTGTGTATAGTGCCTTGTGCAGTGTGTTGTATATAGTGCCTTGTGCAGTGTGTTGTATATAGTGCCTTGTGCAGTGTGTTGTATATAGTGCCTTGTGCAGTGTGTTGTATATAGTGCCTTGTGCAGTGTGTTGTATATAGTGCCTTGTGCAGTGTGTTGTATATAGTGCCTTGTGCAGTGTGTTGTATATAGTGCCTTGTGCAGTGTGACGTATATAGTGCTTTGTGCAGTGTGCTGTATATAGTGCTTTGTGAAGTGTGTAACGTATAGTGCTTTGTTCAGTGTGTTGTGTATAGTGTACTGTGTAGTGTTTTATGCAGTGTATAATGTATAGTGTTGTGTGTAGCGTTTTGTGAAGTGTGAATTGTGCAGTGTATTGAAGAGCTCGCCTACAGAGAAAACATATAAAGAGATATGCAGCGCCATCTAGTGAGCAAAGTGTGAAGCGCAGGCGGACGGAACCAAAGATGCGGGAACTTGTTTCTAGGAAGATCATTTCGGAGTCGGACAGGAAAGCTGAGCGTGCCGGTGGGAGAGTCGGGGAGTGGAAAGTTTGGAAAGATGGCTGCCACCTCAGTGAGTATATTGAGTTGGAAGGATTGTGGACAATGTGTGTGGATAATGTGATGACGTGCCCACTATGGCCGTTGTAGAGGCGGGCGGAGGAGATGTGATGCATTCCCCACACCGCCGGACACAGAGATCCTGTACCGTGGTCTGATGTAAAGTGGGAGGGGTGTTTGGAGAAAACATTCTGTATATTGGCAGCAGAAAGTGGAAGTAAAAGAAAACCTAACTGACTCTAATCCCTCGTTTACATTGGAGTGACTCGTCATGTGATTTAACAGGCTGCTTCCTATTGCTGCCAATGGCAACTGTTCAAATCCGAATTTGCGGTGCCGTATCAATTTAAAAAAAATAGTCCCTGCACTACTTAATATTCTGCTTTGCTCCGGTCCAGTCCCAGGCAGAGCAGTCAGCGGAGGCTTCAGTGTGTAGGAGAGGCAGCCGACAACGGAAGTCTCATAGTAAGTGTATGGACAATGTCATTTCCCAGCCATTGTCATCTTTCTCCTGCACATGGAGGGCACCGCTGGAGACCGGTCCAAAACAGCTTACGAGTTGGTAAGTATAGCGATCTTTTCTTTACTTTAGGTTTTGCCTTTACTAGAAAAAAGGGGATGAGACCTATAAAAGGGAGAGCGAATGGTGCTGCGCACCCCGGTAAATGAGGAAATGGGAATGCCCCCCAGTGGGGTTTTCTAGGCAGCAAAAATATACAAGGGTATGATAAAACATATTTATTGCATATGTACACAGGGTTACAAACAATATGAAGTTCTGATGGAGTTTACACATACAGAATGTTTAAACACAACATGAGTGGTACACAGCAATACTATACAGCTAAACATGTAAATATGCATCTGTATACGTTACTGACGCGTTTCGATCACAAAGGATCTTCTTCAGAGGATATGTGGGTTGCTGCAAAAAATAAGGTAAGTATCACTTCATCACCTGGGTATGTACCCACAGGTAAGGGACACAAGTTATATAATTACCAATCTGCTGTGTGTTTAAAACTTAACTTCCAATCAGAGCTCCACAGAAGGGCAGGCGCCTCCAGGGATCCAACAGCCACCCGACACCACCATGAATTTGATGCGACCTACAAGGAACCATACCGGAGGGGGGGAGCTCCACGCGGGGCGCGCACGGACAGGCGGCCAGCACCTATGGAGGACATCAAAGACATCAATGTAGGATGCATGGGTGTTGCTTCCATACAATTCATAAATTATTGATTGTCTGACATCTTATTGTATAGGCAGATAGGAGGTCCATATATGTGGCCCTTCCATTGTTAGAAGTAGGGATCTAGGTATATGGGTTGATGAATTCTATTCATATGATGGGTGCAGCAGTGACTAAGTGTAATAGGTGAAGGAATGTAATGAGTGAAGCAAGTGAACGTGAAGCAGGGATGGGAAAATTAGTGAGGACAAATAAGTAAAAAACAAGACTGAAACGAAACCAAAAATGGTTAGTAAAAGTGAAAATGAAAGTAGAAATGAGTGAGAATGAAGTTGGAGAAATGATATGCAATCGAGGGTGTGAATGAGTGAAGTATGAATGTAAAAAGTGCAACGGGATGAGGTGAAGTGATGTGAAGGTGATAGGAGGAGAGTGAATTGAGAAATGTGTGTGTGAGAAATGTGAAATGCTACAACCATATTAGGGTCAAAGCTAATTATAAGGGAACAAATCCCATTGATACTAGGAGGTTCCCAGCCGAATCTTTGGGATATGACCCAAAAGAAAGGGGAAGGGGAAAAAGAGACAGTCGGCCTATATAGGCTATTTAATACTTACAATAATCTGGACCTTCTGATCTGCCATGTTTGTGGAGCTGGGGATCAGGAGATCTACCCAGTTTCCAAAGTGTGTTTAAATATGATCCTCAATTGAGGAAGATGTGCTGAGAAGATCCTCCCCCATGCGTCGCCTCGCAGGGGCGACCATGCCATTGGGCAAACCTCCCTGGATGGCTACCTCGGCGTCCCGGAAGGACAATAGTCCCCGACATCTGACGTCCCCTCCGCCGTAAACCACGCGGCGTCACGCAGGTGCACGACAGGCGCGCACAACCGAGCAGCATGGAGACGCCCGGAGGGGATCGGGGACGCCGCCGGCAAACGGAAACGCCCATTGAATTGAGACGGAGAAAAACTCTGCCATCCATTGGGCGTGTTAGGAGCACAGATGACTGAACTCCTCCCCCTTGCCGGGAGGCCGCACCTATGGGCGGCGCCAGCATGTGGAGACGGTGGGCAGCAGGGAGACCACGGACACCCCACAGGAACCAGCCCAAATGGAGAAGCCCATTGGGAAGCAGTACAGTGCGTGAATTAGGCACAAATACTGGATAGTAGTTAAAAATAGAAAATTAAATAATGTACATAGCCTTAGTAAATAAGTATATTGGTCAAAACCTGGAGCTAGTAAATGATGGAAAATTCAATGCTGTCTATGGGGCATAGAACGCTCAAACTATGATATAAATATATTACAATAGTTTACATTTATGGGACATTACTTGGTTTAGAGGGGGGAAGAGTTGGATTGTGCTCCAACCCCCTGGAAGGGGATCAGTGGAACTTTCTCAGCTCACTGATCACTATGAAAATTACTAATCATATAAGTAATGTATAATAAAAAAATGGTAATCAATACAAGCCGCCCTAGTGATTACCCCACCGCGCTGTTTTGACAGAAGAATACAGTGCATCAAATACTAGCAGCAGCCACTTTAAATATATATAACCCTGTGAAAAATATAGTCAACACACTAAAATAGAATGACAAACTATAAGTGGCGCTAAGTGAATATAACAATTATATTGGTATAAACTGTGAAAAAAGTAATAGTGAAATATACTTAAATCTTAAAAATGAACAAAAGGCATAAAGAAAAATTCCAAAAAATGTGTATAGAGTGACAGCACAAATAAAGTCCATATAAGTGTATAGTGATAGTGTTCAAAATTAGATGATAATCTTCTTCTTTTCCACCACACCACAGTGTTCAAGTGAGTCAAACCCCCTTCAGATAGGACACTCACCGCAATGCAATGCCTTACACTCTCGTGTTTTGGCAAATGAGCAGACAGCACCTCTCAACTAGGTGGATTGGTTCCACATCCGATGCAGTGATCCTCAAACAGGCTCCACATAAATGCAAAAATAAATGCAAAGGATAGTGTAATACTGCAAAGTCAGTTTTATTGGTACTACAAAATCTTCAAATATTGCACTCACATGATAACCAGTAAAAGTAAGCCAAAATCACACTGCAACCGAATCCACAGCATTAACTTCACACTGTCACAACCAACGAATGATGGTCACGGCGGACCCAGGATCAGCGCAGGTCACAAAATAGTATATAAACCACTCTCTACCTGTCCTCTCCACTTGCGAACGCCGTTTCCAAAGGTGGCTGATAATAAAGTCTGTAACACAAGGCACTCCACACACGCTTGATCAGATTGTCAATAGCCTGCCGTGTAGCCACACCCCGACATGTTTCGTAATTGATACTTAATCATGGGATTGGCTACATCACAGACAAACCCTCCCTTTATACTCCTCATTCAAATTAGTGGCTTTCGGATATACTACAGCACCTGTGCAGCTAGTCAAGTGTTGACGGATGTTCCCCATAATGTTCAATCAACAGAGGGCACATCATGACTCTACCCCTATTAGCATAGTGATGACTCACTCCAACACGTCGCGGAATTACCATCACCTGTGGATACGTTCCGCGTTGTGTAATGGCGGAAGTGACTCATCGAGTCCGATGGCTCTGCAGGCGGAAGTGTCCTCCCCGTCTCGATTCTCAACAGGGATCGTGGGCTCGACGTACCGCATCATCAGACACGGGCGTCTCTCCCACAACAACTTACACCCAGTCATCCTGTCTGTCTAAAGCAGCCGATCAAGTGTCCCCGTGACCATAATTCACCGGCCTTCCACATCAATAGACAGCATAATATCCCCATAGACCATGTTACAACCACTAATTTAAATTACAAAAATTCATTTATTATTTAATATTTATTGTTGCGCTAACCCCAACTGCTTACTAGTTGTTTAAAAATCACTAAAGTGAGACAATGTAGATCCTTTTAAAAAAAAAAATGAAAACAACAATAAAAAAATCAAAATTGACATTATTTTAAAATGATCATTTAACCACTTAAGCCCCGGACCATTTGGTAGCTAAAGGACCAGAGGTGAATTCAGAATTTTGCACTGCGCTGCTTTAACTGTAAATTGTGCGGACATGCAATGTTGTACCCAAACGAAATTTGCGTCCTTTTCTTCCCACAAATAGAGCTTTCTTTTAATGGTATTTGATTGCCTCTGCGATTTTTATTTTTTGCGATATAAACGGAAAAAGACCGAAAATTTTGAAAAAAAATGATATTTTCTACTTTTTGTTATAAGAAAAATCGAATAAACTCAATTTTAGTCATACATTTAGGCCCAAATTTATTCAGCCACATGTCTTTAGTAAAAAAAATGTCAATAAGCGTATATTTATTGGTTTGCGCAAAAGTTATAGCGTTTACAAACTAGGGTACATTTTCTGGAATTTACACAGCTTTTAATTTATGACTGCCTATCTCATTTCTTGAGGTGCTAAAATGGCAGGGCAGTACAAAACCCCCCCAAATGACCCCATTTTAGAAAGTAGACACCCCAAGGAAATTGCTGAGAGGCATGTTGAGCCCATTGAATATTTATTTTTTTGTCCCAAGTGATTGAATAATGACAAAAAAAAAAAAAAAAATTACAAAAAGTTGTCACTAAATGATATATTGCTCACACATGCCATGGTTATATGTGGAATTGCACCCCAAAATACATTCTGCTGCTTCTCCTGAGTACGGGGATACCACATGTGTGGGACTTTTTAGGAGCCTAGCCGCGTACGGGACCCCGGAAACCAAGCACCGCCTTCAGGATTTCTAAGGGCGCAAATTTTTGATTTCACTCCTCACTACCTATCACAGTTTTGAAGGCCATAAAATGCCAAAATAGCACAAAACCCCCCAAATGACCCCATTTTGGAAAGTAGACACCCCAAGCTGTTTGCTGAGAGGCATGGTGAGTATTTTACAGCTCTCATTTGTTTTTGAAAATGAAGAAAGAACATTTTTTTTTTTTTTCTTTTTTTTTTCAATTTTAAAAACTTTGTGACAAAAAGCGAGATCTGCAAAATACTCACAATACCTCTCAGCAAATAGCTTGGGGTGTCTACTTTCCAAAATGGGGTCATTTGGGGGGGTTTTGTGCCATCTGGGCATTCCATGGCCTCCGAAACTGTGATAGGCAGTGAGAAGTGAAATCAAAAATTGACACCCTTAGAAAGCCTGAAGGCGGTGCTTGGTTTTTGGGGTCCCGTACGCGGCTAGGCTCCCAAAAAGTCTCACACATGTGGTATCCCCGTACTCAGGAGAAGCAACAGAATGTATTTTGGGGTGTAATTCCACATATGCCCATGGCATGTTTGAGCAATATATCATTTAGTGACAACTTTGTGCAAAAAAAAAAAAAATTTTCCGCAACTTGTGTCAACATATAAAATATTCCATGGACTCGACATGCCTCTCAGTATATAGCTTTGGGTGTCTACTTTCCAAAATGGGGTCATTTGGGGGGGTTTTGAACTGTTCTGGCATTTTATACACAAAATTAGGAAGCTTACATCCACTCTTCTAACCACTTGAAGACAAAGCCCTTTTTGACACTTTTTGTTTACATGAAAACATATTTTTTTTTGCAAGAAAATTATGTTGAACCCCCAAACATTATATATATTTTTAAAGCAAAGGCCCTACAGAATAAAATGGTGGGTGTTGCATTTTTTTTTTCTACACAGTATTTGCGCAGCGATTTTTCAAACGCATTTTTTTTGGGGAAAAAATACTCTTTTTTTTAATGCACTAAAACACACTATATTGCCCAAATGTTTGATGAAATAAAAAAGATGATCTTAGGCCGAGTACATAGATACCAAACACGACATGCTTTAAAATTTCGCACAAACGCGCATTGGCGACAAACTACATACATTTTTAAAAGCCTTTACAGGTTACCCCAGTAGGTTTACAGAGGAGGTCTACTGCTAAAATTACTGCCCTCGATCTGACCTTCGCGGTGATACCTCACATGCATGGTGCAATTGCTGTTTACATATGACGCCAGACCGACGCTTGCGTTCGCCATTGGGCAAGAGCAGGGCAGGACAGGGGTGCTTTTTTTTTTTTTGTTTTTTTTATTATTAATTTGGCTTTTTTATTTTATTTTTAAACTGTTGCTTCCATATTTATTTATTTTTATCACTTTTATTGTTATCTCAGGGAATGTAAATATCCCCTATGATAGCAATAGGTAATGACAGGTACTCTTTTTTGAAAAAACTGGGGTCTATTGGACCCTAGATCTTTCCTCTGCCCTCCAAAGCATCTGACCACACCAAGATCGGTGTGATAAAATGCTTTCCCAATTTCTCAATGGCGCTTTTTATATCCGGGGGGGGACATTCCCTCCCACTGCTTGTAAAAGCAGTCCAGAGGCTAATTAGCCACTAGGATTGCTTTTACATGAAAGCCGGCCGCTGGCTGAAAAGAATGATACCAAGATGATACCTAAACCCGCAGGCATCATTCTGGTATAAACATTCAAAGTCCAGCAACATACCAGTACGTTGCTGGTCCTTGTTGGACATGTATTGTAATCTTTTTTTTTCATGCAGCCTGTTGGCTGAACGAAAAAAAAAAATTGATCGGTGGGTATGCCCACCATTAGAATACCGCCCTTCATCCACCCACTTCTAATGATGGGCATACATGCACCATTTATATATGCCGAAGCATGGGGGCATCTTCTCGCAAAAGTTATGCCGCACACACATGGTCGGACTTTTCCACGGGCAAGCCTCCGTCGGAATTTCGACCGTATATACGCGGCATTAGGAGCAAAATCGCTCCTCCGCTCCTGCTGCCCCAATGCTTCGGCATATATGCTTTTTTTTTTTTTTTAACTGTGGTGGTGAGATCACCTCATACAGCACTGGAGTCGCAGGGATCAGGCCTGTCTCTGCGAACGCTGCAGTTATGTGTGTTGTGTTTTGCAAGTGACCGTGATCGATCGATACTGCACTTGGGTGGCCTGGGCTGGACGGAGGGGCAAAACGCAGGTGCTAGCAGGTATCTGGGCTGATCCCGCTAACGCTGCGTTTTTGGGAACCCTAAACTGCTGGGGACGCTAGTATAGATCTGATCAGATTAGATATTGATCTGTTCAGATACTATACCACTAAGGGGGGTGTATGCTTCACGCGTGGGTGTTAGCGTTACTGGCACTAACCTGACGCTGCCTGGGGTGTGACGCAGACCCTCTCTGACGCTAAAACCTAACTGATATCACCCGCTGGGCGATCAGGGGGTTAAACCTTTATTGGGTTATATACGGTGGGTGCCCTGACACTATAAAAAGAAAACTAACTAACCAGCGTCACCCGTAACACTTATATGATGATCACTGGTGAAAGGGTTAACTAGGGGCAATTAGGGGGTTAAAACCTTTATTAGGTAATATATGGGGGTACCTGACGCTATATAAAAACCTGACGGCGAACCTAAAAAAAAATTACTGGCTACCTATCGGCATCACCGACACTAAGACAACTAACATAAAAACGATTGCTTAGCGACAGTGGTGATAGGGGGTGAAAGGGTTACCTGGGGGGTGATCAAGGGGGTTAAACCTTTATTAGGTAATATATGGGGGTACCCGACGCTATAAAAACCTGCGGCGAACCTAAAAAAAATTACTGGCTACCGATCAGCATCACCGACGCTAAGACATCGATCAGAAAAATGATCGCATAGCCACGGCGGTGCTAGGGGGTGAAAGGGTTACCTGGGGGGTGATCAAGGGGGTTAAACCTTTTATTAGGTAATATATGGGGGTACCTGACGCTATAAAAACCTGCGGCGAACCTAAAAAAAATTACTGGCTACCGATCAGCATCGCCGACGCTAAGACATCGATCAGAAAAATTATAACTTAGTGACAGTGGTGATAGGGGGTGAAAGGGTTACCTGGGGGGCGATCAAGGGGGTTAAACCTTTATTAGGGGGGGGGGTTAGGGGGCTACACTGGACCTAAAACTAAATGTAGTGACACTTTTACAGTCACAAATGTCACTGATTGCAGTGATCACTAAATAAATGGTCACTGCAATCAGTGACACTGTGACTGGGGGCTGGGGGGGGGCGATTTATGTGCCTATGTGTCCTGGTGTCAGTGTGCTGTTTTGTGTACTAACCTGCATCTTCTCCTGTACGGCGCTCGGTATATGTGAGCGCCCCAGGAGAGATGACATCACTTCCTCCTTCCTGGCAGGCAGGGGAAGCTCTCTCATTCGCCGGGAGCGATCGAGAGGGGGTGGCCGGAATCGAACGGCCGTCCCCTCATGCCGGATCGCTCCCGAAGGTAAAACGACCGCTCGCTGTAAAGAAGGGGGGTCCGATCGGACCCCCCAACTATACAAAGGCAATCACGTACATATACGTGATTCTGCCTGTCGGTGCCATTCTGCTGACGTATATTTACAGTGGGCGGTCGTTAAGTGGTTAAAAATATTTCTAAAATCTTTCATAAAAATCTCAAAAATTACATTTAAATTACATTCTAAAATTCATGGGATCAATGAATGGATGCTATGAGTTTTGTAAAAACACCTATTCAATTCAATAGGTGGACGTGTGCGCGAGTCTACGCACATAACTATGTGCAGTGTCTGCTACTATCCTTAACTCATACTCTATTGTGACCAACTGACAGCCACAAGTGTACTCTCATATATAGATGTTGAATCAAACACACTAGCTCAAAGTACACTGCACATTAGTTGAACAGGATAATGATGTGATCAAAATAAATTGACAAGCACAATCTATACCCGTCCCCTATTGGTGAGCATCTGAACTGCATCACTATTCGAGCTATATAGAACCATAGAGACCCAGTAGTTTAGTTACTAATTATTATGGGGTTTAAAATATATGTAAAATTATATCAAACGTTCAATAATTATTAATGAAACAATTTAGATCCACCTCCACATTCAAACCTCTTGGAAATAAACATTTTAACAGGAAGATCCATTGAGTTTTGCGTTGCGATAAATCTCTGACTCTGTGTATATCCAACATGGAGAGGATCTAATAATCTATACCACAGAATTGAGCTACAGAGGGGTCTTGATTGTGTTTCTCCTTGAAGTGGACCGATACACTATGGTATTTAAAACCATTTTTTATGTTAGTGAGGTGCTCAGAGATGCGAATACGTAATAATCTCTTCGTCCTCCCCACATAAAGTAACCCACATGGACACCATAGTAGGTATACCACGTAGGAGGAATTACACGTAATGAACTCACTAATATCAAAGGTCTTGAGATCAGAGCTGATAACCTGTTTTATTCCCTTATTATGGATCTTCACTGTTTTGCAACAAATACATTTATTGCAAGGAAAAAAACCTTTTAGGTCGATCTTTAACATTTGTTTTGGTGGATCAAGGATCTTTCGAACAACCCGATCTCCAAAACTTGGGGCCTTTCTATAAATAAACCTAGGTTTAGAAGGTAAAACCTGCCCCAGATGTCTATCCCTACTTAAAATATGCCAATGCTTATTATAGATCATTTCGATCTCCTTATACTGAACATGAAACCCTGATAGAAATGCCCATTGATGTTCATTATTCCCTTGATTCAGATTGGTATTTATCTTTTTTAGACATTGATCTCTTGGGCGCTCTGCTACTTGTTGTATCACACTATCTAGATTGGTGTCTGAGTATCCTCTTTGAATAAATTTCTCTTTTAGTGTGGCCGCCTGAATGTGGTAATCATTATCATCCGTACAGTGTTTTTAAATGATCATTTTAAAATAATGTAAATTTTGATTTTTTTATTGTTGTTTTCATTTTTTTTTTTTAAAGGATCTACATTGTCTCACTTTAGTGATTTTTAAACAACTAGTAAGCAGTTGGGGTTAGCGCAACAATAAATATTAAATAATAAATGAATTTTTGTAATTTAAATTAGTGGTTGTAACATGGTCTATGGGGATATTATGCTGTCTATTGATGTGGAAGGCCGGTGAATTATGGTCACGGGGACACTTGATCGGCTGCTTTAGACAGACAGGATGACTGGGTGTAAGTTGTTGTGGGAGAGACGCCCGTGTCTGATTATGACGCGGTACGTCGAGCCCACGATCCCTGTTGAGAATCGAGACGGGGAGGACACTTCCGCCTGCAGAGCCATCGGACTCGATGAGTCACTTCCGCCATTACACAACGCGGAACGTATCCACAGGTGATGGTAATTCCGCGACGTGTTGGAGTGAGTCATCACTATGCTAATAGGGGTAGAGTCATGATGTGCCCTCTGTTGATTGAACATTATGGGGAACATCCGTCAACACTTGACTAGCTGCACAGGTGCTGTAGTATATCCGAAAGCCACTAATTTGAATGAGGAGTATAAAGGGAGGGTTTGTCTGTGATGTAGCCAATCCCATGATTAAGTATCAATTACGAAACATGTCGGGGTGTGGCTACACGGCAGGCTATTGACAATCTGATCAAGCGTGTGTGGAGTGCCTTGTGTTACAGACTTTATTATCAGCCACCTTTGGAAACGACGTTCGCAAGTGGAGAGGACAGGTAGAGAGTGGTTTATATACTATTTTGTGACCTGCGCTGATCCTGGGTCCGCCGTGACCATCATTCGTTGGTTGTGACAGTGTGAAGTTAATGCTGTGGATTCGGTTGCAGTGTGATTTTGGCTTACTTTTACTGGTTATCATGTGAGTGCAATATTTGAAGATTTTGTAGTACCAATAAAACTGACTTTGCAGTATTACACTATCCTTTGCATTTATTTTTGCATTTATGTGGAGCCTGTTTGAGGATCACTGCATCGGATGTGGAACCAATCCACCTAGTTGAGAGGTGCTGTCTGCTCATTTGCCAAAACACGAGAGTGTAAGGCATTGCATTGCGGTGAGTGTCCTATCTGAAGGGGGTTTGACTCACTTGAACACTGTGGTGTGGTGGAAAAGAAGAAGATTATCATCTAATTTTGAACACTATCACTATACACTTATATGGACTTTATTTGTGCTGTCACTCTATACACATTTTTTGGAATTTTTCTTTATGCCTTTTGTTCATTTTTAAGATTTAAGTATATTTCACTATTACTTTTTTCACAGTTTATACCAATATAATTGTTATATTCACTTAGCGACACTTATAGTTTGTCATTCTATTTTAGTGTGTTGACTATATTTTTCACAGGTTCATATAAGTAATGTGTGTTTTAAAAGAATGTATTAACAAATATATCAAAATCAAAAGATTTCTTGATTAGAAAAGGGGGGATTTGAATTGTACTCCAAACCACCTAAAGGTGGCCAGTGGAAACTTTCTCAGCCCACCGGTCACCTAAGAATTGTTCATCATGGGGAAAAAAATATATATACGTGCGTGCATGCCAAAAAATGGAGTAGCAGAAAAATCATCAACTTTGATGGCTCCAGTATTCGCTCTCTTTTAAGTCTCTGGAGGGGGAAGGGTGTTTAACCACCCAAAGTAGACTAGAAAAAAGGGGATGAGACATCATGGTGGCGCCGGCCCTCGGGGTGGCTGGGGGGCTGTTGGATCCCTGGAGGCGCCTGCCCTTCTGTGGAGCTCTGATTGGAAGTTAGGTTTTAACACACAGCAGATTGGTAATTATAATTTGTGTCCCTTACCTGTGGGTACATACCCAGTTGATGAAGTGATACTTACCTTATAATTTTTTGCAGCAACCCACATATCCTCTGAAGAAGATCCTTTGTGATCGAAACGCATCAGGAACGTATACAGATGCATATTTACATGTTTAGCTGTATAGTATTGCTGTGTACACCTCATGTTGTGTTTAAACATTCTGTATGTGTAAACTCCATCAGAACTTCATATTGTTTGTAACCCTGTGTACATATGCAATAAATATGTTTTATCATACCCTTGTATATTTTTGCTGCCTAGAAAACCCCACTGGGGGGGCATTCCCATTTCCAGGTTTTGCCTTTACTTCCACTTTAAGCCCTGGTTCACACTGGTGTGTTTTGACATGCGATTTGACATGTCAAATCAGCGGCAATGGCACCGTCGCATCTGCGGCGCTGCACCGATTTCAAAAAGTAGTTTCTGTACTACTTTTTGCGATTTTTGGCCCGCGATTTACATTGACATCCGTGCAGAACCTGCACAGATGTCTCTGTATTCGTGACCGAAATCGGGACTAAAAAGCGGGAGTGAAATCGTGCGAGTTCAGATGAACTTGCACGGCTTCATTCCCGCAGCCCGGTGTGAACCTGGGCTTAAGGATTAAGTCTCCTTTACAATAAATACCCTTTTTTTTTTTTTTTTTTTTTTGCATGTAAATTTTTTTAATTTATTTTTTGTAATGGACCTGTAAAGCATTGCGCCCCCATGATCAGCAGATTGTGGGTGTAATGGCACGGTCCTGCAGACTGTCTGTCTGTGTATCTGTCTGGCCATACCTCCGATACGGCCAGGCAGTTAAACTGTGACAGGAAGCTTGAATCAATTACCACAGCCTTCAACAGCACTGTGGTAGTTCATTGAGAACTCCAAACCGACAGCCGCAAAGGCTGTCAGACCACACTGTGAATGGATGACACGGACGGGCTCTACACGGCCACATTTGTTTTAGAGTGTAACAGCTACTGGGGCAGGACAAGATCCCCCACTAACTGTTGAAGCGGGGCCCGTGCAAAAGGGAACCTATCCTTAAGGCTGGGTTCACACTATTGCAAATTGGATGCGGTTTACACCGCATCCAATCCACAGAACATTTGAAAACATGTTCTTTTCAATGGGTATGGTTCACATATGTGCGTTGCATCTGCACTCTGCATTGCACAAAATTCATGTCCGTTTTCTAGACCGTGTGGTGCGAATTGCAGGCCCATAATCTTCAATGGGATCGCATCTGATTTGCAGGATTTTTCTCTTCCCCCCCTCCTCCTATACCTCCCCCCCCCCCCCCCCCTCTCCCTGGTCAGCTTATCTGCAGCTACAACGAGAGGAACCGCTGAATTGATGATTTTTATCTTCGCAAGATCTGCAAAAAGAGCTGCAATTTGCACCGGACTAGTGTGAATCCAGCCTTAAACTCTAACTAGATGCAGAACCTTTTTATTTAGCTGTGGATAGAATAGAGTTGCCATTGAAAGTGAAAGAACCCCCCAAATTTTGGGTTGGGTTAACTGGCAATTGCGCACTTACGTAGAGGTCGACCGATATATCGGCCGATTTTTGGCACTTTTTAATTAATCGGCATCGGCCGATTGTGCTGGGGGAAAAAAAAAGTTGATTTAAAAAACTTCAGCGCAACTTGCAAATAAGTTCTTTCATAGAAGTCAATGCAAGTTCCCTGAAGTTTCCTGTGGAGGTGGAGTGACTCATCTCTGGGCAGCCTGCCAAGTGAGAGAAAAGAGTTAGGCCTCTTTCACACGGGGCGGATCCGTGAACATCCGCCCCGTGAAGCTCCGCTTGCTCAGCGGGGATCGCTCCGTTGATCCCCGTTGAGCCGACGGATGACTGGGCGGTCCCCGCACACTGTGCAGGGACCACCCTGTCAGAGCGCCGCTCTCCCCAATGGGGAATCGGATGACGACGGACCGTAGAGTCCGTTGTCATCCGATCCGCAGACGGAAGGAAAAATAGGATTTTCCTCCGACGCACTTTTTCGGAGCGGATGTCAGCGGACATGTCACCGCTGACATCCGTGCTTCCATAGGGGTGCATGGAGGATCCGTTTCAGGTCCACCTAAAAAACTGACAGGCGGACCTGAACGAACCTCCGTGTGAAAGAGCCCTTGCACTGTTTCTTCTTATCAATGAACTGAACTCC
Organism: Rana muscosa; assembly: GCA_029206835.1. Classification (NCBI taxonomy): domain Eukaryota; kingdom Metazoa; phylum Chordata; class Amphibia; order Anura; family Ranidae; genus Rana; species Rana muscosa. The sequence goes on along the minus strand of CM055125.1, from coordinate 157,475,256 downwards.
ATGTGTAGAAGTTCTCAGTTTTAACCATTTAAAGACAAAATCTTTTCTGACACTTGTAGCTTACAAGTAAAAATCCTGTATTTTCTGCTAGAAAATCACTTGGAACCCCCAAACATTATATATATATTTTTTTTTTAGCAGAGACCCTAGGGAATAAAATGGCGGTTGTTGCAATATTTTATGTCACACGGTATTTGCGCAGCGGTCTTTCAAACACAATTTTTGGGGAAAAAATACACTTTAATGAATTTTAAATAAAACAAAACAGTAAAGTTAGACGTTTTTATTTATTTTTTTCGTCTAAAAGTTTTGATTACCTGTTTTTGTGCCTGATTCCCTTACCGACGATGGTGGCGGCAGCACCCGAGAGCCGAGGGAGAGATAGGCTTTGTGTGCCGACATCGCGGGCGCCCAGGTGTCCATATAATTAAAAGTCAGCAGCTGCAGTATTTGTAGCTGCTGACTTTTAATATATTTTTTTTTTTCGGTGGAACTCTGCTTTTACACTGGAGCGGGTAGGCGTTGACGGTAAAACGCTGCTAGTTTTAGCGGCACTTTACCATCATTTTAGCGGCGGTATTCGGCTGCTAGCGGGGCGCTTATAACCCAGCTAGCGACCGATGAAGAGGTTAAATGCACCCGTGTAGCACCGCTGCAGAAGCGCTTTGCAGGCGCTTAGGCAGCAGTGCCCATTCATTTCAATGGGCAGGAGTGGTGGAGGAGCGGTATACACCGCTCCAAAGATGCTGCTTGCAGGACTTTTTTTAACGTCCTGCCAGCGCACCGCCTCAGTGTGAGACTGCAGGGGAGCTGTTTTGCAGCCACTTTTACAGGCGCTATTTTTAGCCCAAAAGTGCCTGAAAAACACCCCAGTGTGAAAGGGGTCCAACTGTTAGATTTTATGAGATGAAGGGAAAAAAATCAGCCTAACATATTGGCCAGAGAAAAACCCATATCGGTCGACCTCTACACTCATGCAACACTGTACGCAAATTACATTTTTATATAACTTTTTTTCACACAAATAGAGGTTTCTTATGGTAGTATTTAATCACCACTGGACTTTTGATTTATTATTATATAAACGAAAAAGACAGAAAATTTTGAAAAACAAAATATGTTTTACTTTCTGTTATAAAACACATTCAATAAAAAAAAAAATCTAATTTCTTCATAAATTTAGGCCAAAATGTATTCTACTACATGTCTTTGGTAAAAAAAAATCCCAATAAATGTATTATAATTGGGTTGTGTGAAAGTTATAGCATCTACAAACTATGATTTTTTTTTTTTAAATATATATTGGAATTTATGCAGCTATGTCGCTATACTGTATGACGGTGATCAGCAACTTATAGAGGCACTGTGATAGTGTGGCGGACGGTCTGGCGCTAACAGAACCTCGCTGGGATGTACACTAACTGACATCAATAGTGTCACTAACACAGTGATCAGTGATAACACTAGAGGTCGACCGATATATCGGTCGGCCGATATATCGGCCGATTTTTGGCATTTTTTCATTAATCGGCTTTGGCCGATATTCTGAGAACAGAAGCCGATATTAAAAAAAAAAAAAAAACTTCAGCGCGGCTTGGAAATGACATCTCTCATAGAAGTCAATACAAGTTGCCTGAAGTTTCCGTGCAGTGACTCATCTTTGGGCATCCTGCCAAGTGAGAGAGAAAAGTTACAAATGTTTCTTCTTATCAATGAACTGAACTCCATGTGTAGAAGTTCTCAGTTTAACCATTTAAAGGCTAAATCTTTTCTGACACTTGTAGCTTACAAGTAAAAATCCTGTCTTTTCTGCTAGAAAATCACTTGGAACCCCCAAACATTATATATTTTTTTTTTGCAGAGACCCTAGGGAATAAAATGGCGGTTGTTGCAATATTTTATGTCACACGGTATTTGCGCAGCGGTCTTTCAAACGCAATTCTTTGGGAAAAAAATACACTTTAATGAATGTTAAATAAAACTAAACTTTTTTTTTCGTCAAAGTTTTGATTACCTGTTTTTGTGCCTGCTTCCTGATTCCCTTACCGAAGATGGCGGCGGCAGCACCCGAGAGCCGAGAGAGAGATCGGCTTCGGGTGCCGACATCGCGGGCGCCCAGGACAAGTAAGTGTCCATATATTAAAAGTCAGCAGCTGCAGTATTTGTAGCTGCTGACTTTTAATATATATTTTTTTTTTGGCGGAACTCAGCTGCTTTCACACTGGAGCGGGCAGGCGTTGGCGGTAAAATGCAGCTGGTTTTAGCTGCGCTTTACCATAATTTTAGCGGCGATATTCGGCTGCTAGCGGGGTGCTTATAACCCAGCTAGCGGCCGATGAAGAGGTTAAATGCGCCCGTGTAGCACCGCTGCAGAAGCGCTTTGCAGGCGCTTCAGCAGCAGTGCCCATTAATTTCAATAGGCAGTAGTGATGGAGGAGCGGTATACACCGCTCCAAAGATGCTGCTTGCAGGACTTTTTTTTAACGTCCTGCCAGCGCACCGCCTCAGTGTGAAAGCACTCAGGCTTTCACACTGAGACTGCAGGGGAGCTGTTTTGCAGCCATTTTTACAGGTGCTATTTTTAGCCCAAAGGTGCCTGAAAAACACCCCAGTGTGAAAGGGGTCCAACTGTTAGTTTTTTTTTTTTCCCCTTCATCGGCCTAACATATCGGCCCAAAAAAATCGGCATCATATATCGGCCATCGGCCACAGCGATTTCTAAATATCGGCATCGGCCAGAGAAAAACCCATATCGGTCGACCTCTAGATAACACTGTACTAATGACACTGCCTGGGAAGGGGTTAACATCTAGGGGCAATCAAGGGGTTAACTGTGTGCCTAACCATGAGTAATATGTGCAACAAACCTGGCGGTTTTTCTCCCAGCCAAATTGCTGTTCTGTGTACAGAGTCCTGTGTATTTGTACACACAGGACTCTGCTATGATTGGACACAGCCGATCAGCGGGTCTCAGCCATGATTAATTGTTTAGGACCTGATGACAAAACAAAGCTGTGCATGCACGCCCCAAACCCAGAAGCAAGCTGACAACATTTATTTACATTACTGAGCCTGTAGCTGCACACTCAGTCACAGTTAATCTACTGTGACCAAACGGTGGATCACTAGTAAAAAGGCTTGATTTAAATCATAATTTTTAAAGAGCAACTGTCATCTCTGTCCTGCACAGCTCTTCCTCTGACCCGCTGTTGACTCACCGACAGTCCCATTCACTTTTTAATGGAATGGCTGGTGATGGGGCAGTGACACAACAAGGTGAGGGACGTGGCGGCAGCAGGTGAGTGGATGCCCACTAACAGGAGCTGCCATGATGGATCTGAAATGACAGGTGATCTTTAAATGTAAGGACTTATTCTTGCTGGCAGTTGAAATCTTTAATGTTTGCAAACAAAATGAAGGTTTCATCTTTAGAATAATAAGCCGTCGGGTTAGTAAATGTTCCCAAACTGGGTCTCTTATATGGCCTGCTGCCATTTTGCTCCTCAAGGGAGGAATAAAGCACTTCAAATTTATGTGCAGAAAGATCACAAGGTTTATAAGCTGCTTAGAAGGTTTCATTTTCATTTTTACTGCTTGCCCTTCCTCCTCACACTTAGAGCCTGGTACAGATGCATTTCTCTTCATTCATACAGTTTGTCATGTACATAGATTTGAAAAACAATGGGATAAAGGAATATTCCTGAACTTTGTTTTATCTCATGGTTACTGTAAAATTGTGTGAATGCAGTGCATGTTATATCAGCTTGGATTCATTGAATGAGTTTATCAAAAATGCAAATGTTGCAGAATATACAGCCTCACGCTACAAATCTCAGCTCCATTTCATGCTGAATAAACTAATTTATTAATGTATCTTAAATAAAAAAAATAAACTATCTTTAGATAGATTTTTACTCCAAAAGCGTTTTATTAAAATAAATTCAATAAAAAAATTTGATTAAAATACCAAAAATCTGTTTTTTTTTTTTTTTTTTATCGACGATTTTTCTCTTTCGTTCATGGACGGACACAGCAGCAATCTTGACAAAGTGAGTATTAGCCTTCATTCAAGAGTGACTAGGCAGAAAACTTGTTAAAGTGTTTAATTACATCAACCACAGTACAGTACCGGCCAGGGGGCGGTCCCTCTGGGTACAACCCCTCTCCCTGCATCTCGCAGCTCAGTTTTTTTTTCTGCCTAGCATAGGAGAAGGACATGGCTCCCTTCGGGCCCATAGGTCCTGTTTTCTTTTTTTTTTTTTTTTTTTTTTTTTCATATTTCCGCATCTTTTGTTCCTGTGATCAACTGCCGACTGGGTGACAGGCTGGATCCCAGATCCTTGTAGTCTCCCCAGTTTTGGCCATCGAGCGTGTGCCGACCTTAGCTACGCGCTGGGTCGTCCACGACATGCCTGTTGCTCTACGGTTGGCCGGTGAGCTACGCGCTCCAGGGCATGCATATGACCGGTCTATATGGCCGAGTCACAGCATGCCAGGCCGACAGTCACCTCCGTAACCACGTGGAAGATGGTCTGTCTGGGATGCCTCCAGCATAATCCATGCAGGAAGGGTAAGTAGCAATCCCCTGCTTCGGCAGGAGGACATAGCTGGACATTCCTGGGGAGGTCGAGTAGGGGGTTCTATCCTTCCTTTCCTCTCTCCCTTCCTTCCCTCCTCCCTGGTCTCTGTGAGCTAGGCTGGCTGCTGGGGGTTTACCTGGGAGGCTCCATTTGGGGCGGGAACTGCGCTGTACATCCAATACTGGGGTGCTAGTGGGCTGCCATTAAGAGTGTCAGTTTTGCTTACTGTGGCTTCTCCCTCCATGCTGTCGGCGGCCATTTTCTTGTGGTCCGCGCCTGTTTTGGCCTCTATCCGCCGCTCGGAGCCCATTTTCTTGTGGCCCGTCCCGTTCTTCAGCACGGCTGCTCGGCGGCCATTTTGTGGAGGTCTCTGGCCTCTAGTGTGCATTTTACCGGTGCGAAATAAACAGACACATGCTGACGGAGGGTCAGACTGACAGAGGCAGCTGTGGAAAGAGCAACTCAAGCGGGAGACAGACGGCAGCTGTAACAGTGACCGTTCTAAGGGTGGTGAGTCCTCTGGGGGGCCCCCTCATCTCTGTAGCAGCTAGGAGGAGGGTGGGCTGTTGATCAGTAGTGTATTTAGGTTTTGTGCTGCCCTAGGCCTGACTATACTCGTGCACCCCCTAATTTAAATAGGACCCATCCCTTCCTGTCAAGGCCACACCCCTTTCTGTTTAAGACCCGCCCTGAAATTTTCGAGTGGGGACACTAGTTCTGGGGGGGGGCAATGAATTCCTTTAATTTGCATAGATTTCCTCTTTGGCTATGGGGCAGGAAGTGAAGGGAAATCTCTGCAATGGGACAGGGATGGTAAAAAATAAACTGACAGGGGCTATAACCCTCCCTTACTCCATCCAAAATGGAAAAAAAAAGAAAGTGTTTCCTATAGTTGCCTATAGTAACAGTGTAGAGCAATCCGGTGGGGACTCTTTCCGTGCTGCCCCCCTGCAAAGTGCTGTCCTAGGCCTGGGCCTTGTTGGCCTAGGCCAGGATACAGCATTGCTGTTGATACCTTGCCTCGAGTCCCTGTGGGTGTCAGGCACGTGGGTCAGCATGGCGTCAGAAGCAGATGCTTTTTCCCCTGAAACCCCTGAGTTGGCAACTGGTGCCCCTGCCGACGCTATGTCGGCCATCCTGGAGGCTTTTGTTGCCAAGGTGGAAGCGGTGTGGGAACACGGGTGGTGGGGGGGGGGTAGGAAGCGCCCCCTCCCCCTGCCATCTTCTGGGAATAATTCTGATGCAGAGCCAGGCCCAGCTATAGCTCATGGCCCAGATTCTGATGCGTCAGAGGTCGTGGACCATGGCCGGTCGGACAGTGAGGATGACTCCGGGTCAGCACGAGAAAAGGCTCTGGTATCTGATCTTATCACCGCAGTGCAGGATACGCTAAAGTTGGAAGAGACGGCGGGCCCCTTTTGGGTTCCGTAAGCCGGCCCGCACTGCCAAAGTGTTTCCTTTGTGTCTTATCTTGATAAACTTTTATACAAGGAGTGGGAAAAGTTTGTCTGCGAGTCAGACTTGGATACTATCCCCTTACTGTCCAGAGCCTCGGTCTATGCGGTGGTGTTACGCCGCCTGATCTGGCTAAAGTGCTGGTCTGCGGACCAATCTTCGAAAAAGGCCCTGATGGATTTGCCCTTTTTAAGGGCGACAGACATTTTGGAGCATCTCTGGATGACATGAAGGATGCCACAGGAGGTAAGAGCACGCTGCTCCCGCAATCCAAAAAGAGTAAGGAGCCACGCCGTAGGCAAGGGCCCTCCTTCACTACACACAAGCATTTTTTTCGTCCGCCCAGAGCTGCTGGTAAAACATCCCAGGCCGATAAAGCGCCTGCTGAGGGACAAAAGCGTCCCTGGTTTTGCAAGCCCAACAAGCCTGCACACAAATCTACGTCCGCATTTAGGATCTGCCCCCGCCCATCTATTCGCGACTCGGACATCTCTGATCTCCGACCGGTGGGTTTGCGAAGTAATTTCCTCGGGGTACAGGATAGTTTCTCTCTTGCCCGCCGAACAGATTTTTTCCCTCCAACTTCAGCCGACCCGTTGCCCTGTATGTTGCCCTGTATGGGGCGGTTCAGGATCTTCTGGTACGCGGGGTGATCATTCCTGTCCCAGTGCAGGAACGGTTTCAGGGGTATTACTCGAATCTGTTCGTAGTACCAAAGAAGGATGAGGTTCGTCCAATCCTGGATCTCAAGGCCCCCAATTGCTTTGTGAAAGTACAAAGATTCCGGATAGAGTCGGTTCGCTCTGTCGCTGCTCTCAATCCAGGGGACTTTCTGGCGTCCTTGGACATCAAGGACGCATACCTGCATGTCCCCATATGCACCAGGCATCCGAGATTTCTGCGCTTTGCGATTGGGAGGACCACTATCAATTTGTGGCTCTCCCGTTTGGCCTGGCATCGGCACCGAGGGTGTTCACCAAGGTGCTCGCCCCGATTCTGGCCCTGCTAAGACCGCGTAGCATCGCTATCGTGGGCTGCTTGAACGATTTTCTTCTGAGGGCCACTTGAAGCTCAGAATTAGAGGAGAGCATGTCTATAACCTTTTCAGACCTTCTGAGACTTTGGTTGGGTGCTAAACACGCAGAAGTCAGTATTGGTGCCTACTCAACGCCTAGTGTATCTGGGGTTGATTCTGGACTTCTCAGAGGCGAAAGTTTTTCTCCCTGTGAAAAAGTTGCAGACCCTTCGGGCTGCGGTGCGGCAGTTGACATCCCAAAGATGGTCGTCACTCCGCTTTTGCATGCGAGTCCTGGGTCTCATGGTAGCCTCCTTCGAGGCGGTTCCGTATGAGCAATTTCACACTTGAGTGTTGCAGAAGGCAATTCTGTCCAGATGGGACAAGTGCCCATCGTCCCTGGATTGTCAAATCCGGGTGAGCCACCTTGTCAGGACCTCCCTGGTGTGGTGGCTGACATCACCAGCAGTTCTGTCCGGGAAGTCGTTCCTTCCTTTTCACTGGACGGTGATCACGACGGAAGCCAGCCTTACTGGTTGGGGGGGTCTGGGGTGTTCAGTCAATGCAAGGTCGCTAGACTCCAGGGGAATCCCGCCTGCCGATCAGTGTCCTGGAACTTCGGGCGATCCGGCAGTGCCTCTCCATGTGGTCTCAGAGGCTATAAGGGCGTCCAGTCAGGATCCAGTCGGACAACGCCACGGCGATGGCATATGTCAACCATCAAGGAGGAACAAAAAGCTTGGCTGCAGCGTCGGGGATCGCTTGCATCCTGAGGTGGGCAGAAAGGAGCGTACCGGCCGTATACATTCAGGGTGTGGAGAACTGGCAGGCGGACTACCTGAGTCGCCGGATGCTGGACCAAGGAGAGTGGTCTCTACACCCAGATGTGTTTCAGCTCCTTTGCCAAAAATGGGGCGAGCCGGACGTAGATCTTGTCGCCTCAATCGGAAGGTATTGAGGTTTGTGGCCAGATCAAGGGACCCATGGGCAGACGCGACAGACGCATTGGTGGCATCGTGGAGTCCGTATCGGCTGCTATATGCCTTCCCTCCCCTGATGCTCCTTCCTCATCTGCTTCGCAGAGCCTTCTTTTCTTCCCAAGGTCGTTTCGGCCTTCCATCTCAATGAGGACATTGTACTTCCGTCCTTGTGTCCTCGTCTGTCGCATCATAAAGAGGTGGCGTTGCATTCCCTGGACGTTGTCCGAGCTCTGAAAGTATACTTATCTGCTACTGCTCCGTTCCGGAGGTCAGACTCACTATTTGTTTCGGTGGCTGGTCCCAAGAACGGCCTGGCGGTCTCATCGGCCACCATCTCGAGGTGGATCCGACAGATCGTGATTCAGGCTTACGCCATAAAGGGTCGGGCGCCCCCCTTTCCTGTCACGGCGCATTCGACCAGGGCAATTGGTGCCTCTTGGACTTTCCGACATCAAGCGTCTGTTTCCCAGGTGTGTAAGGTGGCGACTTGGTTGTCCGTTCACACTTTCACTAAATTTTACAAGGTTGATGTGAGTGCATCTTCGGATGCTTCTTTCGGCCGCAAGGTTTTGTAGGCGGCTGTTTAGAGTTGCAACTCCTCCATTGAGGAGCTCTGTTTTGTTTTGGGGTGAAATTTGTTTAATGCTGTTCCCACCCCTCGTTTTTTTGGGATGTCCCACTTTGTCAAGATTGCTGCTGTGTCCGTCCATGAATGAAAGAGAAAATAGGATTTTTGTACTGAGTTCATGCACGGACACAGCACCCACCCCTCCTTTTTATGTTTTGCACTGCTTTTTCTTTTTCGTACATCACGGGACACAGAGCGACTTAGTCATTACTAATGGGTTATATAGTTTACCTTCAGGTGTTGGCACTGGCCAATTCCAAACCGGAAGTACCCTCCCCTATATAAGCCCCTCCCACCCGGGAGCACCTCAGTTTTTTGCCAGTGTCTAAGGTGTTGGCCAAAGAGTAACATGTGTTTTTTCACTGGGCTTGCGTACAGGTTCTTTTGGGCCTTAGTAAGCTGTTCCGGATCCCACCAAAAAAGCTTCATAGCTAAACGGTCGGTACCCGGGCCTTGCAGCAGAAGAGCAAGGTTTTGCCTGTAATGCTTCTCTTAGGAGGGCTGGACCCTGGGATCCAGAGCTCTGGTCATACCCACGACCAAGACGCTGTCTGTGCAGGGTGCTATACAGGTCCAGGGGAGTGGAATCCTTGGGAACCCGGTCCCTGAAGGTTTAATTACAATGCCTGCCGTGATAGGTGAAGTTTGGACTTTTGTGGACCAAACAAAGTCCTGCGGCGGGGATCAGGTAAGTGGGGGCCCTCAGGAACTTGGTTCTATTGGGGGACCCCCAAGCCTAATTTGTCTTTCTGTCTGTTACCTAACGGTATTCCCGCTAAATATCTGTGTTTGCCTATAACTACTGAAAATGTAAAATTTTAATAGTAGTCAAGAAAAAAAAAAAAAAAAAAAACAGGGACCGCGGTACCTGTGTTAAACCACTAGAGGCCGCTGTAGTCCATTTTTCTTGTAAATGTGGATCTTTGGTTTTCTCAACTCAAAAGATCCAGGCAGCTGGTAAGTTTCTCTGAGGGAATCCACTTCCTCTGCCCTGTTGCTGCGTTCATCCACCGCACAGGCCCTCCGGCAAAAAGGGCCCTGGCTCCTAGTCCTCTGTTGGTTTTCGAAAAGGGCGCCATTGGCGCACGGGCGCGCGCGCGGGCGCGTGCACGCGCCTCCTATGAAAAAAAAGGGGCGGGGCGGGTGGATGACGCTCGATGCGCGCCGCGGCGCTTCTGCGCATGTGCGGGCGTCCCAGCATGGTTAAAAGACACAGTACAAGTGTCAGCTGCATGCAAACAGAGCTAGCAACAAACAGTGGCACACAGAGGCGGTTGATGCAGGCATCCCCATAGAAAGGCACTTTAGTGGACACCAGCTGGTATATAGCAGCACCTGTGTTAGACTATTACCAGCAAAAATTGGTGTATGACGACGGGAATACCTCAGCTTTGTGCTTAAAGGATATGTCGTCCAGACGCTCCGGAAATAGATCTTCCAGGAAGCCAAAGGGGTCTCCATCGGGCTCTGAGGATATTGGGCATGCTTGCACTGCACCAATCTCCCCTGAGAATGCAGAGGTCAGTAGCCGTAGAAACCCCGCAGGAATGCCTGGTGCTGCGGCTGTCCCCAGTCCACCTGCTCCTGTATATATAACAGAGGAGGTTTTATCCTCAACTCTGGGAGGATTGGAAGAGAGATTAACAGCATTGATCGCTGCTTCCCTGTCACAGGAAAAGCGCGTCCGATCTCCGTCTCCTCCTTCAGAGTGCCTGTTAGTGGAGGAACAGCCCCACACAGAGATCGACCTACCTGAAGGGGATCAGGATGAGGTTGATTCACTTATAGAGGAATCAACAGTGGAAGAACCTTTCTCAGCTTCTCAGGCTGAAAGATTATGGGTTCAGTCTCTGACTAACATGGTCCGATCAGCATTTAAAATGCCTCTGGCGGAACCACCATCCACTACGGTTTCCTCACTGGGGTCGCTAAAAGCTCCCCAGGCGGTCTGTTCCTTCCCAATCCACCCTTTATTAGAAGGGCTTATTTACCAGGATTGGGAGCATCCTGATAAAATATTTGCTCCCCCCAAGAGATTTCCGGTGATCTATCCCATGGAGGATAAGTTCATAAGAAAATGGAGGGTCCCTATAGTGGACGCAGCCATCTCTTCTGTTAACAAATCACTGACATGTCCAGTAGATAATGTTCCAATGTTCAAAGACCCAATAGATAAAAAATTGGAGTCTTTACTAAAATCTGCTTTCTCTACAGCAAGTATGGTGACACAACCTGCGGTAGCAGCGATTGGAGTCTGCCAAGCAGTGAAAGATCAGTTGAAACAAGTCTTAAGGGACTTACCAGATCAGCAGGCTCATGCCCTAGCTGACCTGCCTAGAGCCTTGTGTTTTGCGGTGGACGCCATAAAGGATACAATCCAACAGGCCTCCCGCTTTACGCTGTCTATAGTACATATGCGTAGGCTTCTGTGGCTCAAAAACTGGTCTGCTGAAGCTCCCTGTAAAAAACTGCTGGTTAGCTTCCCATTTCATGGAGAACGCTTATTTGGAGAAGATCTGGACAAATATATCCAGAAAATTTCTGCCGGTAAAAGTTCACTCTTACCGGTTAAGAACAAGGGTAGAAGTCCTTCTTTTAAGAGGCCTACCTCTCCAGTCCCGGGCACATCGGCTGTGAAGCAGTTCCGACGGCCTCCGCGGTCAAATTCAGGGGGCAGAAATCAGGGACAATCACAGGGTAACAAGAAGCCCTGGATCAAGAGAGGTACAAAACCTCCCCCTAAGGCATGAAGTATTGCCCCCGCTCAATCGGGTGGGGGGAAGACTTCAGTTGTTCACAGAGACCTGGCGGGACACCATCAGAGACAGATGGGTGCTCTCCGCAGTAAGTCTGGGATACAAGCTGGAGTTAAAAGGCACTCCTCCTGCCCAATTTATGAGGTCAAACGTGCCAAGAGATCCCCAAAAGAGAGGATCCCTCCTTCTGGCACTAGAACAACTATTGCTCCAAGGGGTAATCATGAAGGTTCCCCTGGAAGAAAGCGGATTCGGGTTTTACTCGAACCTTTTCACAGTCCCCAAACCAAATGGGGACGTGAGGCCCATATTAAATCTAAAAGGGCTAAACAAGTTCCTAAATATCAGGACTTTTCGGATGGAGTCGATCCGATCAGTGGCCACCGCCCTACAAGGGCAGGAATGGCTAGCCTCGATCGACATAAGGGATGCTTATCTGCATATTCCCATCTTTCCGGCCCATCAGAAATTTCTACGCTTTGCAGTAGAAGGGCGCCATTTTCAGTTCAGAGCCTTACCTTTCGGTCTGGCCACAGCACCACGAGTGTTCACAAAAATTCTGGCCCCATTATTGGCCAATCTAAGAACACAGGGTGTAACGATAATGGCATATCTAGACGACCTGCTACTAATAGACCACTCAGTGGAAAAGCTGGAAGTAGCTATTCACAAGACAATCGAGTATCTGGAATATCACGGTTGGATTATCAACCGGGACAAGTCAGCTCTAAGACCAGTCAAAAGTCTGGAATACTTAGGGCTAAGGCTGGATTCAAATCAGAGAAAGATTTTCTTACCTCCAGAGAAGGTGTCGTCTTTAAGAAATTTGACCCACTTAGTGGGTACAAAAAGAAAACCATCCATACGTCTCTGCATGAGGCTGCTGGGAAAGATGGTGGCTTCATTCGAAGCGGTACCCTACGGTCAATTCCATTCAAGGAATTTGCAAAGGGCCATACTGTCAGCCTGGAACAAAAAAGTTCAGGCTTTAGACTTACCAATGTCCCTGTCCCCTTCCGTTCGCAAGAGACTCCATTGGTGGTTGGTGCCCCAGAATCTGGAAAGAGGGAAACCCTTCAGTCCGGTTTCTTGGAAGGTGGTCACTACAGATGCCAGCCTCATCGGCTGGGGGGCAGTGCTGGAGCAATGGTCTCTCCAGGGCAGGTGGTCAGAAGCAGAAAAGGCCCTGCCCATCAATCTCTTAGAGATACGAGCAGCCCGGTATGCCCTAGTAGCATGGACATCCAAACTCCAGGGGTCCCCTGTCAGAATTCAATCAGACAATGCCACGGCAGTGGCATATATCAATCATCAGGGTGGCACCAAAAGTCGTGCAGCCCAGAAGGAAGCAAATTGCATCCTGGAGTGGGCAGAAAGATATGTCCCAGCCATATCCGCGGTTTTCATCCCAGGAGTGGAAAATTGGAGAGCGGACTTTCTAAGTCGCCAACAATTATGCCCGGGGGAATGGTCTCTTCACCCCGAGGTTTTCCAGGCAATATGCCAGCGGTGGGGAACACCGGATGTAGATCTGCTAGCATCCAGATTCAACGCAAAGGTGGACAGGTTTGTGTCTCGCACAAGGGATCCCCTAGCTTGCGGCTCGGATGCCCTAGTGTTCCCTTGGGATCGGTTCAAGCTGATATATGCATTCCCACCGCCACAATTGTTACCGCGATTACTCCGCAGAATCAGGGTAGAAAAGAAACCAGTGATTCTGGTGGCTCCAGCGTGGCCCCGAAGGGCATGGTACGCGGAGATTGTAAAAATGTCAGTGAGGAGTCCTTGGACCCTCCCACTTCGTCCGGACCTGCTGTCGCAAGGACCGATATACCACCCTTCCTTACCAGCCCTAGGTTTGACGGCCTGGCTATTGAAGCCCACATTCTGAAAAAGAGAGGGCTCTCTAATTCTGTGGTATCTACCATGATCAATGCCAGGAAACCGGTATCCAGGCAGATCTATTATAGGATCTGGAAAGCGTACATTACGTGGTGTGAGACCAAGAAATGGCATCCACGTAAGTACATGATAGGGAGGATTCTGGACTTCCTACAGTGGGCTGTAGATAGGAAGCTGGCCTTGAGTACTATCAAGGGTCAGATTTCGGCCTTGTCAATATTTTTTCAAAGGCCCTTGGCTTCGCATTCACTAGTCAAAGCCTTTATACAAGGAGTGATGCGTATTAGCCCTCCGGTTAGTATTCCCATATGTCCTTGGGACTTAAACCTGGTTCTGTCGGTTCTACAGAAACAACCGTTTGAACCATTACAACACATTTCCTTGGTTCTTCTCACCAGGAAATTGGTTTTCTTAGTAGCCATTTGTTCGGCTAAAAGAGTGTCGGAATTAGCAGCTATGTCCTGTAAGGAGCCATATCTGGTTGTCCATAAGGACAGAGTAGTATTACGTCCTCATCCAGCCTTTCTTCCTAAGGTGGTATCGAGGTTTCATTTGAACCAAGATGTGGTTCTTCCTTCTTTTTTCCCCAAACCTAGCTCAGTAGAGGAAAAGTTATTACATTCTTTGGATGTGGTAAGAGCAGTTAAAGCTTATCTAAAAGCCACTGCTCAGATTCGCAGAACGGATTCTTTGTTTGTTCTGCCGGAAGGCCCCAGAAGGGGTCAGGCAGCATCAAAATCTACTTTAGCCAAGTGGATTCGACAGGTCATAATACAAGCCTATGGCTTGAGAAAGAGACCGCCTCCGTTCAAAGTTAGGGCGCACTCCACAAGAGCGGTTGGAACTTCATGGGCAGTGCATCACCAGGCCTCCCTGGCTCAAGTATGTAAGGCCGCAACATGGTCTTCGGTACACACGTTTACTAGATTCTATCAGGTAGACGTTAGAAGTCAGGAGGATGTCGCCTTTGGGCGCAGTGTGTTGCAGGCCGCAAAAGATCCTCATGCCTGATGGCGCCCAGCTTATGTACCCCCCCCCTCATTTGGCATTGCTTTGGGACGTCCCATTAGTAATGACTAAGTCGCTCTGTGTCCCGTGATGTACGAAAAAGAAAAAGGGATTTTTATAACAGCTTACCTGTAAAATCCTTTTCTTGGAGTACATCACGGGACACAGAGCTCCCACCCCTCTTTTTGGGACACTTATTGCTTGGCTACAAAACTGAGGTGCTCCCGGGTGGGAGGGGCTTATATAGGGGAGGGTACTTCCGGTTTGGAATTGGCCAGTGCCAACACCTGAAGGTAAACTATATAACCCATTAGTAATGACTAAGTCGCTCTGTGTCCCGTGATGTACTCCAAGAAAAGGATTTTACAGGTAAGCTGTTATAAAAATCCCTTTTTTACGAACTATGCTGCGAGATGCAGGGAGAGGGGTTGTACCCAGAGGGACCGCCCCCTGGCCGGTACTGTACTGTGGTTGATGTGATTAACACTTTCTAACAAGTTTTCTGCCCAGTCACTCCCTGAATGAAGGCTAATACCCACTTTGTCAAGATTGCTGCTATGTCCGTACATGAACTCCAGAGAAAAGGATTTTACGGTGAGTACGAAAATCCTATTTTATCCACCCTGCATAGACACTATTTAAAAGTTTCCTATAGAGCTTATCTCTAAGGGTTCCAACTAGAGGTCGACCGATATGGGTATTTCTCTGGCCGATGCCGATATTTAGAAATCGCTGCGGCCGATATATGATGCCGATTTTTTTTTTTTTGGCCCGATATGTTAGGCCGATTTTTTTTTTTTTTTTTTTTTTTTTTTTTTTTTTTAGATTTTATGAGATGAAGGGGGAAAAAAAAAAAACTAACAGTTGGACCCCTTTCACACTGGGGCGTTTTTCAGGCACTTTTGGGCTAAAAATAGCACCTGTATAAATGGCTGCAAAACGGCTCCCCTGCAGTCTCAGTGTGAAAGCCTGAGTGCTTTCACACTGAGGCGGTGCGCTGGCAGGACGTTTAAAAAAAAAAAAGTCCTGCAAGCAGCATCTTTGGAGCGGTGTATACCGCTCCTCCACCACTACTGCCCATTCAAATGAATGGGCACTGCTGCCGAAGCGCCTGCAAAGCGCTTCTGCAGCGGTGCTACACGGGCGCATTTAACCTCTTCATCGGCCGCTAGCTGGGTTATAAGCGCCCCGCTAGCAGCCGAATATCGCCGCTAAAATGATGGTAAAGCGCAGCTAAAACTAGCTGCGTTTTACCGCCAACGCCTGCCCGCTCCAGTGTGAAAGCAGCGGAAAAAATCTCTCTCTCTCTCTCTCTCTCTCTCTCTCTCTCTCTCGTGCTGCCGCCATCTTCGATAAGGGAAGCGGGCACAAAAACAGGTAATCAAAACTTTGACAAAAAAAAAAAAAGTTTAGTTTTATTTAACATTCATTAAAGTGTATTTTTTCCAAAAAAATTGCGTTTGAAAGACCGCTGAGCAAATACCGTGTGACATAAAATATTGCAACAACCGCCATTTTATTCCCTAGGGTCTCTGCTAACAAAAAATATATAATGTTTGGGGGTTCCAAGTGATTTTCTAGCAGAAAATACAGGATTTTTACTTGTAAGCCACAAGTGTCAGAAAAGATTTAGCCTTTAAATGGTTAAACTGAGAACTTCTACACATGGAGTTCAGTTCATTGATAAGAAGAAACCATGTAACTCTTTTCTCTCACTTGGCAGGATGCCCAGAGATGAGTCACTCCACCTCCACAGGAAACTTCAGGCAACTTGCATTGACTTCTATGAAAGATGTTATTTGCAAGCCGCACTGAAGGTGTTTTTTTTTTTTTATATATATATTGGCTTTTGTTTCAGAATAATCGGCCGATGCCGATTAATTAAAAAGTGCCAAAAATTTGGCCGATATATCGGTCGACCTCTAGTTCCAACAATATGATGTATATGGCTAGCATATGTTCGGGAACAGACTTTTCATCCTTTTGCCACATTTCAGGCTTCAAACATAAAGATATAAAATTTTAATTTTTTGTGAAGAATCACCAACAAGTGGGACACAATTGTGAAGTGGAACGAAATCTATTGGATTTTTGAAACTTTTTTAACTAAGAAAAAAATGAAAAGTGGGGCGTGCAAAATTATTCGGCCCCCTTGCGTTAATACTTTGTAGAGCCACCTTTTGCTGCGATTACAGCTGCAAGTCGCTTGGGGTATGTCTCTATCAGTTTTGCACATCGAGAGACTGAAATTCTTGCCCATTCTTCCTTGCAAAACAGCTCGAGCTCAGTGAGGTTGGATGGAGAGCGTTTGTGAATGGCAGTTTTCAGCTCTTTCCACAGATTCTCGATTGGATTCAGGTCTGGACTTTGACTTGGCCATTCTAACACCTGGATACGTTTATTTGTGAACCATTCCTTTGTAGATTTTGCTGTATGTTTGGGATCATTGTCTTGTTGGAAGATAAATCTCCGTCCCAGTCTCAGGTCTTTTGCAGACTCCAACAGGTTTTCATCCAGAATGGTCCTGTATTTGGCTGCATCCATCTTCCCCTCAATTTTAACCATCTTCCCTGTCCCTGCTGAAGAAAAGCAGGCCCAAACCATGATGCTGCCACCACCATGTTTGACAGTGAGGATGGTGTGTTGAGGGTGATGAGCTGTGTTGCTTTTACGCCAAACATATCGTTTTGCATTGTGGCCAAAAAGTTTGATTTTGGTTTTCATCGGACCAGAGCACCTTCTTCCACATGTTTGGTGTGTCTCCCAGGTGGCTTGTGGCAAACTTTAGATGAGACTTTTTATGGATATCTTTGAGAAATGGCTTTCTTCTTGCCACTCTTCCATAAAGGCCAGATTTGTGCAGTGTACGACTGATTGTTGTCCTGTGGACAGACTCTCCCACCTCAGCTGTAGTTCTCTGCAGTTCATCCAGAGTGATCATGGGCCTCTTGGCTGCATCTCTGATCAGTCTTCTCCTTGTCTGAGCTGAAAGTTTAGAGGGACAGCCAGGTCTTGGTAGATTTGCAGTGGTCTGATACTCCTTCCATTTCAAAATGATCGCTTGCACAGTGCTCCTTGGGATGTTTAAAGCTTGGGAAATCTTTTTGTATCCAAATCCGGCTTTAAACTTCTCCACAACAGTATTACGGACCTGCCTGGTGTGTTCCTTGGTCTTCATGATGCTCTCTGCGCTTTCAACAGAACCCTGAGACTATCACAGAGCAGGTGCATTTATACAGAGACTTGATTACACACAGGTGGATTCTATTTATCACCATCAGTCATTTAGGACAACATTGGATCATTAAGAGATCCTCGCTGAACTTCTGGAGTGAGTTTGCTGCACTGAAAGTAAAGGGGCCGAATAATTTTGCACGCACCACTTTTCAGTTTTTTATTTGCTAAAAAAGTTTAAAATATCCAATAGATTTCGTTCCACTTCACAATTGTGTCCCACTTGTTGGTGATTCTTCACAAAAAATTAAAATTTTATATCTTTATGTTTGAAGCCTGAAATGTGGCAAGAGGATGAAAAGTTCAAGGGGGCCGAATACTTTCGCAAGGCACTGTATGTCGGTGCTAGTTTAAGAAAGTGGAAAACCTGCCATAGTGCTAAGCAATCTCTGCTTATCGGTTTCTGTGACTCCTTTTTAAATGAATTTCTCTTTCTTGTGGATTTTTTTTTTGAGTATTCAAGTTTTTTGACTTCTGTATAAATTTACTGAAGAAAATGACTGACACCCTTTTTCTAATTTTCAGGATTTCAAGACTGATGTGGATCTGGCAACCAGAGCAGCAGAAGGATTTGTTAATCTTTATTATGAAACTTTTGATAAAAGGAGAAGAGTAAGTTCTATTCTTTGTGGGTTTTTTTTCATATTTTTTTTTTTTTTTTTTTAACCACTTAATCCCCAGACCATTTGGCTGGCCAAAGACCAGGCCACTTTTTGCAATTCGGCACCGCGTCACTTTAGATGACAATTGCGCGGTCCCAAACAAAATTGACGTCCTTGACGTCTATTTTCACAAATAGAGCTTTATTTTCGTGGTATTTGATCACCTCTGCGGTTTTTGTTTTTTGCGGTATAAACAAAAATGGGGCGACAATTTTGAAAAAAAGCAATATTTTTTTAGTTTTTGCTATAATAAATATCCCCAAAAAATATATTAAAAAAAATTTCCTCAGTTTAGGCCGATATGTATTCTACATCTTTTTGGTAAAAAAAAAAAAAAAAAAAATCCCAATAAGAGTATATTGGTTGGTTTGCGCAAAAGCTATAGCGTTTACAAAATAGGGGATAGTTTTATGGCATTTTTATAAAAAAAAAAATTTTTTTTACCTATATTGGCGACAATCAGCTTCTTTCTTCTTTTTTTTTTTTTATATATCATGACTGCGACATTATGGCAGACACTTTTGACGCCATTTTGGGACCATTGTCATTGATACAGCGATCAGTGCTATAAAAATGCACTGATTACTGTAAAAATTACACTGGCAGTGAAGGGGTTAACCAGTAGGGGCGCTGAAGGGGTTAAGTGTGTCCTAGGGATGTGTTCTAACTGTAGGGGGGGATGGGCTATGTGTGACACGACACTGATCACCGCTCCCGATTACAGGGAGCTGTGATCAGTGTCCTGTCGCTAGGAAGCCTGGGGAAATGCTTGTTTTACATCAGCATTTCCCTGTTCTTCCTCTCCGTGAGACGGGACCCGCAGTCGGACTCAGAGCTCGCCGCTTCTTAAAGGGGACGTACCTGTACGCCCATTTGCCCAGCCGTGCCATTGTGTCGACGTATATCATCGTGCACTGGTCGGCAAGTGGTTAAACAGACTGTTTATGGATTTGAATCAAACCAATGAACCTTTTATTGATCTTAATACCCCTACTTTAGATACAGTGAAGTAAAATAGGGTAATACTAAAACATTGCTCACTCTATGAACAGAATTCTTGTTGAATGCTGGAGACTGTACTGCTTGAAGTACAGAGAGAGAGAGAATTTGTTGTCACGCTTGCTCCAGCATCAGCTGAAGAGCATTGCTCTGGCCTCTGCCCCAGCTTCCTAATGGTGACACCTGTCTACTGTGCCTGCGCAATGCTTGTTGCCATGGTTGCTTGATGTCTCAATCTGGGGCACGTGTGACAGGTTGACAATACAGGAGCACAATTTGGAGACAGTTGTCAACCCATAATAGGGGGTACCTGGATAGGGGGCCTTCATCAAAGTATCACCAAATATTGCTTTAAAGACAGATGTGTATGTGAGTGAATTTGTTTTTGAATTGACATGACATATTTTATGGGAGATTTTAGTGATTGGGTTTAGATCTAATTTATCAATACAGGATTTTTTCCTCGAAAAACATGATTAGATGATTGAAGGGAGTAGGGCTTGCAAATTTAAAGACCACATTTTACTGTACATGAAATTTTTCGTTCTGTCCAGCTGTGATTTGCGCCTTTGTAAATTGCAGGAGCACTGTTAATTTTTTTTTTATATAATTTCTATGATCTATACCTGAGCTCTGTGGTGCATAGAAATGTAGCGTTAAACAGAACTGTGGATGAGCCCCGGTGTGGAATGGAAAAATGCAGACTTCTGCACTTCAGTTAGGCAAAAGCTGCATTCAAGTGTGAACAAGGCGTGTAGAAAACCACTGTTTTCTTTATGCCCTTGTAGAGACCTGCAGTTTTCTAATGCTAAAAAGTGCAAGTCTCCGCACAAGTGTGAACAAGCCCATACTCAGCTTGGTGAACATTGAAAAATTAATGTGATCAATTTCTACTCCTTATACATCCAACCCACTGAATAATAAAACCTGGCCCTAACTGCTACAAGACTAAGTTGATATTGGAATTTTTATTTAATTAAACAGTATAAAGAGCAGGGAAGATGTGAAAAATACAGTAACCATAGCAGGTAATTAGATTTCAGTTTACTGAAGTTAGATCAGTGCCCTGAGGTTTGTCCTATTGTGTCTGACTTTGCGTTAAGCTTACCTACTTGCCCATACTCCTGTATACAGTGAGCTGCGCAGCCATGCTTTCTAAGATCCTTGTATGAACTGACTGTCTTCTGTGTATAGTTTTCATAAAGTGTGTAGTTTTATATAAAGTGTGTATATTCAGGGCTTGCAATCCTAGGAGATCCAAATACTGATGTTAAGATTGAAACCAAGTACAGAGTACTTGCAAAATGGCACACAATGTTAAAGCTGATCTCCAAGTTTCCTGTCAATTTAAATAGTTTAGACCAAGCTGTTCCAAATGAGCAATTTCCTTCATTAAGTGCTACACTGGTTCTAAGCGCTGCATGAACTGGCACCAACAGCAACATACAGTACACAGTGCTGGGTTCCAGCTGTGAGACAGAAACTTCCCGTCTCACACCCGGAGCAATATAGAGTGGGTCTGAATGGTGCTCAGCCATTCATGGGCAGCTTTGTATTCTGTGAATGAATACAAAGCTTTCTTTGATTCTGTATTCATTCACAAAATACAAAGCTGCCTTTTGAATGGCTGAGCGTCACTCAGACCAACTCTTATTTTGTTTCAGGTGTGAGTCAGGAAGTTTCAGCACCGTGTGCTGTGTGTTGGAACCAGTGAAGCACTTAGTGAATGAAATAGCTTGTTTGGACCAGCTTGATTCAAACAAACTATTTGACAGTAAACATGGAGATCAGTTTTAAGGACTTAAATGGTTCTACTTTTTTGAATGGTCCTTTAATGAGGTCCTGGTGATAATTAAATCCAGGACCTGAGCATGTCGAGGTTATGAGTGCTAGTCAATATAATGTAGATGTATGCAAGGATGCACAAAATGACAGACAATCGTAATCCACATGTATAAAATAATTTAGGGTAATTTATTTTTATCTGTAACTTCACTGATATAAGTATACAATTATAAATATAATGCATTTGTTTTTATTCTTTAATTAGAGATTAAATTTCTAGAACTAATCACTATTTTGCAGCAATTGACCAAGTTGTACATGGACACTGCTACATTAGTCTGGAATGGAAACCCAATATCTGGACAAGAGGCTCTGGTTGAGTTCTTTGACATGTTGCCATCCAGTGAATTTCAAGTCAACATGTTTGACTGTCAGCCTGTTCATGGTAAGAAAAGGGTGAGACTGGTCCCTGTATGGGCTTCTTGAGTCATGTGAACATTAAAATAATATTTTTAATTTGATGTCTATTAGCCAAATGTATGTGTGGTGTGTGTGTTGTGTGTTTTTTATTTATTTTTTAGGGAAAAAAAATAAAAATTAAACTATTTTCTGAGGGGCCTTTGCAGCTGACTCATTAAATGCAAAATGGATAGCAGTATTCTTCTTCATTTATAGGAATATAGCTATCTAATCTATATCTAATCAATTATTTCAGGAAAGGGGGACAAACAAGTCCAATTTTAACCTTAAAGGATAAGTTCGCCTATTAAAAAAACAAAATTGTATTTTTGCAGGTAAATGTGCATTTATAAAAAAAATATTTTATAAGGGGCCTGTAAAGAATTGCACCCGCGATCTGCTGATCAGTGCAATGCATGGCTCATGCAGACTGTCAAGTGTAAACTGTCTGCTTCTACGGGCAGGCAAGAACCGTCAATGAACTACCACAGCTCTGCTTGTGGCTGTTTGGAAAGTGTAATCACTGCCTGCCAAACCCATATAGCATCTACAGTATATGTTTGTAGAAATTTCTTCATTTGATACTGATAAACTCATTCCCTTTTCACATCTACCCAAGGGTATACACAGGCTGTGTTAAGGCAGCCGATTAAATCTTTGAATGTATCTTTAATGGCTCAACGCACAAATGTTGGTAAAAAAGCGCACCATGTCACATTCACACTTGTTTTTATTGTATTTGTTCTTTGGGGAGCCATTCAGAATATTGGGAACACACCACAGTACATCTATGCCTTCCATGCAATAATGCATGAAATGCACATTATAGTTTTAAAGCCAGTTTTAGGAGATCTAGAAGTAATACCCCCCTAACTCATATTCACTATTTATAAACTGCATGAGTCTTTGACAATAATTTGTTAAGTCAACTTTGTGGAGCGTTCCTTTAGGCCCCTTTCACACGGAGGGTCCGTTCAGGTCCGCCTGTCAGTTTTTTAGGCAGACCTGCACGGACGCTCCATGTAGCCCTATGGAGGCACGGATGTCAGCCGTTACAAAGTAGTGCAATCCCACACCAAATTTAAAACAAACCACCTCCAGTGTGTGTGCATATGCGTGTGTGTGTGTGTGTGTGTGTGTGTGTGTGTGTATAATATATTAATATATATATATATATATATATATATATACATTTTATTTTAGGGCTGCGGAAATTAAGATTAATTGTTTGATTAATTGTTAATTTCTTTGATCGCTCAAAATAATTTTGATCACGGACGATCCGCGGAGTGAGCTCCGCGGTCTCGTCCATAGGAAAGGCCGCGGCTTCGGCCCTAGCTCCGGAGCCGCGGCCATTTTGGTCCACCCGGCGGCGGCGGCGGCCTAGTAGCGGTGCGCTGACATCATCAGCCGCCTGCTTGTGCCGTCTACTCTGCGGTTCTGCCTGGACTTTACGGTATGGGGGGGCAGATGTGGATATTACGGTATGGGGGGAGATGTGGAAAATTTTAAAAACTGTATGTGCGTTATAAATGAAATTAGTCGATTAAAAAAAAATCGATTAATCGAACACGCAAATTTTAATCAGTAACAGCATATATATATATATATATATATATATATATATATTGTGAGGGGGTTAGCTCGGCAGCGGGTGTGTGTGACCCCCGGGATGGGCTCCCCACACAAAAACAGGCCCAGCAGACGGAGGTTGTGGTTTTCAAAATCAAAAAGGTGCCGTTTATTTTCTATTTACAGTGACAAAAACACAGCAAAGCAAAAGAAACAAACAAAATAAATCCTGGTCAACTTGACCTCTGACTAAACATACAGGTTTCCTAACTAACAACTGGGATCAGCCTAGTGCTGTCCTAGTCCCTGGTTTTAAATGTCCAAGCAAAATATAGCCACACAGGCTTTCTCTCACCGCACAGGGGTTCACTCTCCCTAGACAGTCCACACAGGTCTGCTTCCAGGCATGAGCTAACATCTAATGAATCTGGGAGTTTTTTATAGAGGCCTAAATGAGCTGACAAGCTTCAGCTGGCCTCATCAACTCCCTGTCTGCACGACGCCCAGCCCTCTCCCTAGAGGTATGAGTCATCAATGAGCCCACTAGTCTCAGCTGGGCTTATACAACTCTCCACCTAGCTGTATAAATCGGCGTAAAGCCTGAATCTGGGCGAAATATATCTACCCCCCTGGATGCAACCAGGTGACTTTACCTTCCTGCTGTCACATACCCCCCCCTCTTGTTTTAACCTCGGGGTTGGAACACCAGCAATCAGGCATTCATGTACTCGAGACAAAGCATCCACATTCCCCATTTGAACGCCAGGGCGATGCTTTACTGTGAAGTTGAATTCCTGGAGGGCCAGGAACCACCTATTCACTCTTCTATTTGTTTCCTTGTTTTGAGCCATCCACTTTAACGGAGCGTGATCCGTAACCATGTCAAAGTGCCTACCTAGCAGGTAGTACCGAAGGGAATCTAGAGCCCACTTCACCGCTAAACACTCCTTTTCAACGGTGGCGTAATTTACCTCATGGGACTTCAACTTCCTGCTGAGGTAAATGACTGGGTGCTCTTCCCCGTTCCAGACCTGGGACAATACTGCTCCTAACCCCACATCTGACGCATCACTTTGTACGACAAAGTCTCTAGAGAAGTCGGGTGAGTACAACACTGGCTGGCTACATAAGGCTTGTTTCAAGAATTGGAAT
This sequence comes from Rana muscosa, assembly GCA_029206835.1. Classification (NCBI taxonomy): domain Eukaryota; kingdom Metazoa; phylum Chordata; class Amphibia; order Anura; family Ranidae; genus Rana; species Rana muscosa. The sequence goes on along the minus strand of CM055125.1, from coordinate 157,451,069 downwards.
GCTGCCTCAGCCTCGGGGGTCCATTTAATCATGACCGACCCTTTCCCCTTCGTCAGGTTGGTTAGGGGCACAGCCTTAGAAGCAAAGTGGGGAATGAATCGCCGATAATACCCAGCGATTCCCAGAAAGGCTCGTACCTGCTTCTTGCTGTTGGGACGTGGCCAACTCTGGATGGCCTCGACTTTGTTGAGTTGGGGTTTTATTACTCCCCTCCCAATGGTGTACCCAAGATATTTGGCCTCCTCCTGCCCAATGGTACACTTCTTGGGGTTAGCCGTAAACCCTGCTTCCCGAACAGAGTCCAGGACTGCTTGCACTTTTGGCAGATGTGAGGCCCAATCTGTGCTATGGACAATTACGTCATCCAGGTAAGCCGCAGCATACTTCCGATGGGGCCTCAGCATCTGGTCCATTTTCCGCTGGAATGTGGCCGGCGCATTCTGTAACCCGAACGGCATTCTTTTATATTGGAACGCCCCGTCTGGGGTTACAAATGCGGTTTTCTCTTTGGCTGACTTGGCCAGGGGGATTTGCCAATACCCTTTTGTGAGGTCAAGAGTCGTCATGTATCGGGCTGTTCCCAGCCGGTCGATCAACTCATCTATACGTGGCATGGGGTAGGTGTCAAATTTTGTAACTTTGTTCAACTGACGAAAATCGTTACAAAATCGCCAGCTCCCATCCGGTTTAGGCACCAACACAATGGGACTAGACCAATCACTTTGGGACTCCTCTATCACCCCTAAGTTCAGCATTTTCTGTACTTCCTCCCGTATTGCCTCCCGTCGGGCCTCTGGGATCCGATAGGGTTTTAACTTCACCCTTTCACCGGGCGGGGTAATAATGTCATGCTCTACCCCAGATGTTTGTCCCGGCAGCTCAGAGAATACCTCCTTGTTGCGAAGCACAAACTCCTTAACCTCCTGTTGTTGGGGTTGTGACAAGGTGGCTGCGATTCCAACCTCAGGAATTACGCAACCAGTTTGAGCTGGTGACCAAGTGTCTGCGACTAGGGACTCTCTATCCCTCCAGGCTTTCAACAGATTAACGTGATAGATCTGTTCGGGCTTTCGCCTTCCTGGTTGTCTGACCTTGTAATTCACTTCGCTCACTTTTTCCATTATCTCGTAGGGGCCTTGCCATTTGGCAAGGAATTTACTTTCAACCGTAGGGACAAGTACCAATATCCTATCCCCCGGGGAAAAGGTACGGGTCTTGGCTCCACGGTTGTACACTCTCTGCTGTGCCAACTGCGCTTGGGCCAAATGTTCCTTCACGATGGGCATTACCTGTGCAATTCGATCTTGCATCAGGGCGACATGCTCAATCACACTCCTGTGGGGGGAACTCTCACTTTCCCAAGTTTCCTTGGCAATATCCAACAGCCCTCTTGGGTGTCTCCCATACAGTAACTCAAAGGGGGAGAATCCCGTAGAGGATTGGGGCACCTCCCTAATAGCAAACATCAAATAAGGAAGTAGACAGTCCCAATCCTTTCCATCCCTATCCACCACTTTCTTCAACATTTGTTTTAGGGTTTTGTTGAATCTTTCAACCAGCCCATCGGTTTGGGGGTGATACACAGATGTACGTAATTGCGTCACTTTGAACAATTTACACAGCTCCTTCATAACCCGGGACATAAAGGGTGTACCTTGGTCCGTAAGCAGTTCTTTACAAATACCCACCCGGCTAAAAACAAGAGATAGCTCTTTGGCTATGGTTTTGGCCGAGGTATTTCTGAGAGGGATCGCTTCTGGATAACGGGTGGCATAGTCCATTATAACCAATATGTACTGGTGCCCCCTAGCGGACTTGATTATAGGACCTACCAAATCCATTGCGATTCTCTCAAACGGGACCTCAATGATGGGTAGGGGGACCAGCGGGCTACGGAAGTGTGGCATCGGGGCCGACCTCTGACACACAGGGCAGGAGGAACAATAATTTTCTATGTCCTTCATCACCCCAGGCCAATAGAATCTCTGTAATACCCTCTCTCGGGTTTTCTCTGTCCCCAGATGACCTCCAAGAATGTGCCCATGGGCCAACTCCAACACCAACTTCCTGTAAGGTTTGGGCACCACAAGCTGCTCAACGGTTTCTTCTGCCCTTTTTGCCACCCGATACAGTAGGTCCTTCTCTACGCTGAAGTATGGGTAAGTGCAGGTATTATCTGGGTTCACTAACTCGCCATCTATTTTCACTACGTTTTCCCGTGCCTTTATTAGGGCGGGGTCTTTCAACTGTTCTGTGGCAAAGTTTTCCCTGTGAACCTCAAGATCAGAAAACTCCACAGACGGTAGGTTTTCGTCTGAGGAGGTGGGCTCCTCTCCAGTTTCTTGAGTCTCCCCTGCCAATACTGACAAGGGAAATTCGGGAGAGTCCTCACCACTCTCAGAGGAGTTCTGGCTATCATATTCCTGGTACATAGGGGCACCAGTGGGGGGCTCAGGATCATCCCACAGTTCCCAGAACTTCGGAAAATCCCTTCCCACAATGGCGTCATGCGGTAACTGAGACACTAAGCCCACTGGATGAGAAAGGGTACCTTTGGGGGTCTCGAAACACACTGTAGTCACTGGATACTCTCGGGTGTCCCCATGCACACAAATAACAGCTACCTTGCTATTCCCAGAGACCTCTGTTTTAACTAATTCAGCCTTTATCAGGGTCACAAGGCTACCTGAATCCAGCAATACCACAACATTTCTACCATTAATACACATTTTGCATAAATGTTTCTCAGTTCCCCGAATGGCAGTGCATGCGACTGTCGCACACAGCGACTGACGTCTGCCCGTCAGAAAGTCACACTGCATGGGTTCCTCCAAAACCGGGCAATTTGCTGCAATATGTCCCGCTTGCCGGCAGCGGTAGCAAATGATCCTTCTTGCCGCCTCTTGAGCCGCTGATTTCCCAGGCTGTTCTCGCCAAACTTGGGGTAGAGCTCCCACCCTCTCACTCTCTCCACCCTTACCCCTTGGAATCATCTTATCCGCCCCTGGGGATGGTCTGGTCTTAGGGTGGAAAGTCCGAGTGTCTCTGGAAGAGGCCGTCAGGTTCTCTGTAGCCAAGTATTTCTCCACACGATCCACAAGACCATCGGCCGTCTCTGGGTCTCCATGGCTTACCCACTTTTGGATGGCAGTAGGAAGAGCTCTCAAAAACCGATCCATTACAACACGTTCCACAATCTTTGGTGCGGACAAAGTCTCTGGCTGTAGCCACTTTCTGCTCAGGTGAATGAGATCATACATTTGAGACCTGGGGGGTTTTCCAAGCTGGAAAGTCCAGTTATGCACACGCTGAGCCCGGACAGCCAGGGTGACACCCAGCCTTGCCAATATTTCAGCTTTTAGCATCACATAGTCTTTTGCTTGGTCAGGCTCTAGGTCATAGTAAGCTTTCTGCGATTCACCCGTTAACAGAGGAGCCACCAGTCCAGCCCACTGCTCCTCAGGCCACTTTTCTCTTTCAGCAGTCCTTTCAAACGTGGTCAAAAATACCTCTGGATCATCCTCTCCAGTCATTTTTGTCAATAAACGACTCACCCCAAAGGACGCGGTATTAGTGGGACGGCTTTCCTCACTGGTCTGCGGACGTTGCTGCATTACTGCTTCCATTTGTTGTAGTCTCTGCTCTTGCTTCTGTAATAGGTCTATGAAGCGGGCCTCAGATCGTTGCTGGGCTTGTTGCTGAGCTTCCAGACTCTGTTGGTGAGCTTGCTGCTGGGCTGCAAGGCTCTGTTGATGAGCTTGCTGCTGGGCTGCGAAGTTCTGTTGTTGAGCTGCAAGGCTCTTTTGCAAACCTGCATTTGTCTGCTGTTGATTGGCATTTGCTAGAGCCAGCTGTTTCAGTATCTCCTCCATGCTGGCTTAAAAAAAAACTGCCACTGGTTCTCCACCAACTGTGAGGGGGTTAGCTCGGCAGCGGGTGTGTGTGACCCCCGGGATGGGCTCCCCACACAAAAACAGGCCCAGCAGACGGAGGTTGTGGTTTTCAAAATCAAAAAGGTGCCGTTTATTTTCTATTTACAGTGACAAAAACACAGCAAAGCAAAAGAAACAAACAAAATAAATCCTGGTCAACTTGACCTCTGACTAAACATACAGGTTTCCTAACTAACAACTGGGATCAGCCTAGTGCTGTCCTAGTCCCTGGTTTTAAATGTCCAAGCAAAATATAGCCACACAGGCTTTCTCTCACCGCACAGGGGTTCACTCTCCCTAGACAGTCCACACAGGTCTGCTTCCAGGCATGAGCTAACATCTAATGAATCTGGGAGTTTTTTATAGAGGCCTAAATGAGCTGACAAGCTTCAGCTGGCCTCATCAACTCCCTGTCTGCACGACGCCCAGCCCTCTCCCTAGAGGTATGAGTCATCAATGAGCCCACTAGTCTCAGCTGGGCTTATACAACTCTCCACCTAGCTGTATAAATCGGCGTAAAGCCTGAATCTGGGCGAAATATATCTACCCCCCTGGATGCAACCAGGTGACTTTACCTTCCTGCTGTCACAATATATATATATATATATATATATATTTGTGTACTGTATTGAAACTGGAGGCAGTTAAGACCAACCGTCTTTGTACACTGTGTAGCAAGGGCATATTTGAAGCCGCTACCCTCTTATCTCTTCACAGCCAAAAGCCTCCTTGCAACCAGCAAAGCTGTCAGTGAGAGGAGCCTGATGGGTAACCTGGAACACTAGATTCTTTTCTGGTCTGCTCTCTCCTTGTGATTGATAACAGGCTATTGACTATGGATCTGCCTGCTGTCAGTCACAAGGGGAGCAGACCCAATGGGGAAATAGTGTCTCTAAATCCCCATCAGGCTCCAGGCACCCAGCTTTGATATTCCTCTGCCCATGGGCAGCACAGAGGGGTGGAGTGTATAGATACTCTGCACACATTGCTTGCCACAAATTCATGTACCTGTTTCCAGCAGGCACATTAGTGTATTGCCCACAACCAACATTTTCATGTATGGGCATGATGGAGCTCTAAAGTGTCTACGACCCTATTTATGAAATTCCTATGATCGTGTTTGTCAAAATTGTACACTCTGCATCTGATAAACATGAGATCCTTGTGTTTATATCTCCTTTTTTTTTTGTTTGCTGATGCTAAATTGATCCAATAAAATCTCAATAAAATTGTACTGGAATGTAATATTCTTCATTTTTCTCTTTTGCCATAATTAATTAAAAAAACTTGCACCATGCAAAAGTAATTCTTCAATCAATTCTATTTATGTGAAAGTGTTCACATATCCCCTAATCTGTACCTTCTTTATTTTTAATACTGTAATGCATATTTGCAGAATTTCTTGATTTATACATCAGAAGTTTTTCTAGTCTTACTGGAAGCAAAAACATTAACACAAGTATAATCCTTTTTTTTTTTTCTTTTTCTTCAAGAACAAGGGACACAAGGACAGAAGACTGTACTGGTTGTTACTCAGGGCAGTGTGAAGTTTGAAGGAAATAAATCTCGTTCCTTCAATCAGAACTTTTTATTGACTCTCCATACGTTACCATCTAACAGGCTGTGGAAGGTTGTCAGCGACTGTTTCCGCTTTCAGGACTGGGCCAGTTAAAGTCAACCAGTTAACAACTTTATTTAAACAAACCCATACTTGGTAAAATGGAAACCTACTACTAGTATTGTAAAGCAGTGCCTTCATGTACCTTTTGCATATTCCATCAAACTGCTCCAACTTAATAAAAAATGAAAGTATGTATTTGTGCGATAGCCCAGATTTTTGTAAAGATACATAAATCGCCTTGAATCCTTGCCAATCCTAGTAGCAGAGTACAAATTGTATTCTGAGCAGAAGTTACTCTAAAGCGAAGATGACCAGACCTTAAAGTGGTTGTAAACCTTATTGTTTTTCCTAGAATTAAAAACGGGTTTATATCTATCTGCTCTGAGATGATGCAATGCTTGCACTTATCTTGTTTTAGCCCAGATCAGGTTAGCTTTTAAGGTGATGTGTAAATTAAGTCATCCACAGTAATAACAAAATCGGATTTCGTTTAGAGCATTCTGGTCGGCAACATACTTTTTTCCTAATTATAATTAAGTTACTGCATGATGCAGGTTGATTTACCTTATGTACTACGTTACGTCGGGAATATTGATGGCTGGATCTATAGTCTGGTAACCCACTTTTATGTGAGTACCAGGTCAAATATTTAACCCCCAAAATAAAAACAAGGAAAAAAATTGGCATAAATAACAGTTGACTGTATGTATATATTTGTTTTCATTTTTTTTTAAAGTTGTATATGTTTTGTATTGTAAGGCTGATAAAGATTTTTTTTTTTTAATCATGTCTGTTTGTTTTTTGTGATTATGTAATTGTAAGTTGGGTGAACCTACTGTTAGGTGTTTTGGAAAGATTTTCTCTCTAAACCGTCCAGATACATGATTGGCTGTAGAGCTGCACGTATGAAGCTAAAATGACAATCACAATTTTTTTTGCTTAGAATAAAGATCACGATTCTCGTGGTGTAACATCTTCTTTAACATTATACAATGAAATTGGGCTAACTTTACTTTTTTTTTTTTTTTTTCTTTTAATTCATTAAAGTGTATTTTCTCTTATCGTCCATGGACTGACACAGCTGGATACTGTAAACGTGTGGGTATATGTCCCTGCTTGCAGGAGAAGATCTAGGCAGAATGTTAGATGTTAGAAGCATACATTCTAAAACAAACCAGAGCTGAACAGCCCCCCTCAGGGGGGAGGTCCCTCCGGACATTACCCTCCCACCTGCAGCCAGCAGCCTCAGTTTTTTTCTGCCTAGCAGAAGGAGAAGACGTGGCTCTCTCAGGAGCCAGTCTCCTGGAAGATTTTACTTTTTAAAATGTATTCCTTTGGGAATTTTATTTTTGAGACCTTCAATCAACTGTCGGCTGGGCAACAGGTTGGGTACACTGGTATCCTTGTAGTCTTCCCTGTCAGACGATCGAACGTGCTGATCCTCGCCTTGTGTGCGTGAGACTCAGTTCACGACATGCCCCATGACTCCAGGGGTGGCCGGGTTGCTTTTATGCTCCCGCGGTCCTCTCAAGCTTGAACAGTACCCGACTGACTGTATCGTTCGCGGTGGACCGGGCCGACAGCTACGCAGTACTGCTCTGTGATGGGTCTGTCTGAAACAAGCCAGTGGGTCCCTCTGGGACGGGTAAGTAGTCTCTCCTGCTGCAGGTGAGTACATGCTGGCTGTGTTTCTTTATATGGGGGGGTTTATTCCTGTCTCTCCCCTGTTATGCTGCTCTCTGCACCCTGTACTGGTGCTGTGCTTGGGGGTCACTCTGGCCTTGCTGGGGGCGCTCATGTCTGTTAGTGGACTCTGGGAAGAGGAGCAGTGTTCTGGTGTGTGAGGTGGGGACTTATTGCGTGCACCATTAGCGCTGGATGTTTTTTGAATAATGCGCCACCTATTGGGAGGGTGTCAGGCCGCCGCCCCTCCTGGCCGTGGGACAGCTCTGGCAGCAAACCCCAAAGTCCAGAAAACATCACTGCCATATACCGCAATTTTGGTTTACATACTCCAGGCAATCCATTATGTGTACCATGTTGAAATTTGTTGCTATCATTATGAACCGTTTAGATCCATTTATTGAGACCCATCAATAAAGGGATTTTTATAACAGCTTACCTGTAAAATCCTTTTCTTGGAGTACATCACGGGACACAGAGCGACTTAGTCATTACTAATGGGTTATATAGATACCTTCAGGTGCTGGCACTGGCAACTTCCAAAACCGGAAGTACCCTCCCCTATATAAGCCCCTCCCATCCAGGAGCACCTCAGTTTTGTAGCAAAGCAATAAGTGTCCCAAAAAGAGGGGTGGGAGCTCTGTGTCCCGTGATGTACTCCAAGAAAAGAATTTTACAGGTAAGCTGTTATAAAAATCCCTTTTTCTTTTTCGTACATCACGGGACACAGAGCGACTTAGTCATTACTAATGGGACGTCCCAAAGCAATGCCAAATGAGGGGAGGGATACACTATACATAAGCTGGGCGCCATCAGGCATGAGGCTCTTTTGCGGCCTGCAACACACTGCGCCCAAAGGCGACATCCTCCTGACTTCTAGTAAACGTGTGTACTAAGGACCATGTTGTGGCCTTACAGACTTGAGCCAGGGAGGCTTGGTGATGCACTGCCCATGAAGTTCCAACTGCTCTTGTGGAGTGCGCCCTAACTTTGAACGGAGGCGGTCTCCTTTTCAAGCCATAGGCTTGTATTATGACCTGTCGAATCCACTTGGCTAAGTAGATTTTGATGCTGCCTGACCCTTTCTGGGGCCTTCCGGCAGAACAAACAAAGTATCCGTTCTGCGAATCTGAGCAGTGGCTTTTAGATAAGCTTTAACTGCTCTTACTACATCCAAAGAATGCAATAATTTTCCCCTACCGAGCTAGGTTTGGGAAAAAAGGAAGGAAGAACCACATCTTGGTTCAAATGAAACCTCGATACCACCTTAGGAAGAAAGGCTGGATGAGGCGTAATACTACTCTGTCCTTATGGACAACCAGATATGGCTCCTTACAGGACAAGGCGGCTAATTCCGATACTCTTTTAGCCGAACAAATGGCTACTAAGAAAATCAATTTCCTGGTGAGAAGAACCAAGGAAATGTGTTGCAATGGTTCAAACGGTTGTTTCTGTAGAACCGACAGAACCAGGTTTAAGTCCCATGGACATATGGGAATACTAACCGGAGGGCTAATACGCATCACTCCTTGTATGAAAGCTTTGACTAATGAATGCAAAGCCAAGGGCCTTTGAAAAAATATTGACAAGGCCGAAATCTGACCCTTGATAGTACTCAAGGCAAGCTTCCTATCTACAGCCCACTGTAGGAAGTCCAGAATCCTACCTATTACGTACTTACGTGGATGCCATTTCTTGGCCTCACACCACGTGATGTACGCCTTCCAGATCCTATAATAGATCTGCCTGGATACCGGCTTCCTGGCATTGATCATGGTAGATACCACAGGATTAGAGAGCCCTCTCTTTTTTAGAATGTGGGCTTCAATAGCCAGGCCGTCAAACCTAGGGCTGGTAAGGAAGGGTGGTATATCGGTCCTTGCGAAAGCAGGTCCGGACGATGTGGGAGGGTCCAAGGACTCCCCACTGACATTTTTACAATCTCCGCGTACCATGCCCTTCGGGGCCACGCTGGAGCCACCAGAATCACTGGTTTCTTTTCTACCCTGATTCTGCGGATTAATCGCGGTAACAATTGTGGCAGTGGGAATGCATATATCAGCTTGAACTGATCCCAAGAGAACACTAGGGCATCCGAGCCGCAAGCTAGGGGATCCCTTGTGCGAGACACAAATCTGTCCACCTTTGCGTTGAATCTGGATGCTAGCAGATCTACATCCGGTGTTCCCCACCGCTGGCATAAAGCCTGGAAAACCTCGGGGTGATGAGACCATTCCCCCGGGCATAATTGCTGGCGACTTAAAAAGTCCGCTCTCCAATTTTCCACTCCTGGGATGAAAACCGCGGATATGGCTGGGACATATCTTTCTGCCAATTCCAGGATGCAATTCGCTTCCCTCTGGGCTGCACGACTCCTGGTGCCACCCTGGTGATATATGCCACTGCTGTGGCATTGTCTGATTGAATTCTGACAGGGGACCCTTGGAGTTTGGATGTCCATGCTACTAGGGCATACCGGGCTGCTCATATCTCTAAGAGATTGATGGGCAGGGCCTTCTCTGCTTCTGACCACTTGCCCTGGAGAGACCATTGCTCCAGTGCTGCCCCCCAGCCTATGAGGCTGGCATCTGTAGTGACCACCTTCCAAGAAACCGGACTGAAGGGTTTCCCTTTTTCCAGATTCTGGGGCACCAACCACCAATGGAGGCTCTTGCGAACGGAAGGGGACAGGGACATTGGTAAATCTAAAGCCTGAACTTTTTTGTTCCAGGCTGACAGTATGGCCCTCTGCAAGTTCCTTGAATGGAATTGACCGTAGGGTACTGCTTCGAATGAAGCCACCATTTTTCCCAGCAGCCTCATGCACAGGCGTATGGATGGTTTTCTTTTTGTACCCACTAAGTGGGTCAAATCTTTTAAAGACGACACCTTCTCTGGAGGTAAGAAAATCTTTCTCTGATTTGAATCCAGCCTTAGCCCCCAAGTATTCCAGACTTTTGACTGGTCTTAGAGCTGACTTGTCCCGGTTGATAATCCAACCGTGATATTCCAGATACTTGATTGTCTTGTGAATAGCTACTTCCAGCTTTTCCACTGAGTGGTCTTTTAGTAGCAGGTCGTCTAGATATGCCATTATCGTTACACCTTGTGTTCTTAGATTGGCCAATAGTGGGGCCAGAATTTTTGTGAACACTCGTGGTGCTGTGGCCAGACCGAAAGGTAAGGCTCTGAACTGAAAATGGCGCCCTTCTACTGCAAAGCGTAGAAATTTCTGGTGGGCCGGAAAGATGGGAATATGCAGATAAGCATCCCTTATGTCGATCGAGGCTAACCATTCCTGCCCTTGTAGGGCGGTGGCCACCGATCGTATTGACTCCATCCGAAAAGTCCTGACATGTAGGAACTTGTTTAGCCCTTTTAGATTTAATATGGGCCTCACGTCCCTATTTGGTTTGGGGACTGTGAAAAGGTTCGAGTAAAACCCGAACCCGCTTTCTTCCAAGGGAACCTTCATGATTACACCTTGGAGCAATAGTTGTTCTAGTGCCAGAAGGAGGGATCCTCTCTTCTGGGGATCGCTTGGCACGTTTGACCTCATAAAATGGGCAGGAGGAGTGTCTTTTAACTCCAGCTTGTATCCCAGACTTACTGCGGAGATCACCCATCTGTCTCTGATGGTGTCCCGCCATGGTCTCTGTGAACAACTGAAGTCTTCCCCTCACCCGATTGAGTGGGGGCAACCCTCATGACTTGGGGGGAGGTTTTGTACCTCTCTTGACCCAGGGTTTCTTGTTACCCTGTGATTGTCCCTGATTTCTGCCCCCTGGATTCAACCGCGGAGGTCGTCGGAACTGTTTCACAGCCGATGTGCCAGGGACTGGAGAAGTAGGCCTCTTAAAAGAAGGACTTCTACCCTTGTTCTTAACCGGCAAGAGTGTACTTTTACCGGCAGAAGTTTTCTGGATATATTTGTCCAGATCTTCTCCAGATAAGCGTTCTCCATGAAATGGGAAGCTAATCAGCAATTTCTTACAGGGAGCTTCAGCAGACCAGTTTTTGAGCCATAGAAGCCTACGCATATGTCTACAGACAGCGTAAAGCGAGAGGCCTGTTGGATTGTATCCTTTATGGCGTCCACCGCAACACAAGGCTCTAGGTAGGTCAGCTAGGGCAAGAGCCTGCTGATCTGGTAAGTCCCTTAAGACTTGTTTCAACTGATCTTTCATTGCTTGGCAGACTCCAATCGCTGCTACTGCAGGTTGTGTCACCATGCTTGCTGTAGAGAAAGCAGATTTTAGTAAAGACTCCAATTTTTTTATCTATTGGGTCTTTGAACATTGGAACATTATCTACTGGACATGTCAGTGATTTATTTACACAAGAGATGGCTGTGTCCACTGTAGGGACCCTCCATTTTTTTATGAACTTATCCTCGATGGGATAGATCACTGGAAATCTCTTGGGGGGAGTAAATATTTTAACAGGATGCTCCCAATCCTGGTAAATAAGCCCTTCCAATAAAGGGTGGATTGGGGGGGAACAGACAGTCTGGGGAGCTTTCAGCGACCCCAGGCGAGGAAACAGTAGTGGTTGATGGTTCCGCCAGAGGCATTTTAAATGCTGCTCGGACCATGTTAGTCAGAGACTGAACCCATAATCTTTCAGCCTGAGATGCTGAGAAAGGTTCTTCCACTGTTGATTCCTCTATAACTGAATCAACCTCACCTGATCCCCTTCAGGTAGGTCGATCTCTGGGACTGTTCCTCCACTAACAGGCACTCTGCAGGAGGAGACGGAGATCGGACGCGCTTTTCCTGTGACAGGGAAGCAGCGATCAATGCTGTTAATCTCTCTTCCAATCCTCCCAGAGTTGAGGATAAAACCTCCTCTGTTATATATACAGGAGCAGGTGGACTGGGGACAGCCGCAGTACCAGGTACTCCTGCGGGGTTTCCTACGGCTACTGACCTCTGAAATTTCAGGGGAGATTGGCGCAGTACAGCATGCCCAAAATCCTCAGAGCCCGATGGAGACCCCTTTCGCTTCTTGGAAGACTCATTTCCAGAACGTCTGGACGACATATCTATAAGCACAAAGCTGAGGTATTCCCGTCGTCATACACCAATTTTGCGGGTAATAGTCTAACACAGTTGCTGCTATATACCAGCTGGTGTCCACTAAAGTGTCTTTCTATGGGGATGCCTGCATCAACCGCCTCTGTGTGCCACCGTTTTGTTGCTAGCTCTGCTTGCATCCAGCTGACACTTGTACTGTGTCTTTTACACATGCTGGGACGCCTGCACATGCGCAGAAGCGGCGCGCATCGAGTGTCATCCACCCGCCCCGCCCCTTTTTTTTCATAGGAGGCGCGTGCACCGTTAGGTAACAGACAGACAAATTAGGCTTGGGGGTCCCCCAATAGAACCAAGTTCCTGGGGGCCCCCACTTACCTGTTCCCCGCCGCAGGACTCTGTTTGGTCCACAGAAGCCCAAACTTCACCTATCACGGCAGGCATTGTAATTAAACCTTCAGGGACCGGGTTCCCAAGGATTCCACTCCCCTGGACCTGTATAGCACCCTGCACAGAAAACATCTTGGTCGTGGGTATGACCAGAGCTCTGGATCCCAGGGTCCAGCCCTCCTAAGAGAGGCATTACAGGCAAAACCTTGCTCTTCTGCTGCAAGGCCCGGGTACCGACCGTTTAGCTATGAAGCTTTTTTGGTGGGATCCGGAACAGCTTACTAAGGCCCGTAAAAGAACCTGTACGCAAGCCCAGTGAAAACATGTTACTCTTTGGCCAACACCTTAGACACTGGCAAAAAACTGAGGTGCTCCCGGATGGGAGGGGCTTATATAGGGGAGGGTACTTCCGGTTTTGGAAGTTGCCAGTGCCAGCACCTGAAGGTATCTATATAACCCATTAGTAATGACTAAGTCGCTCTGTGTCCCGTGATGTACGAAAAAGAAAGTGTTTTACCCCATTTTTTTATGTACAATATGTTGAGATAACCTTCTACCTCTATGTACTGTCTTTATTTTATTCTTTGATAATTGGCAACATAATTATTTACCTTTTTTACTTGGTTCCTCATTTGTGTATGTATGCCCCTTTTGCAATAAATATAATGTGTACATTGATTGGTCCATTCACTCAGTTGTGTGCCTCATATAAAGTCCCACCAATTTAGCCTTCTTGTTCAAAAACATTGGGGATGGAGGTATATATAGTTATTTCCTCATTTAAAGTCCCAATCTTAGTTTTAGATTTAGTTCCCTTTTTTCATATACCGTCATACACCACTCCTTCTATGCAACTCTCAATGCAAGCCCCTGAATCCCTCAATCAACGCTGCTTGTTGTGGCTGCTCTCCTCCTCGTGTGTAGCTTTTGATTGGAGGAGGAGAGTGGTCACGTGACGTCAATGAAAAGAGGCGAGCAGTCCCATGACCGGGTCCACGAGAGAGCCGCGTCAATGGAGGTACCCTGAAGCTTTGCTTTACAATGCGAGCTACACAGGATGAGCGGCGCACGAGAAGGGGCTGATAGGCTGACAGTGTGGAGCCTTCCTAACCTTTAGAGTACGCTGGCAGCGCTCTCCCTGTCCCAGTGCAGGGGGGTCTTTATAATGAAAGGAGGCTGTGTTGTTGTGCAGGGGGTCCGTGTACTATGCAGGGGGTCCGTGTATTATGCCCGGGGGGTGTAAAGTTTTTTTTTTCTCTTACCATCAATGGACTGACACGGTGTCTCTTTACACTTTACACGTGGGTTATGTCCCTGCTTGCAGGAGAAGACCTAGGCAGAATGTGAAATGTTATACATACATTCTAAAAGCCAGAGCTGAACAGCCCCACCCAGGGGGCGGTCCCTCCGGACATAACCCTCCCACTACAGTCAGCAGACTTCAGTTTTTTTCTGCCTAGCAGAAGGAGAAGACATGGCTCTCTCAGGAGCCAGTCTCCTGACCTATTTTTATTCCTTTTCTGGAATTCTTTTTTATTTTATTTTTGAGAATTTTCTATCAACTGGGCAACAGGTTGGGTACAAGATATCCTCGTAGTCTTCCCTGTCCGACCATCGAGCGTGCTGATCCTCGCCTTGTGTGCGTGAGACTCAGTTCACGACAGGCCCCATGACTCCAGGGGTGGCCGGGTTTGCTTTCATGCTCCCACGGTCCTCTCAAGACTGAACAGTTCCTGACTGACTATCTTTCGCGGTGGACCGGGCCGACAGCTACTCAGTACTGCACTGTGATAGTCCTGTCAGAAACACACCAGTGGGTCCCTCAGGGGACGGGTAAGTCTCTCCTGCCTGCAGGTGAGTACAAAAGGCTGTGTGTTTCTCTGTGGGGGATTTTCCCTGTATTTCATTGTCACTCTATGTCACCATTGCTGGCGCTGTGCTGTGTGGGGTGCCTGGGGGTCACACTGTTCTTGGAGGGGCTAATGCTGGTCTGCAGATATGCTTGGGGCCTTTTTTTGTGTGTTTTGGGGCCTGAGCGCCGAGTGGCGCTGTGTGTGTGCGTGCTGTTTTTTTTCACTTTTGCTGAGCCATGGCGGCCATCTTGCCGCGGATCGCCTCAGTGAAGTGCGGCGGCCATTTTCTTGTAGCCCGCGCGCTCTTCAGCACTAGTTTTGGCCTCTAGCGCTGCTGTAACAGCGCGAATCTCCTCACAATCTCCTCACAGCTCACCAGCGCGGTACAGACAGCGGAACTGAGCGCTCCCTGGTCTGGTTTGGTGAGTCCCCTGGGCGCCCCCTCCTCAGTCAGCACAGCCTGTGGGTGGACTTTTTATCTGAGGAGTCTCAGAGGGGGGCAATATGGAGTCTGTCACCAGCTTCCCCTAAATGTCAGTGGACAACAGGCAGTGCTTCAGCACCTGCGGTCCCTAGGGACCAGTTGTGGGCAGTCCTGGAATCATTTCTGACCAGGATGGGAGCTGTGTGCAAGGGAGCAAAAAAGCGCCCTCTCCCCACTTTACTTCATGAGGGCAGTGCGCTGATTCAGATATGGGCCTAGCCACTACCGCTCAGGACCCTAGTTCTGAATGTATTGGATGGTTTTGAACAGGACATTCCTTATAAGGAAAACTCCAGTTCTGAGTCAGTAAATGACAGGGCGCTTGTTAGTGTACTCATGACTGCGGTGAGGGACACTCTCAAGCTAAAATGCTGCGGATACAGTCTCCTTTGGTTCTTTTAAGGCCAGGCCTTCTAAAGAGGTTTTTCCATATGTACTTTCTTTGACCAGCTCATTGATAAGGTCTGGGAGAAGCCGCAGAAGAATTTTTTTATGGTCCCGTGGCGTTTGTCTATCAGATACCCCTTGAAGATGCCCTACTTAAAAAGTGGGCTTCTCCCCCAGGGTCGACCCTCCAGTCGCCCGGTTGAACAAGGCCATCACTCTCCCGATGGAGGGGACTCCTGCATTTGAGGACCCCACTGACAGGAGGTCAGAAGTGGTGAGCAGAGCCATGTTTGCCTTGTTGGGATCCGCCCTACGGCCTGTGGTAGCGGCGACCCTTGTGTCTTAAACACTTACAGGTTGGGCAAAAATGTTGCACCTAGCTGTACAGGAGCATAATCTTCCTCCAGACACAGTTGCTTTGGCCCACCAACTGGTTCAGGGCCTGGTTTATGTGTGCGACGCCACGTTGGACGCGGCCCCTTTAATATCCAGGGCCTCTGTCTCGGCGGTGGTATTGTGTCGTCTTATCTGGTTGAAGTGCTGACCTAGCCTTAGGAAGCTCCTGACGGATCTACCATTTAAAGGTGGTAGACCTTTCGATGCTGCTCTGGATGACATCGTCATGGGAGGTAAAAGCACTCTTCTTCCTTAGACTAGCAAGGGTGAGGAGGCCCGCCGCAAACAGGGGCCTTCCTTTTCAGCAAAAGGGTGTTTTTTTCGTCAGAGTCCACGGGTAGGCCCTCTCAGACTGACGGCAGTGCGGCTGGTGGGCACAAGTGCCCCTGGGTGCGTAAGCCGAACATGCGGCTCCCAAGCCCGCCTCCGCGTGAAGTCTTGCCTCCGCCCGACTCTGGGGTGGGGGGACGACTTCGCAGGTCATGAATCTGTGGTCCTCCCGAATCTCCGACTGGTGGGTGTGCGAGGAGGTCACCTCAGGATAGTATTCCGATCCTGGCCCCCAGACAGATTCTTTCCCTCAAATCTTCCTCTCCTTCCTACCTGTCCGGCAGCCCTCTTGGGGGCTGTACAGAATTTGATCAGGTCCGGAGTGATTGTGCCGGTTCCGTCACAGGAGAGTTTTCAGGGATTCTACTCGAATCTGTTAGTCGTCCCAAAAATAGGACGTGGTTCGACCTATCCTGGACCTCAAGGCCCTGAATGCCTTTGAGATGGTGCAGAAATTCCGCATGGAATCCATTCACTCGGTGATCGCTACACTCCACCAAAGGGATTTTCTTCTGGCGTCCTTGGACTTCAAGGACGTCTACTTGCATGTTCCGATCTGCGCAAGTCACCAGAAGTTTCTGCGATCAGCGAAGTCCACTATCGATTGTGGCTCTTCCTTTCGGCCTAGCCTCGGCACCAAGGGTGTTCACCAAGGTGCTTGCTCCGGTTCTAGCCTTCTGTTACAGCGAGGTATTGCTGTCGTGGGCTATCTGGACGATCTTCTGCTAAGAGCAGAAAGTGGATCAGACTTAGAGGAAAGGTGACTATCGTCAATTAGACCCTCAGGGACTCGGGTGGTTCCTGAACATTCAGGAGTCAGTCCTGGTCCCGACTCAGTGTCTGGAGTATCTAGTTCTGATTCTGGACTCCTTGGAGGCAAAGGTATCCTACCTCTGGAGAAGTTGCTGACACTTCAGTCTGCGGTGCGGGTGCTGACATCCCAAAAATGGTTGTCAATCCGTTTTTTGCATGAGAGTCCCGAGACTCGTGGTGGCCTCCTTCGCGGCCGTTCCGTATGCCCAATCACACACCAGGGCATTGCAGAAGGAGATCTTGTCCACCTGGGACAAATCGCCGTTGTCCTTGGATCTTCAGATCCAGGTGATTCACCTGGTCAGGGCGCCCCTGACATGGTGGTTGAGATCCTCGGCTCTTCGGTCCGGAAAGTCGTTCCCCTCCCATCCAATGGACGGTACTCACGACGGACACCAGCCTGACGGGCTGGGGTGGAGTCTGGGGAGTCCTGTCGGCTCAGGTCTTGGACTCCGGACGAGCCCGTTTACCATTCACTGTTCTGGTAATACGGGCCATCGGACTGTGTCTCTCCTCAGGTCAGAGAGAGTACGGGGTCGCTCCATCAGGAGCCAGTCGGACACCGCCATGGCGGTGGCGTATGTAAACCATCAAGGGGGAACTCGGAGCTCAGCTGCGGCTTCCGAGGTAGTCCGTATCCTGAAGTGGGCCGGATGAAACGTGCTGGCTCTGTAGGCCATTTTACATTCTGGGCATAGACAATGGGCAGGCGGACTATCTGAGTCGCCAATCGCCAGACACCGGACCAAGAAGAGTGGTCCTTGCATATTTCAACTCCTTTACCGACGGTGGGGCACGCCGGATGTGGACCTGATGGCCTCTCGACTCAATCGCAAGGATCGAGGTTGTGGCCAGATCCAGGGATCCTTGGGCGATGCCTCGGATGCGTTGGTGGCCCCATAGGGTCCTTATCGCCTGATATAAACTCCGGCGATCCTAATTGTTCCGGATTGGCCTCAGCATCACTGGTACGCTGATCTGGTACGTCTCGTCGCGGACGTTCCCTGGCGGTTGCCGATGAGGGAGGACCTTCAGTCTCAAGGTCCTATGTTTTATCCGGCTTACAGTCTCTGGCTTTAACGGCAGGGCTGTTAAAAGCCAGGTGTTGAGGGACCGAGGTCTCTCGGACTCGGTCATTTTGACCATGTTAAGGACACGGAAGTCTTCCTCCAGGCAGATCTATCACAGTACCTGGAAAGCTTATATCGCCATGAGCGAAGAGCTGGACTGGCGTCCTCTGACGTATTCCGTCCCCAGAATCCTGCGTCCTCTGCAGTGTGGAGTGACCCAAAAGCTTGCTTTGAGTACCATCAAGGATCAGATTTCGGCCATGGCCGTCTTCTTTCAGCGACCTCTAGCGGGTCATTTTCTTGGTTAGCACCTTGTGTTGGGGGTTCGCCATGTGCTCCCTCCTGTCAAGCCTCCTCTCCCACCGTGGGATCTGAATTTGGTGCTCTCGGTCCTCCAGGAACCTCCTTTTGGGAATATCCGGGATATTCCCCTCTTGTCTTGTCTCAGAAGGTGGCCTTTTTAGTGGCAATCACTTCTGTTTGACGAGTGTCTGAGTTGGCGGCTTTGTCCTGCAAGTCGCCATATTTAGTCATCCATAAGGATAAGGCGGTGTTGCATCCGCGACCTTCCTTTTTTGCCAAAGGTGGTGTCGACCTTTCACCTACATGAGGACATTGCCCTCCCGTCCTTGTGTCCTCACCCATCGCATCCCAGAGAGTTTGCGCTGCACATATTGGAGGTGGTACGAGCCTTACGGGTGTACCTGTCTGCTACTGCTTCTATTCGGAAGTCCGACTCACTATTTGTGACTGTCTCTGGTCCATAACAGGGCCAAGCGGTTTCGTCTGCCATCATTTTTAGGGGAATCAGACAAACCGTCATTCAAGCCTATGCTCTCAAAGGGCGGGCGCCTCTCCTTCCGGTTACGGCGCATTCCACCAGGACAATTGGTGCTTCCTGGGTTTCCCGACATCAAGCGTCGGTTGCACAAGTGTGCAAGGCGGCGACCTGGTCGTCTGTTCATGCCTTTTAAGTTTTATAAGGTTATGTGGCTGCATCTTCGGATGCTTCCTTCGGCCGCAGGGTGCTGCAGGCCGCTGTTTAAAGTTGCGACTCCTCCGTTGAGGAGCTCTGCCTTATTGGAGTGAAGTTTTGGTTTTTCCATTTATACTGCTCCCATCCCTCTTGACACTGCTTTGGGACATCCCATGTGTAAAGTGTAAAGAGACACCGTGTCAGTCCATGGATGGTAAGAGAAAATAGGATTTTTTGTACTCACCGTAAAATCCTTTTCTCTGACATCCATGGACTGACACGGCACCCACCCTTCCTTTTTAAGTTTGTACTGCTTTGTTACGAACTGAAGTCTGCTGACTGTAGTGGGAGGGTTATGTCCGGAGGGACCGCCCCCTGGGTGGCGCTGTTCAGCTCTGGCTTTTAGAATGTATGTATAACATTTCACATTCTGCCTAGGTCTTCTCCTGCAAGCAGGGACATAACCCACGTGTAAAGTGACACCGTGTCAGTCCATGGATGTCAGAGAAAAGGATTTTACGGTGAGTACAAAAAATCCAATTTTTTTTGTTTTCCCCTGAAACTTTCCTCTTAAAGTTAAGGTGCGTGTTATACGCCTGTGCATGTTATACGCCGATAAATATGGTATATTGATGAAGTCCATCTTACAGACAGTGAAAAAATATTTGCAGTGCAATTATACAAGTAATAATTAAAAAAAAAAAGCATTGTTAGTGTGGAATTTGACAAACATTTAAAGTGAACCTGTGGACAAAAATTATAATTTTGTTATTGATTGTTTAATTTGTTTTCCCTGATTGTGACCTATCGGTGACATAGTTATACACCTATGGGCCCCAGAGTGAATTCTGGACCTAGGAACGCCTCTTTACTGGGCTCCCACTTTAATGTGTTCACCTGCCCTTCTTACTAGGCACCTGCAATAACACTTAGAGGTTGATTTTATATAAAGAATTCACCTAGCTATTCGTCCAGTGACAGTGCATGTACATTATTTCTGTGTGAATAGGACAAAAAAAATGTCTATTTGCTCTGCTGCTCAAATGTTTTTTTTCCATTGGTTTAAAATTGAAAATGCCACATTTGGCCACTGGGTGGTGCTAAATATCCTGTACACACATTTTCGCTGAGCAAATGACTATGCAAGTCCTTTATAAATCACCCCCTTATGCCGCGTACACACGATCGGTTTTTCTGATGAAAAAAGACCGATGGACTTTTTTCATCGGACAAACCGATCGTGTGTGGGCCCCATCGGTCTATTTTCCATTGGTATAAAAAAAAGAACATGTTTTAAATTTTACCGATGGGGGGGAACGATAGCAAATTCCGATCGTCTATGGGGAACTCCATCAGAGAAAAAAAACCCCACGCATGCTCAGAATCAAGTCGTCGCATGCTCGGAAGCATTGAACTTTTTTCTCTGCTCTTCGGAGTGTTTTACGTCACAACGTTTGGGACGGTCAGATTTTTGACTACTGGTGTGTAGGCAAGACTGATGGAAGTCAGCTTCATTGGATTTCCGATGGAAAAATCCATCGGAAATCCGATCGTGTGTACAGGGCATTAGTGTAGATTACACTGGGTAAAGAGATGCCTCTGACATTCCCTGTGCAACATTCCCGTTGTAAACCAATGTTGGCTATGATCCCTACTGACCTAATTAGCAGTGTGTGAACAGTGCTTGCCAAAAATTGTAATGTAAGGGGGGGGGGGGAATTAACATAGAGAGTGGTCCAGGCATAATGTTTGCACGACTCTTCTAAACAAAAAAATTGGGCAGATGATGCTCCTAATTAACAAAAGTGGCACAAGCCCCCAAGTTGCCTGTCCTGCCATGTCTTTGACAGCCACAGCATAGAGAATAGGAGAGATGGAGCTGTATGCTCAATTCTCTCTGCCCTTTTTTTGCCTCCTGATAACTCGCAGAAGGTGGGTTGTTGAACGGCTCACATCTCACATGCCAGACCAGGTGGAGATCTGCGGCAGTTTCCTATATTGAAAACCATCACATGCTCTCTGTTAATTAGGTACAGACCCTGTATTCTGAAATAAACTGGTGTGGGTGGCACAGATAGACCTGAAACAAGTTGTCTTAGTTATTGTTGTGCACACCACTCCTGACGGTTTCCTGCACCATTATAATGGCCCAGGAAGATTAGGTAATTCCCCAGAAGGTATCCACGGAGCGATGTCTAAGTTGAGATGCTTAGTGAACTAGGCTGGAGAATAATCAAAAGTTTGAACTGTACCGAGACAGCTGAAATGCTACTCAAGTGTGGACTGATTTGTAACAAGTATACTGACTCCAGGGAAACGCAAACAGATAGAAATGGACACTTTCTGGGAACTTAACTAATTGTGCAAGAACCTGTCACCACAGTAAACTAAGCAGATAGACTTGTTCAGGTCTTTCTGCATCACCTCAGAGTGAAATAGAAACTGGCGCACCCCCACCAGGTTTGACCTGGTGTACAGGATGTGAGCTGTCTGTAGACAGCTCACATCCTTCTCTGTTTATGCAGTGATAACCCTACTGGCTCTGCTCATGTGGTGTTAACAACCATTCCTCTCACTTCGAGCTTGGTGGGGACAGACCGAGATCCTAACATTCTAGATTTCCTGTTCTCTATACTGTGCCTGTCACAGCCATAGCAGAAAAGAGAACTGGTTGCCCCATTTAACCACTTCAGCCCCAGAAGATTTTACCCCCTTCCTGACCAGAGCACTTTTTACAATTTGGCACTGCGTCACTTTAATTGACAATTGCGGGTCATGCAATGCTGTTGCCAAACTAAATTTGTGTCCTTTTTTCCCCACAAGTAGAGCTTTCTTTTGGTGGTATTTGATCACCTAGCAACAATTTTGAAGAAAAAAAATGATTTTTTACTTCTTGCTATAATAAATATCCCCAAAAAATCTATAAAAAAACAAATGTTTTTCACAGTTTAGACTGATACATATTCTTCCCCAAAACCTTTTTTTTTTTTTAAATCTTTTTTTTATTTTTTTTCCTCCAGTTTAGGCCAATATACAGTATATACTCGAGTGTAAGCCGAGTTTTTCAGCCCTTTTTTTTTTTTAGGGCTGAAAATACCCCCCTCGGCTTATACTCGAGTCAGTACCTGAATTCTTGCCAGGCGACCTTTTTTTTTTTTTTTTAAGAAGTCGCGGCTTCCTCCTGGCGTTCCGTTCCATGATAGGCATTTGACACTGTGTTCCGACTATCACGGAGGTCCTCTCATCCTCGGACTCAGTTTCCCAGCAGACGTCCTCTTGTTCGAGGAGGAAAGAATGTCTGTGATTTGCTGAACACAGTGTCTGCTGGGAAACTGAGTCCGAGGATGAGCAGACCTCCGTGATAGGCATTTGACACCTTGACACCGTGTTCCGCCTATCACGGGACGGAACGCCTGGAGAAAGCCGCAACTTTTAAAAAATAGATGCCTGTCGAGAATGGAGGTACTCGGGCACAGTGAGTACCATATGGCACAGTGAGACTGCAATGGGCATAGTGAGGTATGGCACAGTGAGGTTGCAAGGGGCATTGTTGACCCTCTCTTCCACTTACAGTGGCTGCTGCATTCTCGGCCTATACTCGAGTCAATACGTTTTCCCAGTTTTTTTGTGGTAAAATTAGGTACCTCGGCTTATACTTGAGTATATAATTCTACATATTTTTGGTTTAAAAAAAAAAATCGCAATAAGCGTATATTGCATGGTTTGCGCAAACGTCCTAGCATCTACAAACTGGGAAAGATTTATGGCATTTTTATTATTTTTTTATTTTTTTTTTACTAGTAATGGCGGTGATCTGCGATTTTTAGCAGTATTGCGATGGACAGATCGGACACTTGACACTTTTTTGGGGACCATTGACAATTATACAGCGATCAGTGCTATAAAAATGCACTGATTACTGTGTAAATATCACTGGCAGGGAAGGGGTTAACTGTGTTCCCTCAGTGTGTTCTAACTGTGTGGGGATGGGAATGACTAGGAGAGGAGATATATAGTTTTTCCTAATTAGTAGGAATAAACAATGTTTCCTCTTCCCTGACAGCACAGGGATTTGTGTGTTTACACACACACACACAAATTCCAGTGCTGGCACGCGGGTTCCCCACCGTGCAGTGGGCGTGCACGCGCCCTCTGGTGATGGAAATAGAGAAGGACGTACCCGTATGGGATTTCACCCAGGGGAGCCATTCTGCCGCAGTATATCTGCGTGAGCCGGTCAGGAATCGGTTAATAAAGGGGTTTGTGCCCCATAGGAGCAACTTTCGCTCTGTTTTTAATATTTAGAAGAGTGGTGCAAGCATTATGCTTGCCATCACTCTCTTTAAAGTGGTTATAAACCCTTACCACTTTTACCTACAGGTACTGGAAATATCTCCTAAACATGCACAGTTTAGGAGATACAGTATTTAACATATACGCTTGCGCCGATGTCATCGGCGCATGCACACTAAAGAAAGGGGACAATCGTGCTGTTTTTACAGGGCCCGTACCTTGACCGTCGGCTCCCGTGCGCATGTGCGGGAGTGACATCACCTGACTTCTGGCCCATCAGAGCCGGAGTCCACAGCCCCGGAAGGAAGAGGGGTGACCAGCGGGGACATTGCAGGCGTCGTTTGCAGGTAAGTGGCACATAATGGGCTAGTATGTGCATACTAGCACATCATGCTTTTACTTTGTAGGGAACAAAAGAGGAAGTAAAACCCATCAGGGTTTACTTCTTCTTTAACTCTCCTCATTGTGTCAGTGGTTGACAGCCTGCTGACTAAGCTCTGTTGTATCAATGCGGTACCTGTATGTAGTGGCTGGAGCCTGGTAAGATTCAGTCTTGCTATTGCAGGTAAGGTCATACATGGGTCGAATTTCGAAAGATTTTTCTTTTGAAAATCTTATCTAATGCTGCATACACATGGTCAGAATTTCTGACCAGAAAAGTTAGACCGTGTGTAGGCTCCATCTGACTTTTTCTGTTGAATTTCTGACAAAAAAAATTTGAGAGCTTCTTCACAAATTTTCAGACAGGAAAAGTTCCCATCGGCAATTCTGACACGCAAAAAACCACGCATGCTCAGAATCGAGCAGAAGAGCTGAACTGCCTATTGAACTTCATTGATCTTGGCTCATCGTACCTCACCGCGTTCTTGAAGGTCGGAATTTCTGACAAGATTTGTGTGACTGTGCATGCAAGCCAAGTTTGAGCAAAATTCCGTCTGAAAAAACATCCACGTTTTTTCTGACAAATTTTGATCGTGTGTACGCAGCATTAGAAATTTTTGTTCGAATTTCACACCATTAGTGGGCTGCAGCAACAGCCAATTTTCGTGCAGCCATCAAATTCAAATATTTTGAAAAACAAACGATTTACTAATACTTGATGGGAGAATCGTGTGAGAAATGTAATAAAAAAAGAAATGTGCAAGAAAAGAAACTTCCCGGAAAGAACAGATTTCCATTCACGAAAATTCTTTTCTGTAGCAACAGCAGATGAAATTGAAGACTTGGTTGGTCGAATTTCGTAATCAATGGTGGCACCATGGGATCACAACATTTCTGATTTTCAAAAGAAAATTCTTTCGAAATTTGACCATGTATGGCGAGCCTCTTCTTGTGGTTGTGTACAAATCCAGTACTGTGATGTTTCCACAAATTTGTGTTCCAAACTGTTTGCAGTGGCTTCTTTGTGGCTGGCAAGTCAGCACAGGCATCTGTGAGAGATCCGCCGGCGCATGCCTGATTGTGTCTATTCACTCTCATTCATCTACTGGCTTCAGAAATCAGCAGTTCCTTTCCTCAGAATGCAGCAAAGAAAAATACTGTGAATTATTTGTATATTGCAGACATAGAGAAGCTGCAAGAAATGAAAGTAACCAGTAGGTGGAGTTCTTTGCTTTTAAAAGCTTTGTTTCCAAAACCCATCCTCAGGTTTCTCATACAGCAGGGATATGCAATTAGCGGACCTCCAGCTGTTGCAGAACTTCAAGTCCCATGAGGCATAGCGAGACTCTGACAGCCAAAAGCATGACACCCAGAGGCAGAGGCATGATGGGACTTGTAGTTTTGCAACAGCTGGAGGTCCGCTAATTGCATATCCCTGTCATACAGCATTGTTCGCAAGTAACCCACATTTGTACAGACATGACAGGTAATTCATCTCTGTTGTTATCACATACTAAATACAGTCAGAATGAGTTACTGTATTTTGCACATTAGCATTGTGTTAGTTCAATGTGGACCTCACTTACCCTACTGAAAATTAACGTTGTCTGACTGTAAATTACAGTAAGGTGACCAGATTTTGTTTTTAATAAATTCAGGGACACCACGCTGACCTTTAGGTACATCCACTATTTAAATCATATTAAAACAGTATAAACTAGCCATATTTTGAAACAATCATCATGTCTTTGGGGGACCCTGGCTAAAAATGATTACAACGAAAGCTCCGGGTATATTAGTGTGATTAATAAGATGAAGAATAAATGAATCAGTCTACTGCACACCTCCATTAGACTCTGAGTTCTCACAATCGGGGTCTTCCTGTATTGTAACTATTTTTTCCATTAGTTTGTAAAAAGCTATGGAAACTATTGGCACTATAATAATGTGGTGCTGATTGCCTAAATAAGAGTGCCATCCTTTAACTATGAAAAAAACAGAATGTAGTATGTCAGACTAGCACACACCGTATACAGAAAAATACACATTTAATGATTTTCACAAGATTGAACATCAAATATACAATTTATACTATAATGAGTAGCGCCGTAACAAACACTGAATCATTTGCTCACAACAGATTTTCAAAACAAAATTCACAGAAACCTTCCTGACCATGTCTAATGGGGCAAGGCTCATAGCGGTGCCACACCAAATTATGATTAAAAGTGGGAGGGGCTTAAATAGATATGGTTTAATAAAACCTGACTCTAGCCTGCTCTGTCAAGAGTGTGTAACACACAGTGCAGGGGTCAGGAGTAAGTAGACACAAAGTGCCTCCCAAGCAAAAATTCCCACCTCATCTCAGTATAAGCAACCACCTTTCATGACAAAACCACCTCCAGGAAAAACTCCCCCTTCCTTACTTCCTTGAATCCTATTTATAGGAACTTGGCACTGCATTGCGTCTGTTGGTGAGTTCCCGATGTCCCCACGCTGCAACTGCCCACAATTGTATTCTTCTAACTGTAACTAATGCTGCAAGTGTTAGGATACATGGGCCATAAATGGACATGACAGTATGAGCAACAAATGGGCAATGATGACAATACACAGTCATAGGGGGAATACTGGGGGCTATGATGATGGTCTCTGCGTCCCCTGGGGGCTCAGTGTGAACTAATCAGGTATGAATAGGGACAGAGGTCCATAGTATGTAATACAGAGTACAGGGGTTAGTAGTAAGCAATGCAGAGTTAAAGTGGTTTTAAAAGCTAAAGGTTTTTCACCCTAATACATCCTCTGCATTAGGTGCAGACTGCCTCAATAGATGCACACAGTGCGGCTCGTGATCGAGCCAGCACGATTACCGCCCTAAAATGTCACTTGCTAGGGGGGATACTCGAAGGCAGGAGGAGTGCCAGCAGAGGACCATAGAAGGGGAGGAGATCGGACTGCTCTGTGCAATGGTTTTGCACAGAACAGCCCTGACCCTCCTCCTTCTAGGGTACCCTGCTGGCACTCCTGGCTCCTCTTGCCTTCGAGTACCCCCCCCCCCCCCGCAGGTAAGTATGACATGCTTGTTATTTTAGAGAAAAAAACTTTAATATCACTTTAAGAGGTCAGTAACAGATTGCAAAGATCAGAAGTAACTCAAAGGTCAATAGTAATACAGAGTTCAGAAGTCAGTAGTAACAGAGTTCAGAGGCCAGCAGTAACCAACTAGAGGTCAGAAATAAGTAATGCAGAGTGTAGTAGTAAAGAATAAGTAGTAGGTAACTCAAAGTTTAATAGAGAATAACACAAAGAGATATTTAAACCAGGGACGACATAAGGAGATACTGCCATGTCAGTGACAAAAAAAAGTGGTGGTAAGGCCCCCTTCACACTTGTGTGACCTGGATGCGATTTTGCTGTGACTTGAAGCAATGCCTGTGCAATCTTGAGCTCTATGGACCTCAAGTTGCATCCAAGTCAGACCAAAGTAGTGCTGGGACTACATTGAAGTCGCACAGATATGAACGTACTCATTGAAAATTATGGGGTACGACTTGTCATGTGACTCTGCAGTCCCAAGACGCAGGACAAGTCGCAGAAGTGTGAAAGGGGCCTTAATAAGACCTCTTCTATGTTGGATCATTGTGTCACAGACAACATTTTTCTGAGACAATTCTTTGACAGATTCATATGCACCTTACTGACACGCACATAAACCTGTCGCAAAGTTGCACTATTTGTCACATGACTGTGAGAAAGATGTCGAATAAATATCTTTAACACTGTATATGAATTTCACAGAATATGTTTAGCAATGTTAGGCTAAAATCGCGGTGTTTTAGGTGAACGCATTTATTCCGATAGAATGAGATCATTTCCTTTGTGTGGTTTAAAGGGAATGATTATGTCATCATGTGTCAGGAAGTCTTTACTGGAGAATGTAGGGCTGAGCTCCTAGCTTCATGTTTCTTCATGACTTTTTCCATCTGCTCACCATTATATTTGTGAGTCTTGCATAACCAGGCAGCTGCACATAATATATACTCTGCAAGAAAGGTTGGGACCTTCGCCTTGAAGCAAGCAATGTTCTTGATGATTGGAGACATTATGACTCTTTATGAATGAGGATCTGATTGGAAAGAACTGGATCTTAATACGGCCACCAACTATTTCCTTGGCAATGTTCTACAAGGCAATTTAGTAAAATTCTATAGAAGAAAGCTGAAGGTCTTAAAGGCAAAACTTTTTTTTGTAAGTTTAACACCGAATTGAGAGGGATTGGAGCACCTGTCAGGTTTTTATTGCTGTCTGTACCCGTTTCACCCTCTCTGTTTGTCCTGTTTACCATTTTCACTAAACATGAAAGTCAAGGAAAGAACTCAAATTTAGGTTGTCACCAGAACAGGAATGGAATGGACAATTTTTTTTTATATATGTAGTGCTATTTCCATGACCGTTAAAGTGACACTATAGGCCAGGGATATGCAATTAGCGGACCTCCAGATGTTGCCAAACTACAAGTCCCATGAGGCATAGCGAGACTCTGACAGCATCAAGCATGACACCCAGAGGCAGAGGCATGATGGGACTTGTAGTTTGGCAACAGCTGGAGGTCCGCTAATTGCATATCCCTGCTATAGGCAGTTAACAAAACACTGTCAAACTTTGCAGTAAAACTGCAGCTCAGCCACCCATTTTTACTGCCTCTGACCACCCATCTGAAAGAAACCCAACTGTTCATTCGAGCAATTCCATGTGATTACCCTGTACACAGCCACTGTGCATCCAGGGTCTGCACTTCTGTGGCGTGTTGGCCGCACACAAACTGACGACAGTAAACTGCCAGTTTTTAGCCAGCCATAGCGCACCTTGTTGCTATGTCCAGAGGTGGCATGCACTTCTGGATAGTTTGCGGAATGCAGTGCAAATGTAGTGTGACTGCAGTGTGAATGTAGCCTTATACAACAACTGATCCACCATGGTTGGTTTCAAATTACTATAATTGGAACATAGATACTGGAACTTATACTGGAACATAGATATTGGAACTGTACTGTAATTGTGCTGCCCCCCCCCCCCTCTACATTGTAAAGCGCTGCGTAAACTGTTGGTGCTATATAAATCTTGTATAATAATAGATGAGACAGAGAGTTGTTTGAAAAGAAACAGTGTAAAGAAAAGTCACGTCAGGGAAGAGCCACTTGACCAACACTGCCCGACCAGTCATGAGTATGCTTAATTTGACCAATATAAGAACAGTTTATGGCAACAGCAGTCATTATTTAATAACCCATGGTACAAACAAGCGGCAATTGCCCCAACAAACGCATGTCAAACAAAAACAATGAAAAATTTCCAGCTCAATTTACCAGCCAGCCTGCAACAAACCAAATTGTCCTGTCACGTTAAAAACAGAGGATTCTAACGTGAACTGAAAAAACGATTTGGTTTGTTGCAGGCTGGCTGGTAAGTTGAGCTGGGAATTGTTCTTTGTTTAACATGTGTTGCCCTTCCATGTGCTCCTTTCTGTTAAGGCCAGTTCTAGGTTGGGGCAGTTGCTTATTGTTTGTACCATTGGTTATTTGGTGAGGGAGCGCACTGAACACCTTTACTGCCATTGTGCTATTTGCTCGGTGTCCAGTGCCTTTGAGGGCTGGGCTCTCTCCAGGTATACCTGCCCTCAATGTATGATAATCTACTATGAAGGCTTTCATAATTTATAGAGTTAGGATTGCAGATAATACTGGGGTACCTTGCTGCGGCCTCTGCAGCTTATGCCTGTATTTACAAATGTGTGCCAACTAAACCCCTGTTTTTAATGTGAATACAGGACAATTCAGTTTGTTGCAGGCTGGCTGGTAAATTGAGCTGGGGATTTTTCTTCTTTGTTTGACATTAATTAATAACCCCCCCCCCCCCCAAAAAAAACACAAGGAAAAGACACACTAAAATTAGCAGCATAAACCTACTTACTAAATGTTTATATAATGTACTAGGATGTCACAGGTGCATTTATGGGACTATTCAGATCTGCACACAGGTGTTGTTTTATTAATGGCAAACTTTTTTTTCCGGCTTGGCGTAAGCTCGCAGTCTCTTAAGCAAATCAGCCTGATAGCCTACAGCAAGTGTTACTGATTGATGCGCTGCAGATCGACCACTGTACAGATCCAGCCACGTTCACACAGAGAGAAGCAATACTTTGTGTACTGTGTACCATGGATGTGCAGGAGAAACAACACAGTAAGGATTAAGACAGGGCAATTGAACCTTGGAGAATAATGGCAACAGCTTCTGCCCCTATTTGTATATGGACTTCAATCAGGCTTTAAAAAAAACTGTGAACCTCTGAGTTGTTGATGCATATGATTTGCCTTGCACTTTTTATTGTATATACAGTATCTCACAAATGTAAATACACCCTTCACATTTTTGTAAATATTTTATTATTTCTTTTCATGTGACACTGAAGAATTGACAGCTTGTATAACAGTGTAAATTTGCTGTCCCCTCAAAATAACTCAATGTCTAAACCGCTTGCAACAAAAGTGAGTACACCCCTAAGTGAAAATGTCCACATTGGGCCCAATTAGCCATTTTCCCTCCCCACTGTCATGTAACTCGTTAGTGTTATAAGGTCTCAGGTGTGAATGGGAAGCAGGTGTGTTAAATTTGGTGTTATTGCTCTCACTCTTTCATACTGGTCACTGGAAGTTCAACATGGCACCTCATGGCAAAGAACTCTCTGAGGATCTGAAAAAAAGAATTGTTGCTCTACATAAAGATGGCCTAGGCTATAGGAAGATTGCCAAGACCCTGAAACTGAGCTGCAGCACGGTGGCCAAGACCATACAGCGGTTTAACAGGACAGGCTCTACTCAGAACAGGCCTTGCCAATGTCAACCAAAAAAGTTGAGAGCACGTGCTCAGTGTCATATCCCGAGGTTGTCTTTGGGAAATAGACGTATGAGTGCTGCCAGCATTGCTGCAGAGATTGAAGGGGTGGGGAGTCAGCCTGTCAGTGCTCAGACCATACGCCACACACTGCATCAAATTGGTCTGCATGGCTGTCGTCCCAGTAGGAAGCCTCTTCTAAAGATGATGCACAAGAAACCCTGCAAACAGTTTGCTGAAGACTAGTAGACTAAGGACATGGATTACTGGAACCATGTCCTGTGGTCTGATGAGACCAAGATAAACTTATTTGGTACAGATGGTGTCAAGTGTGTGTGGCGGCAACCAGGAGAGGGGTACAAAGACAAGTGTGTCTGCTTACAGTCAAGCATGGTGGTTGGAGTGTCATGGTCTGGGGCTGCAGGATAGAGCATGATCCCCTCCCTTCAGAGACTGGACCGCAGGGTAGTATTCTAACATGATAACGACCCCAAACACACCTCCAAGACGACCACTGCCTTGCTAAAGAAGCTTAGGGTAAAGGTGACAGACTGGCCAAGCATGTCTCTAGACCTAAACCCTATTGAGCATCTGGGGGGCATCCACAAACGGAAGGTGGAGGAGCGCAAGGTGTCTATGACATCTACCAGCTCTGTGATGTCGTCATGGAGGAGTGGAAGAGGACACCAGTGGCAACCTGTGCAGCTCTGGTGAACTCCATGCCCAAGAGGATTAAGGCAGTGCTGGAAAATAATGGCGGCCACCCAAAATATTGACACTTTGGGCCCAATTTGGACATTTTCACTTTACTCACATTTTCACTGTACTCACTTTTGTTGCCAGTCATTTAGACATTAATAGCTGTGTGTTGAGTTATTTTGAGGGGACAGCAAATTTACACTGTTATATAAGCTGTACACTCACTACTTTACATTGTAGCAAAGTGTCATTTCTTCAGTGTTGTCACATGAAAAGATATAATAAAATATTTACAAAAATGTGAGGGGTGTACTCACTTTTGTGAGATGCTGTGTGTAGTTGCCATTAGTCATGTAATTTAATAGTTTTTTCCTGCTACAGAGACAGCTGGCTTTCTTTCCTCTGGCAGTGTAACAAAGACGTAATAAGGCCTTGTAGTACTCTGTCAGATGATGTGTTGACATAGTGTGTTATGCCTTTATTATTCTCTGGATTATCCAGAATACAATGATTCATTTACCCTGCAGGGCTGTGCAAGAAAAACTGTGTGCCTTTCCACTTACTAACGTAAAGAACTAGTGAACTTCTATGACTAGAACTACTTTTTTAGTAAGGACTTCCTACAAGGGACCTATACCAGTCAATAAACTGTGCATCTGTCAACCTCACTGCAAATCCTTATGGTTGCTGTCAACCCAATCTCCTTGAGCATCCTATAAACGTGCCAGCATTCCTTTTTTTTTCTAATATAGTAAGGCGTGCCATATACCTAATATGCATCCTTTCTAAATATGCACACCTAACTTGATCTTAAAGTGTTACTAAACTCAGAACCCTACATTCATTATATCTGGTCTCCCACAGTACACAGAACATGAAAATGCAATTATTTCAATAATTCAAATTTTCATCAGCAGTATATAGCAGTCTTGTAACTTTTATCACTGTCTGGTTAAAGCTTGTAGGAGGAGTTTTCATTCTACTCTGACTGTCCTATGAGGCTGCAGGACCCCTGACCCTCTGTCTTGACAGTGCTGAAAAAAAAATCTCTCTAGCAATAAACACCAAAGCATGTGCAGAGTGCCCCCAAGGCTCTGTCTTATCAGGAGATATATTGGGGACAGTGGAAGAAGAGGAAGATCAGAGAAGACAGGATCAAACAGCCTTTTTACACAATGCAAAGGATTAACCCCTTAGGTTCCACAGTAAGTATAACAAGCATGCTTTACTGCATATACACACTGATTTTACTGTTGTGAAATTAGTAACACTTTAAAGCTGAACTTTTTTTTTAATCTGCACAAGCAAGCTTTTATGAAGCTAGAGGAGGAAATATGGGATAGGGGAGGGCAGGAATAATTGTCACTTTGCCTATGAAAGGTCAATCAGCTTTTGATACACCCCCCACAACAGCAGAAGATTAACACTGCAGGGGGGGTATGTTGGGGGGAGCAGAGGACTGAACATTTAAACAAACTGCACAGCAACTGCTCAAGGGACAGTTCAATGTAAGTACCTTCCTGCATGCTGATTTAAAAAAATTACTTTAGCTTTAAAAAAAATTCTGTACAGCTTCAGCGATTTACCTTACCTGTATTAAAGTACCGTATTTATCAGCGTATACGTTCCGGCGTATAACACGCACCCCAAGTTTAGGAGGGAATTTTAAGGAAAAAAACTTTTAGGAGGGAAGTTCAAGGAAAAAAACTTACATTTAAATGCAGCCTTGTCCATCATTGCAGCCTTGCCCAGTGTCCATCTGCAGCCTTGACCAGTGTCCATCATTGCAGCCTTGCCCAGTGTCCATCTGCAGCCTTGACCAGTGTCCATCATTGCAGCCTTGCCCAGTGCCTTTGCAGCCTTGCCCAGTGTCCATCTGCAGCCTTGCCCAGTGCCTTTGCAGCCTTGCCCAGTGCCTTTGCAGCCTTGCCCAATGCATTTGCAGCCTTGCCCAGTGCCTTTGCAGCCTTGCCCAATGCATTTGCAGCATTGCCCAGTGCCTTTGCAGCCTTGCCAGTCTCTGCGATATTTAAAATTGGTGCCGATTTCTGTGCGGAGAGGAGCGAGCAGAGCCGAGTGTACTTCGGCTAGACTCGGCTCCTCTCGCAGTCCCGCCCTTCTCCATTGATTGCGCCGCAGACATACAGAAAGCAGAGTGTACTTCGGCTAGACTCGGCTCTGCTCACAGTCAGGGGCGGGACTGCGAGAGGAGCCGAGACTAGCCGAAGTACACTCTGCTTTCTGTATGTCAGCGGCGCAATTAGTGGAGATGGGCGGGACTGCAAGAGGAGATGAGTAAAGCCGAGTGTACTTTGGCTTTGTGTATCTCGGCTCCTCTCGCTCGTATCGGCGGGGGATTGGCGTATAACACGCACGCACGATTTTCCCCTGATTTTAAGTACGGTATGTCCTATGTTGTGCAGGCAGCTGAATCCTGTAGAAGTCTTCTGTGCAGGGATGCCCCGTCCTCTTCCTGTCTCTGAACTTCTAATGCTCCAGGTCCTCTAGCAGAGCAGCAGTGAAGATGGTCTGACAAAGACCCACCCAATTCTTCTTCATTGATGAATCTGTAAACCGGTAGTGATGTCTGCGAGAATAGTAGTGTTGCTATTGCTGATGCCTTAAGCTTCTTGAGTGGGCAATATTTGTTATTTTAGGTGATGTATTCTGTTGTGCACCGGAATATAGTGTAAATAATAATAATAATAAATGTGAGTGTATAGTTTAAAGGCTTTAAAAAAATTGGTCATTTTAAGTGGTATGCACATTGATGGCCTTGTTCTGATTTCTTTTAGTGTTAATAGAGAGTGTAATCTTGGAGAGCTTATTACATACTGGATCCTGTTTGATGCATCTGAAGAAGTCCTGAGTTGGAGAGGAATACCACAGTTAAAGGGGAAAGCACAGTCAGACCTATAAAACGCATAGGTCAGTTTGTGAAGGTGAGCTGGTGGTGCATTTGCTGGAGAACAGCACACATGGCGAGTTGGCGACCTGTTTTTTTTTTTGAATAATTCCGATTTTATTTGAAATTTTCTTTACATATAACATTCATAACATTTAAACAAGACATATTACAATCCATATTCTCACATAAAATATGGAGGGGGTGCCTCGACCGCCGTTTTTAATCCTCTCCCCTCTTACCCGACACCAAAAAAAAAAAAAAAAAAAGGACCCACCCTCCCCCATATTTATAATATGTGAATGTAATGTGCTCAGACTACTCGGTCTGATTATCGTACTCTCCGTATTATCTTGAGTGTATATATTTATTGTCTTCTTACTTTAGTGTATGAGGTGACCCTTCCCTCCCTTCTCCTTACCCTTATCTGTTCCAAAAACAAAAAAACCCCAAACCCCCTTCTCCCCCGTTTATGTAATATATAAATGTGATGTGTTCAACCGACCGGTCTGGTTATAGTGTTATCTTAAATGTGTATGTTTATCTGCTTACTTTGGTGTTTATTATAGGGTGACCCTTACTTCCCACCTCCCTACGGGATACCCGAAAAAGTTCAGGGACCATCTACCCCCCTCTCTTCTCATGTGGGAGATGGAATTCCTGCGTACGGGGGAAGAGGGGGAAGGTGCCGGAGGGGAAAGCTGCTCCCTCCGCATTAATCACATAACTTTTACTCCACTACATAATCTTAAAAATTTTGCAGTTTATCCTATATATGCAACGTTGTGTCTCCTTTTGGGGGATCAAGGGATATTATCCTGTCTACATCTCTTGTCTTTTTTTTTTTTTTCCCTTTCTTCCCTCTCTCTCTTTCTCTTTTCTTCTTTCTTAACCTCTTTCTATTTCTGGGGCATAATACTTCCATCCTGTCCATATTTCCCTGTATTCCTCCTGTTGATTTCTTATCTTAAACACCCACCTTTCTGCTTCCATTATTACCTCTACTTCCCTTTTCCATTCTGCTAGGGTGGGACATGTTACCTGCTTCCAGTACTTGGGTATTAATTTCTTGGCTGTGTTTAGTAAGTGTGGTGTTACACTTTTTTAATATGATTTTATTGAGCCTGTGGTTCCGTGGAACAAGACGTGCAAGGGTTTTGACTCTATGGGTATACTAGATATCTTCTTAATGCGACCTGTTTTAAGAACTTACCTGCACAGTGGCATGAGAAAACTGTTGGGGACCTTATTGATCTTAAAGACTGTGTGTATATTTAGAGCACTGTATTAGTGATCAAGTTTTCAATATAAAGTTGGAATTATTTTTTTTTTTTAATTGAACGTGGGAGAACATAGTGGAAGTTCTCACCACTATTCACGAAATGTGAGTGTTTCTACTGTCCTGGAATATTAAGGTCTTAAGAAATTAGACAGTCAATCAGGACTGATCAGTTTTCAAATACTCTGTATATACCATAGTTTGTAGATTCTATAACTTTTACACAGATTAAACAATATACACTGATTTGAGTTATTATTTTGTTACCAAAGACATATAGCAAAATAAATTTTGGCGTAAATTTATGAAGAAAGATTATTTATTTGTCAAATTTTTTTAACAAACGTTTGGCATTTTTTTTGTTTATATAGCAAAAAATAAACAGTGGTAATTAAATACCACCGAAAGAAAGCTCTATCTGTCTCAAAATAATAACATTTTCTTTTCAATTTATTTTTATTAAACATTATTGCAAGTTACAATTGTTCAACAGTTAAGTCATCTTATGCCTAGTACACACGTATGGGATTCCCGGCGGTAAAAAGTCCGCCGGGAATCCTGAGGGGAAAACTGAGAACCTGCTCAGTAACTTTCCCCCTGTCAGAAAAACTGCGGTGAGAGCTTTGGCCGGGAATCCCGGCCCTGTGTATGCTCCATTGCAGTTTTTCCCATAGGAAAACTGCCGGGAAAAAGACCGCCTGGAAGCCTGGCAGGAAAAAAGAGAACATGTCTTTTTTTTCCACCGCAGTTTTCTTGTCAGAAAAACTGCGATGGAGCATACACACGCCCGGGATTCCCGGCAAAAAGCTCTCACCGCAGTTTTCCTGCCGGGAAAACCGGTCGTGTGTATGAGGCATTACAGAATATGCAAGTTGGACGTATATGTTAACAAGTGTCTTTTATCATATTAAAACAAACAAGAAGGAGGCAGAAAGATTATATACCATAAATCTATTCCTCAATAGGGGCGTTGTACTTTTATAAAACTTAAGAGGTAAAGAAAAACAAAGATGGATATACAAACAAAAATAACATAAATGCCATATGATACCAATGCAAGGTGGTTTCTAAAGGCCCGTACACACGATCAGATTTTCCAACGGGAATTGTGTGATGACAGGCTGTTGTCGGAAAATCCAACCGTTTTCACGCTCCATCGGACAATTGTTGTCAGATTTTCCACCAACAAATGTTGGATAGCATGTTTTAAAATTTTCCAACAACAAATGTGTGCTGTCGGATTGTCCTTCAGAAAAAAATCCAAAGTACAAACACGCATGCTCAGAAGCAATGCTAATCATAACACAACATTAGCAGAAGTTGCCCAAAGGGTGGCGTTAAAGAGTTGAAAAAAAAACGTAGTTTTGTGTTTGTTGGCCGACAATTATTTGCTGTTTGTATGCAAGACAAGTTCATGGCCATCGCCCTTCGGACAAAAGTCCTACGCTTTGTCCGCAGAAAATCCGATTGTGTGTACGAGGCTTTAGAGACCAAATCCTATTGGGCCATCAGATTATGTATGCCTTATAGAGAATAAACAAGACCAGCCCTTCCAATTATTGTTGAATCTTTGTGCTGAGTCCGTACTGTATGCTAGCAACTGTTCATATTGGGCAGACATTTGTACTTTTTTGATAACTTCCGAGACATTTGGCGCTATATTTGTTTTCTAGAGTGATGCAATAGTCATACGAGCTGCTGTGAGGATTTGAACAATCAGAAAGTGAAGTTGTCTAGGAATTGTATCTAATATGTGATGTAAGAGTGCCATCTCAGGTTTTGGGGAAATAAAAAAGTCCATAACCTTAGAAATGAGGGGAAATATTCAGTTCCAAAAACTGCGACGGCTTCTACAATTCTAAAACACATTAAATAAAGTTCCTATGTCCCCACAGCCTCTCTCCAACATTTAGAAGTAGAGTCAGGGACAACTTCTGTTAAGCTTTTTCAGGAAGTTGACCAAATGATTAACACACCTAGAAGCTTAAGGCCCCTTTCACACGGGCGGCTGTTCTGCCGCAGTTAAAAGCATGTTTCTTTCTTTTGAAATTCAAGACCCCAGGCACAGCGATCAGCTGCATTTGTACACTGCGATTAGCTGCGTTTACATGCGGCTGCGTTTAGCTGTGGTTGGCTATTATTGTCATCCCCATAGCAACCATTTTTATTTTGATGTGCTTCCTGTTGTTTTTTTATTTTGTTCACGCTGCTATCCGCAGCTGACACAGTGCACTGCGATTACCTGCAGTTATGTGCAGATAGCTGCGCTACATCGCACCTGGACACATTCAATTAATTTTTTTCTATTCGCACCGAACCACATGTAATGAAATCGCAGCTAAACGCTGTGTGTGAATGGGGCCATAGGAAAGCATTGTGTGCTTTTAGCTGCGGTAGAAAACTAGAAACTCTGCAGCTAAAAGCACCATTCTATCCGTCCGTGTGAAAGGGGCCTTAAAAGTAATTCCTCTAGCTTGTTTACATTCTAGATAATTAAAATTAGTTCCTAGATCTTTTTCCCAGGCCAACATAGGGGCCGTTTTGATACAGTTGTCATCTGGTTATAGGTGGGCGTTGAATCTTGAGATGCCTCCCTTTCTGAAAGGTCTATCTTAAAGCAATTAGGGGGAAGGTCTGGACAGCCGCACTTCAATAAAAACACCTTTATTGTGCAAAATAACAAAAGTACAAACCACAGCCGGGTACAGGATAAAAAATCTGATGCGTTTCACACTCAACAGTGCTTAGTCATAGCTATACAACCACAAAACTTTGCTACAAATATATACTAGTGCATTATGAACATGTGATCAATTGTGTGATTAATTGAAACTAATCAATAATTTAAATGAAATTTGGTTAATAACAAACGTGTGGTTGGGTGTAGGGGCACATATATGTATTAGGTGAATTAACTTAAAGTGAACCTGAAAAATGAAATAGTTCAATTTATATAACTATTAGCCCAGGTTCACACTGGTGCGTTTTGACATGCGATTTGGCATGTCAAATCGCATGTCAAAACGCCAGTATTTGCCGCAAATTGCCGGCAATGGCACCGTCCTAATCGGTGCGACGCTGCATCTGCGGCGCTGCACCGATTTCAAAAAGTAGTTTCTGTACTACTTTTTGCGATTTCGGCCACGATTTACATTGACATCTGTGTCAGATGTCTTTGTAATCGCGGCTGAAATCTGGACTGCCAGCGGGAGTGACATTGTGCGAGTTCAGCTGAACTCGCACGGCTTCACTCCCACAGCCCAGTGTGAACCTGGGCTAAGGGCTGCATGAATGTGCATGTATAGTGCTATCAAGAATTGTTTTAATGATTATTATTGTATAATGTTACTCATTCATATACATTTAATAAATACATCATTAAAGACATATATATTTTATATATATATATATATATATATATATATATATATATATATATATATATATATATATATATATAAAAGTGCATTCGTGTATAAAGGAAAAATATGTGTCTGTATCTATATAAGTGTACAATTAGACACTAAATACCTAGAATGCTACCTATATGTATATAGGTGTAAATATGATAAATAAAAATTATTTGTATATGCATATGAAAAAATAATAAATAATACATATGTGATATAAAAACATAAATTAAAATGTATATATCAAATACATGCACAGAATCCATTATGTGCATCCGTACCCATTCATTTAGTAGCCACAAGGAGTTATAAAATCTGATATGAAATAAATTCAATAGTTTAAGTGTTTTGATAATAATGTAATCATTCATATGGGATGGGCAAAAAGAATGAATGGGTATAGAAAATATAGTAGAAACCTCAAGATTGGAAGTAAGGAAGAACCATGCGAAGACTGGATGGACACTGTTTATCAGAAAAAGCCGTTCTATGAATGAGAATAATCTCTGTACTAAGCTTATGTAGATCGATGTAAATATAGAACAAATTGAGTGGGACACAAGAAGTTGAGATGGATGTTTTAAAAAGAGGGAAAATAGAAATGTAGCGCTACCCCCAGTTAAGAGAGCCGCTGATATTGATTTGGGCCCTGCAGTGCACCGCTGTCAACCCCCGGCAATCGGCTCTAACCTCCCGTGGCACAGCTGGTGATAGAGAGATAGGACCGCGTGATCGCAACTGTTGGTGACGCAGTCCTATAACAAACATACACAGAATATACTTTAAAACTCCTATTAAAGTAAGCGGAACTGACACCAAATGTACTTTACCCAGATATTTTACTGAGGCTAATGGGCAAGTAATAAACAACAGTATAACAAGTTGCAGATCCCTGCAATAAACAGTAATAAAGATAAACAGAGTAATCAGAATAATAAAGTATTGCTATGCAACTCTAGCGCTGCCCTTTTACAGCTACTTCCCCTCATGGGTAGACTAACACCCAGCAATGTCTACCTATGCAGTCAGGCCTGACTGATCTAAATGGAAGTTCAGTGAAACAATATTCGCTAGCAATCTCTCGGTGGTGCACTTGAAGAACAACTTTGTAATCCCAACGAATAGTAAAGATAAAGTATCTGTCTTTAAACAGCTCTCACCACCTGGACAAGTCCAAGTCCCTTTCCTCCATCGATTCGTCTAGGAACAGGAATCCACTGACATCCAAGTCTTCAATCCTTCTGGTGTACTGCAGCAAGGAGGATTAGATGTCTCTAAGGCTCTGCTAGGCTGGCAGAGGGCTCTTTGGAAAGGAGCACACGGCCCGGGCTTCAGGCCTTGTGCACACAGCAGTTCAGCACAGACATCCTCTTGCTAGGAGAGGGGGGTCCAAAGAGACCGACCAAAACTCCGCCTCCCCTTTATAAAGTCTGCCCCAGCAGTCTCTGTTCTGGAGCGAAGCACCCTGGGTGCTGCAAGATGTACTGGGAGATGTAGTCTCTCTCTCCTCTGCTTTCACTTCCATAATGTCTCTTTACTTCCTCCCGACTCACCTCTCACCTGGAACTTCTTGTCTCTCTGCATTAAAGGGGAACACCCCGCTACAGAAACAATAGGTAAAATGGAGGAATATACATCACAGCAAAAGCTGTATGAAAATATAAAAAAATTAAAGTAAATATATATATATAGTCTATGTATAGAATCTCATGTTATTAGCGACTATTTGGCCACTATTGTATTGCCATTTCCCCAAACTGGCATGTACTATAACCAGTAACCGTGATATGTATCCTGAGAAAAACCCAAATAAATCTGTCGATATGATCGATCGATGTTCAGAAACAATGTCGTAAATCAGTTAATGAGCTTGGCTTGGCATCGTCCTAGCATGTATTACAACGAATGACCAAAGTATGTATCTTATGAATGACATTAAATTAATCCGTCAATCCAATCGATCGATGTGTTTGGGAGCAATGTTATAATTCAAATAGTAAGATCAATTTGTGTCTAAATGATATCTATCGTCAAAGGGGGGGAGGGGGGAATGGAAAATTAAAAATAAAAACCTGAATAAATGAACAGAAGGGAGCATACCGTTTAAAAAAAAAAAAATTTGTGTGTATATCTCAGACTACATGTTGTTGACCAATGATATATGACAGTCATGCCGGGCCAGCACATGTCAATACAAATGACTATGACCCATGTCCTATAAAATAGAGTCCTTGAATCAGTCGATCAAAAAGATCGGTAAATATATAGAGAGAACAGGACAACGGATCAGTGCATGGGCTCGGCTGGGTCTAGCATATATACTGACAAGTAACTCAAAACTATATCTTATATGTTATATGAAACGTTAAATTAATAAACTGAGTTAGACTATTTTGTTATTTTGCACAATAAAGGCATTTTTATCGGAGTGCGGCTGTCCAGACCTTCCCTCTTCTTATTGCTATATGCTTAGCCTGCACCTGATGCTTCCACCTTGAGGAGAGTGCCATTTCCACACATCCACCTGGAGCGGTGATCCCTTACCCAAATCTATCTTGAAGTGCCTGCCAAACTTCACTATTTACCTCTATTTTGTGCACATCTTGTTTAGCTAGTAAATGTCTTACTTGTAAAGCCTCGTATTGGTTATAGTTTGGGCTGTCTATTGTAATGTCTTTGATGTAATGTACAGTTTGGGAAATCCAGGGCTGCAGTTTAATAGATGGAATTATGTACTCCAATACTGAAACTGGAGCAATGACAGGGAGGTTTATTATTATTTTTTCTATGTTTTCGATGAAGCCTGGGACTCGATCCATCAAAAACATAGGAAAAAAATAATAAACCTCCCTGTCAATGCTCCAGTTTTAGTATTAGATTAATTCCATCTAATAATAACATTTTCATTTGGGTACAGTGTTGCATGATTGAGTAACTATCATTCAAAGTGTGACTGTGCTGAAATCTGAAAAATGGCCTGGGCAGGAAAGGGGTGAAAGTTTCCGCTATTGAGGTGGTTAAGGCTAGGTTCACATACAGTATATGCATTCATTTGAATGGGCTGTTGTACCTGCAGGAAATACAGGAAAAAAAGTCCTTGGACCTTTTTTTAAATGGCAGTCACTGTATTTTCAGCTGAGTGGGGTTCCATAAAGATTTAATGACACTCCCACACATTTGCTAAAGAGCAACAAGTTTGCCTGCGGGTGCGGAAATGTGATTTACAGGCAGTCCTGCATATATATGAACCTAGCCTAAAACGACATTAATATTTTGCTTATTTTGATGAATTTTTGTGTGTCTGCTACCTGCATCCCACAAGCAGGTTAGTAGGCAATGAATGCAGCTAGGTTCCTAGGCCCAAAAATAGGGGGGGATGTATACCTGTAATAAAATGCAAAAAAAACCACAAAGGAGTATGGGAGGGAATTTGGACTATACAATACCCAGGAAATAATGCAAATAAATGGAAATAATGTAGAGATAAAAAATTAGAAAATGTATTATAACTATATGTAGCGGGTATGTACTTTCCCGGGTGTAAATTTGAACTTGGAAGTGACATTAGTGATGTGTAATTCCCCGCAGCCCAGTGGGTGGCGCTGTCGCCCTGGGTTGGGGTTGAATCATTGCTGTGTGCCGTACCTCCTTTTTGTCCTCCCTCGGCAGCGGTATAGTGGGGCGGGGAGCCCACCGTGCTTGCCGGGAGAGGGTATAAAGGGGCCGGCCATCTTGGTCACGGGTTGTTCGAGTCCCAGGCACCTTTAGCCTGAGGGCTGCTGTCCGTGGGCGGTGTCCAGGTGGCCTAGGCCTAGACACCGGGAGTTCGGGAGCCATCCCAGACACCTTCGGTCTGGGGTGAGGTACTTGTCCTAGCCTGGGGCCCAGCTTCTTCCACTGGGTTCCGCCTGGGGGGGATCGTCCTAGGGTATCCGGGGGATGGATACCCGAATCTAAGACGCAATGGACTGGAGGGTGGCCTCTCCGAAGACCTGGTGCAGCAGACTGCCGGTAACGGGTGAGGGCCTCCGGAGACCGTCTGGAGGGATGCCCTCTCAAACAGGGGCTGATACACATGGAAGGTGGTTCTATTGAGGAAAGGTCTGGCAGAGACA
This sequence comes from Rana muscosa, assembly GCA_029206835.1. Taxonomy (NCBI): domain Eukaryota; kingdom Metazoa; phylum Chordata; class Amphibia; order Anura; family Ranidae; genus Rana; species Rana muscosa. The sequence continues at coordinate 157,408,128 of CM055125.1, read as the reverse complement.
TTCTTCTTAAAGGTCGCAAGCAAGGACCGTTACTTACAGGCCTGTGGCAGGGGCTGCAACGGTTCACCCGGTAGGTGGCAGCTACCACTTCACGGTCAGTGGCAGAGACCGTGCGCCATGCCTATTCGACTCACTACAGGAATAGGAGAGTTCACTGTGCCTGGGCTTACTTGTATCCACACCCCCTGTTCGTTTAAAGGAAGTCCAACTGATTGTGTGACATTCTATGCTGAAGAAATAAAGGAGTGTTGGACTTTAGTGGTGTGGGGCTCTTTTAATACAGACACTGTTCCAGAGAAGGAGCTCTTACTGCAGGACACCGACCCGAAAGGTAACAGAACTTTGCATACACCTACTACATCTGTGGTGAAAGCTTGGCGTAGTGCCCCGCCCCCCTCTCTCTCCTCCGAGATACCCCTAGACCAGAGCCGGAGAAGCCATTAAAGACAGAAGGAGAGAGAGTGGGGGTTCGCTACATATATATAAAAAAAACTCAAGAGAGGAAAGACATTTTAACAAAACTATTAAAGTAGAAAGTCACATTATAGTTTCAGTATAGTGAGTACAAATGGGGTGAACCCCATACATCTATCTATACATGAGTACAGCTGAACTGAGCAGACATTAAAAAAAAAAAAACGCATTTTAACATATTGTCTATTTCAGGGCCGGAAGATGTCCACTTGAAAAGGATATCTAAAGAAAATACATGTGGGATAATATCTCAAAATACAAACATATACAGACATAGAGATACTGGCAAACATCATAATGCAGATATCAATAGTCACAATATATCAGCAACAGTAATATTTATGGAAAAGAAGAAAACTGTGTTTCTCTTATCGTCCATGGACTGACACAGCTCTCATACTGTTTACATGTGGGTATATGTCCCTGCTCGCAGGAGAAGATCAAGGCAGAATGTTAGATGTTAGAAACATACATTCTAGAACAAAACCAGAGCTGAACAGCCCCGCCCAGGGGGGCGGTCCCTCCGGACATAACCCTCCTACCTGCAGCTAGCAGCCTCAGTTTTTTTTATGCCTAGCAGAAGGAGAAGACGTGGCTCTCTCAGGAGCCAGTCTCCTGAAAGATTTTACTTTTACATTTTATTCCTTTGGGAATTTTGTTATTTTATTTTTGAGACCTTCAATCAACTGTCGGCCGGGCAACAGGTTGGGTACACTGGTATCCTCATAGTCTTCCCTGTCCGACCATCGAGCGTGCTGATCCTCGCCTTGTGTGCGTGAGACTCAGTTCACGACATGCCCCATGACTCCAGGGGTGGCCGGGTTGCTTTTATGCTCCCGCGGTCCTCACAAGATTGAACAGTACCTGTCTGTATCTTTCGTGGTGGACCGGGCCGACAGCTACTCAGTACTACTCTGTGATAGGTCTATCTGAAACAAGCCAGTGGGTCCCTCTGGGACGGGTAAGTAGTCTCTCCTGCTGCAGGTGAGTACATGCTGGCTGTGTTTCTTTATCTGGGGGGTTTCTCCCTGTCTCCCCTCTGTTATGCTGCTCTCTGCACCCTGTACTGGTGCTGTACTGTGTGGGGGTGCTTGGGGATCGCTCTGGCCTGGCGGGGGGCGCTCATGTCTGTTTAGTGGACTCTGGGAGAGGAGCAGTGTTCTGGTGTGTGAGTGTGGGGTCTTTATTGCGTGCGCCATTAGCACTGTATTGTGAATTTAAAAATGCGCTTGGTGGCCATCTTGCCGTGGTTCTATGGCACAGTTATACATGCAGCCGGTGGCCATTTTCTTGTAGCCGCGGCGCTTTCACTTTCGGTTTCGGCCTCTAGCGGCGCTGCTGCGGCGCGAATCTCCTCACAATCTCCTCACTGGATTTCTGCACACTCTCCTCAGGCTTCACTCGCGCTGCAGCGCGGTTTCATACAGCGGAACTGAGCGGTCCTTAAGGGTTGGTGAGTCCTCCGGGTATCCCCTCCTCAGCGCAGCCAGTGGGTGGACTGTATTATGCACTGTAATGGTGTATAAGGTCTCAGAGGGTGGCAGTATGGAGTCTAGTTCACCTGCTTCTCCACACTTGTCAGAGGCAACTGGCAGTGCCCCTGTCCCTGCGGTCCTTAGCGACTAGTTGTTGGCAGTCCTGGAATCATCCTGGTCAGGATGGAAGCAGTGTGAGAGTGCAAGGGGGCTGTAAAAGCGCCCCCTCCCCACACATTCTCCTGTAGGGGAGTGCTCTGTCTCAGATATGGGCCTAGCTACTGCTGCTAAGGACCCTAGCTCTGAGGATTTTCATGTTTTTTGAACAGGATATTCCTTGTGAGGAAGACCCCAGTTCTGAATAACTGACAGGGTGCTTGTAAGTGAACTCATTGATGTTGTGAGGGACACTTTCAAGCTGAATGTTGAGGCTGAGGATCCTCAGGTGGAAGCTGTCTCCTTTGGTTCCTTTAAAGCCGTTTCTTCAAAAAAGGTTTTTCCATATGTGCCTTTTTTTGATACATTCATTGACCAAGTCTGGGATAAGCCGCAGAAGACTTTGACGGTCTCGCGGCGCCTAGCCAAAAGGCAAAAGGTACCCCTTTGAGGAGGACCTGGTTAAGAAGTGGGCTCTCCCCCCAGTGGTCGACCCCCCGGTCGCCCGTTTGAATAAGGCTACCACGCTCCCAATAGAAGGGACTCCTGCATTTAAGGATCCCACTGACAGGAGGTCAGAAGTGGTGAGTAGAACTATGTTTACCTTATTGGGGTCTGCCTTACGCCCTATAGTGGCGGCGACACTTGTGTCTCAGACACTCACAGGATGGGCAAAGATTTTGGACCAGACAGTGCAGAAGCATAATCTCCCTCCTGAGACCATTGCCCTGGCTCACCAATTTGCACAGGGTTTAATCTATGTGTGCGATGCCACTTTGGATGCGGCCCCTCTAATATCGGGGCCTCTACCTCTGCTGTGTTGCTGCGTCGCCTTATCTGGCTGAAATGCTGGTCGGCCGACCTAGCTTCCAAAAAGCTCCTGGCTGACTTGCCCTTTAAGGGCGGTAGACTGTTTGGGGCCGCCCTGGATGACATTATTAAGGATGTCACAGGGGGTAAGAGCACCTTCCTTCCTCAGTCTATTAAGGGAAAGGAGCCCCACCGCAGGCCGGGCCCTTCCTTTCCGGCGAAGAAGAAGTTTTTTCGTCAGTCAGATTCCACGGGTAAGCCCGCCCAGACTGAAAAAAGTGCGGCTGGGGGACAAAGGCGTCCCTGGGTGCGTAAGCCTACCAAGCAAGCTTCCAAGCCCACCACCGCATGAAGTCTTGCCCCTGCCCGACTCTGGTTTGGGGGGACGTCTTCGCAGGTTCACGGTGCGGTGGACCTCCCGGATCTCCGACCGGTGGGTGTGAGAACCTACCTCTTTCTGCCCGCCGGGCGGCCCTCTTGGGGACCGTACAGGATTTGCTCAGGTGCGGAGTAATTGTGCCGGTACCGTCACAAGAGAGGTTTCAGGGGTTTTACTCAAACCTGTTTGTTGTCCCGAAGCAGGACGGGGTCCGGCCAATCCTGGACCTCAAGACCCTGAATGCCTATGTGAAAGTACTAAAATTCCGGATGGAATCCATTCGCACGGTGATTGCGACACTCCACCAAGGGGATTTTTTGGCGTCCTTGGATATCAAGGACGCTTACTTGCACGTTCCAGTCTGCGCAAGTCACCAGAGGTTTCTGCGCTTTGCCATAGGCGAAGTCCACTATCAGTTCGTGGCTCTTCCCTTCGGCCTAGCATCGGCACCACGGGTTTTCACCAAAGTGCTTGCCCCGGTTCTAGCTTTGCTGAGACAGCGAGGAATTGTTATCGTGGGCTATCTGGATGATCTCCTTCTACGAGCAGAAAATGGCTCAGAATTGAAGGAAAATGAGACAATAGTCAGTGAGACCCTCTGGGACTTCGGGTGGCTTCTGAACATGCAGAGGTCGGTTCTAGTCCCAACTCAACGATTGGAGTATCTGGGTCTGATCCTGGACACTTCGGCAGCGAAGGTGTTTCTACCCTCAGAGAAGTTACTGACACTTCAGTCGGCAGTGCGGGTGCTGACGTCCCGAAAATGGTCGTCAATTTGTTTCTGCATGAGAGTCCTGGGTCTAATGGTGGCCTCCTTCGAGGCGGTTCCGTATGCCCAATCACACACTCGGGCATTGCAGAAGGGAATTCTGTCTGTTTGGGACAAGTCCCAATTGTCATTGGATCTTCAGATCAGAGATATTCCTCTTTTAACTTTGTCTCAGAAGGTGGCTCTCTTAGTGGCCATCACTTCTGTTAGACGGGTGTCTGAGCTGGCGGCTCTGTCATGCACGTCGCCTTACCTGGTCCTTCATAAGGATAAGGCGGTGTTGCGACCGCGACCATCTTTCCTTCCAAAGGTGGTTTCGGCATTTCACCTTAATGAGGACATTGTCCTTCCGAACTTGTGCCCTCACCCATCGCATCCTGGAGAGTTTGCGCTTCACAATTTAGATGTGGTGCGAGCCTTACAGGTGTACCTAGCGGCTACTGCTTCTATTCGGAAGTCTGACTCACTGTTTGTGTCTATCTCTGGTCCGAAACAGGGCCAAGCGGTGTCGTCTGCCACCATTTATAGGTGGATCAGACAGACTGTTATACAGGCCTATGCCATTAAGGGGCGGGCGCCTCCCTTTCCGGTTGCGGCGCATTCCACCAGGGTAATTGGTGCTTCCTGGGCTTTCGGACATCAAGGTCGTCCGTTCATACCTTTTCAAAATTCTATAAGGTTTGATGTGGCTGCATCTTCGGATGCTTCCTTCGGCCGCAAAGTGTTGCAGGCTGCTGTTTAATGTTGCAACTCCTCAGTTGAGGAGCTCTGCTGGTTTGGAGTGAAGTTTTGGTTGTTCCTTTACTATTTGCTCCCACCCTTTTCTTATAATGCTTTGGGATGTCCCACATGTAAACAGTATGAGAGCTGTGTCAGTCCATGGACGATAAGAGAAAATAGGATTTTCGTAAAATCCGTTTCTCTGACGTCCATGGACTGACACAGCACCCACCCTTCTTTTAAAGGTTTGTACTGCTTTGTTACAAACTGAGGCTGCTAGCTGCAGGTAGGAGGGTTATGTCCGGAGGGACCGCCCCCCTGGGTGGGGCAGTTCAGCTCTGGTTTTGTTCTAGAATGTTTCTAACATCTAACATTCTGCCTAGATCTTCTCCTGCAAGCAGGGACATATACCCACACGTAAACAGTATGAGAGCTGTGTCAATCCATGGACGTCAGAAAAACAGATTTTACGGTGAGTACAAAAATCCTATTATTTTGGGATTTTTTTCTACATGTATTTTCTTTAGATATTCTTTTTAAATGGACATCTTCATTCCCCGAAGAAGACAATTTGTTGAAACGCGTTGGAGTCTTTATGTCCGCTCAGTTCAGCTGTACTCCAGATGTATGTATTTATTTTATCCTACATGTATTTTCTTTAGATAAACTTTTCAAGTGGATATCTTCATTCCCTGAAGAAGACAATTTGTTGAAATGCATTGGGGTCTTTATGTCCGCTCAGTTCAGCTGTATTCCACATACAGTTCACCCCTTTTGTACTCACTATACTGAAACTATGATGTGACCTTAAATTTTATTACTGTTGTTAAAACGTCTTTCCTCTTTTGAGTTTTTTTTTATTTTTATATATTGTTATAATAAATGTTGTAATTTTTTACCTCTACGTTATTTCCATTTATTTGCATTATTTCCTGGGTATAGTATAGTCCCAATTCCCTCCCATACCCCTTTGTGTGTTTTTTTTTTTTTGCAGGTTAGTAGACACTCACACACCGTTAGCATTACCATGCTCTACACTGGAACAGTAATAGCTTGCCATTTTTAATTTTTTTTGTCTTTTAGGGCACTTTCACAGTGAGGCACGGGGGCATCAGCGGTAAAGCGCCCTACTTTTGGCAGCGCTTTACCACAGTTTTAGAGTTGCTTTTCGGCCGCTAGCGGGGTGCTTTTAACCCCTGCTAGTGGCCAAATAAAGGGTTAATATCGCAGCGGCTTTGCAGGGGCTTTCAGGGGCACTGCCTATTGATTTCAATGGGCAGGGGAGCATTTGGAGCGGTGTATACCTCTACGTTATTTCCATTTATTTGGAAATTGTCTTCTTCGCTCCTAAAGCACCTCAAAGATGATGCTTGCAGGACTTTTTATAACGTCCCGCAAGCACACCCACCACTTCAGTGTGAAAGCACTCAGGCTTTCACTCTGGAGTGACAGGAGAGGCCCTTTACAAACGTTTTGCAGGCGCTATTTTTAGCGCTATAGCGGCTGTAATGCTCCTCAGTGTGAAAGTAGCCTTACTGGAATTCTGGAAAACAATTTAAATGAAATTAAAACTTGTTTAATTAATGAAACATTTCTCTAGTGCAACGTTGATGTACTCAGGATGCAGCACCAGGGCAGTAAATGAGACGACAAAAAATATTCTGCCATGTATGCTCTTGTGACTCCTAGTTTTGCCTTTGTTTTTATATTAAACGTTTCCAGGTTTTCCTCTTTTCAGAATGTTGCCATGGTTTTCTCTTTGCCCACTTCCTGCATGTCTGTGTCTCTGCATTCTGCTGATAGATTAATCAATGACATTAGGCACAAGAAGGAAATTTAGTCAAAATATCACCACCGCCTAAAATACCCAGAAATAACAGCAAAGGAAATCATAACTTCATCTAGCTGGTCTGAAAAACATAGAGACCGAGCACAAATCAAGCATGGAATATTTAAAAATTGTAATTGCATTTCATATATGAAATTTACAATCAACACAATTTTAGCATAACTGCAGGCAAACTTTGATTCTCCATTGGTTGAGAGAAAAATTGTTAGGTTCTTTACATGTTAAAAACAAGATATGTCTCTTTATAAACGTGGAACAAAACCATCTTATGCTTTACAGCCAAGGAAGCTGCCATCTTAGTCTCTGTTTGATCTGCCGTTTACATGGTGCAGCACATGTGATCAGTTATGACACCAGCCATTTGATGGCTTGACAGTTTGGTTGAGAGCACAAACAACTGTGACAGTTACCTAGATTCTATTTGCTGCATGCTTTAAAGTGGTATTATATTGTGTACGTCCCAGTGCTGACTGGGACGTACACAATATAATACCACTTTAAAGCATGCAGCTGCACAGACACAGCCGCTGCTCCCAATATGACATCCGTGAGGGTGTGGATGCACGGCCCCAAAATGCAGTTGGGGTGTATGGAGCGTACGGGGCAATGCACCCACGCGGATATCACATTGGGAGCAGCAGGGGCACACAACACCTGTACATCCCCATGCCAGTAAAATACAGCCCTGCCCAGGGCATGGATGTAATCGCCCCGTGTGAACAAGTTCTAACTGTGCATATGGCACTCGGGTCTATCACATGAGTGTGGCACTAAAGCATGAACAGACATCTCCCCACCTGCCATTTAGGTGGAGACTTTTGGCTGCATATGCCTAGCTGTACTGATCTACTACAAGACTCCACAATATAAAATGCTAAATTTGCTGAACTGCTTCAAAAATGTAACTTGGACAAGTATGCAGAACAGAAAAGTCAGAGAAAATCAAAATTCCTGATTTTCATAATTATCCACAGACCACTTTACAGAATACAACCAAAAAATGACCACCTCTCACCGCCCAGTACAATTCCTTCCCCCAAAGCCTATGCCCCCCCATGGTACAGATCTCCCCTAAAGTCCCTAAATTTCCCTTCCCAGTCAACCCCTAAGTACAGAGCCACCTCCACAAACCTCTCAGTACAGACGCCACTGGCCAGACCAAATGCAGCAACAGTTCAGAGTGAGGGGAAGTCCTCTCGACTCGACTTTTCCTGTAATGCACAGAGCTGGGAAATGTCAATCCCCTGCGAGTCAGCACCCTGTGTGGACTGCACCTCCCTTTATGTCTTGGGACGTCTGTGACTGGTTCATGTAAGAGGGCTGTTTGAGCATTCTTGGGAATATTTATATTGGTAATGGAGTGGATCATTGTGTATAATCCAATATTGCCTGATTTTAAGACAAGTCTATCAGATATGAAACATTGTTCTCATCTGTCCACATCTTCTGAAACAAGAAGTTCATTCTCATACAGATCTCCTGCAATGCATATTTAAACTTTTCTTTCGAAAACTGATCTGGCAAACCATGTGTAGCACTACCCCCAGTTAAGAGAGCTGCTGGTTTTGTTTTGGGTCTGTACTCTGGCTATCAACCCCAGGAATCTGGCTCGAACTCTCCCTTGGCACAACTGGTCTGCAAGAGATTGTGGAACCCACTGGTAATTGGCAAACACAATAATGTCACACATTAATAAAATTGTGAATAAAGAGGTTACCTTGTGATGGCCACCTGTCCAACAGGGTAACAGATAAACTCCACACAGAATTCTGCTCAACCAATAGTCAATTTTACTTGGTAAGAAAAGTAACAGAGTTAGACAAAAATACAGTTGACTCTTACAGGGCCCTGCAAGAGTCAATGGTATAGCAGAAAACATTTAGTTAGAAACAATCTAGGCACAAAATCACAGTTTCAGTGTACACTTTCTATACATTTGAAGTGTGTGCTCGCGAGCTCCCCCTAGTGGGCAATACGTGTCCCGGTACTATCTGCTCTGGACAGGCCTGACTAAGTTCAGTGTAAAGTTCCTTCCAGCAGTAAGAGTCTTCGCTAGCATTTGTTGGTGCACATAAAACATTTGTAATCCATTAGGTAAAGGAAAAGGCAGAAAAACTGAACATCCACAATGTTTATGAGTGGGTATAACTTGCTGGTGGTGCAAACGCCAATCTTTAAACCCACGACCACTGCGAGATGCACTATGTTCTGATATGTGGCGCACTACTTTAATAATATCTGCAGGCCTTTAATAGTCACTTTCCTACGCAATAGCCAGTCAATATTTGGGCAGGTGCCCCCTCACCAAAGCAGGCCTCGTCCCTCTGGTACGCTCCACTGCAGGCGTTCCGGTCCCCGGTCTCTTCGCAACTTGCAGTCTTCGGTCCCTCACACAGCAGCACAAGATGTCAGTAGATGGGCGACTCCGGTCTCTGTAGAGACACATGGAAAAGGATCCCTCCTTGGGCTGAGCGATCCTACTTGACAACTGTAGGCCCAGGCTTTCCGGGCCTAGACACTCCGGCAGCAGGCCTCAACGCAGGCTTCCTGTTTGATAGAAGGCGATGTCCAGAGAGAGCAAGCGTGACTCCTCCCTTCCTTTAAGTAACCTCCCCCAGAAGGCTGTGCGATGAAGCAGTGCACTTTGGGAGTACAGCTGCACTGTGGGTACCATAGTCTATTTGATACCTATGGCAATGGAGACCCTTTCTCCCTGTACTATAAAGTCCATAACGCACCGTTCCATATAGTTAAACAACAGTTGCTGCAATACCATAAAGAGACTCCGGAGGGAGCTGGGTTCATTCTCATGATAACAATAGTCTTATAACCACACTGCAAAGTGGCACCCCGCTACACATACATTACAGTATATGGTCAAAGTTCAGTATTTAGAACAGGCAGTGTATAAAACGTATTTTTCATTGTATGTCACCTACATAGACAGTATTTAGCTCTGCCATTGGTCTTTATCGCTGTACTGACTCATGAACACCTGACTTGTGTATTTGCAATGGGTATATATTATTTATTATCTTTTAATATCTAACCCTATAATTAGAGAGGAGTGACCACAAAAATGTTCTGTTCAGTATTTAGATATGTAAATGTAAATAAAGCAGCAATTTTTTTTTCCTATAACCACCCTCTCATAAAACTAGGCCTGTCAAGGGAGGTATCTATAGCTATTGCAAAACATGTTATGAGGCCTATAGCTCTTTGATTGCACAGTGATCCATGCACATAGCAATAGTATTTGATAAAATGAATGTATGTATTGTGTAAAAACCGATTGCAATGAAAGCAGTTGTTTTCTGTATTACTAGAAAAATTGCCTTTAAGAGCCCTTTTACACTGGAGCGCCCATAGCGCCGGCGGTAAAACTCCGCTATTTTTACCACCGACGCTATGGGTGGATTTGCGGCGCATTTCGGCTGCTAGCGGGGGGGTTTACCCCCCGCTTGCGGCCGAGGAAGGGTTAAAACCGCCCGCAATGCGCTGCTAGTATAGCCGCGCTGTCCCATTCATTTCAATGGGCAGCAGCGGTGGAGGAGCAGTAAACACACCGCTCCTTCACCGCTGCAAAGATGCGGCTAGCAGGACTTTTTCTAACGTCCTGCTAGCGCAACGCTCCAGTGTGAAAGCCCTCGGGCTTTCACACTGGAATGAATGGGGCAGCAGTTTAGCAGCATTTTGCAGGTGCTATTTTTAACGCTATAGCGCCTGCAAAACGCTCCAGTGTGAAAGGGGTCTTAGAAACAGAGGGACCTTTGCCATGGAGCCCCATGAAAAGCAGTTAAGGCTCTGAGGTCCATGTACATTTTCAAATAACAAGTCTATATCTGATATCTGTTTGGCGTTGTCATGATTCAAAGGGAAATATAATCCACATCTGGTGGGACTGTTGAGAAAGTTTTGGAAACATATCTTTGATTTATATGGTAAACTAGTGGATACAACTATTCATGCATCACCCAGAGTGGTTTTCTTAACTATGATTCCAGGATCTTTAAAGAAAGCGAAGGAGGATGTGCTTAGACACTTTCTCGCTGCAGCTAGAGCAGTCATTCTGCGACATTGGAAATCAATGACAGTACCCTCCCTGGGGGAATGGGCAATTGAATTAGACTATATTAGAGATCTAGAAGGTCTGTTGGTGCGGGAAATGCGAAGAGAAGAACAGTTCTCTCATACTTGGTCCGTTTGGTCCAAGTTTCGACATTCATCTGATTTTCGAAATTGGGTTAAGGGAAATTCTACCAATGTTTAGCTATGTTGGAGTGAGTATAATTGTTTTTGTTTTCATAACTTCGCTCCCCCCTTCCCCCCCCTTTTTTTTTCTTTCTTGGAATGTTGGATTGTTTATACTATAATCACAACATCCAATCTGTTTTATAAGCTAATATGGAGCACCTTTTTTATTTTAGATAGGGAAGATATAGGATTAAAGGAAGGTATATACTGTACCCTGAAAGTATATGTAGATGGTTTCCATATATATACCTGTTTTGTATAGGATAAATCCATGTAATACTTATATATAAACAAATAAAATAATATATAAACAAATAAAATAATATTGAACCAAACAACAAGTCTAGGGGGGCTCATAAACCATGTTGTCAGAAATAGAAGTAAAACCTATAAATCTTTCCCTCTGTTAGAATGTGCTTACATGTACAGTAGCTGGACACACTTTGGTTATGGGGAGGATGCACCATATTGCCCCACCACCACCAAGTCCACCCACAATCTTTGGAGGAAAACTGCTGAATTACAGAAACACAGTTCTTCGCTCACAAGAGTAAAAAAAAAAAAAAAAAAATCTGCTTTTGCAGCAATTACAAGCGTAGTACTCTGATAGATTTGGTTCTTTGTCCGTTGTAACTATCACCAGGCCCTGAGCTACAGCTGCTTTCTATGTGAGAGTGTAATTGTCTATGATGTGGATGGTTGAAATTAATGCAGACAAAGGAATGGCTGATACCTTTAGGCACTTCTAAATACAAGCTGCATAGAGATTAGGGGCTCATGCACACTGCAGCTCAAAAAAGCGGCTCCTACAGTCTTTTGAGCTCCTTTGAGCTCTTTTTTTTCTGCCTAGAAACCCCCCTCCATGTTAGCCAATGTGTCCATGCACACCAGGGCTTTTTCAGGCGTTTTCAGGTATATGCTCCTACAGGCAGAAAAACCCCCCCACCAAACTCGTGTTTTTGAGAGGAGCTAGTGCCCCAAAAAGCTCAAAAAGATGTAAAAAAGTGCAAAAATGTTTGCTCCAGCTTTTTGTTTTGTTTATACAGTGTTTAAGAAAATACTATCTGGGAGGGTTTGTGGGAAAAAAAACGCTTAGGCTCTGTTCACATCCAGGCGTTTTTGGGCGTTTTTCTGCTGTAAGCTTCAGCTCTAAAAACGCCCACCAAGACAAATCCCATTCATTTCAATGGCCCCTGTTCACATCTGAGCGTTTTGTCATCTGAAGCAAAGTGCCTGAAGCTCAAAAAAATACAGGAGCTTCTTTTTTGGTAGATTACAGGCGTTTTCTGCTTTTTACATTGGTGACCTTTTGACCTGAACAAAAACGTGGCAAAAATCGCGGGAAAATGCTGCAAAATCGATGTAAAACCGCAGCAAATCGTGGCAAAAAATGCACGACTTTCTGCCTGAAAACAAAACGCCTAGGTGTGAACAGACTTGAATGCTCAAAACATCTTGAAAGAGCTCAATAAAAACAAGCTTCTATAGGCAGAAATAAAATCTCAAACGCCTGTAAAAGCAGCTTTTTTTATGAGCTGCAGTGTGCATTAACCCTAAAGCTGGCCATAGATTTAGCATGCTAAATGGAAAAACATGAACAGATTCCTCCATCCATGCAAGTAAGGTGGATGGAGGAATCCTCCTGCTGAGACGTTGTATTCTGCAAGCAAAACTCCCTGCTGTCAGAATACACTGACCAGCAACTGCAGCCCATTGATTGACAAAAGTTTTCCAACATTCCTGTTCGACAGAAGTAAATCTGATAATAGACTTCTGTCAAACAGGGACAGCCACACATGGTAGAAATTCATCCAGGTCCTTCTGAACCAGCTGAATTTAAATCCATCTGTGGCCAGATTAACTGTTCACAATACTGACCTAGGGAACCCACTGTTACATGGCTATACTGAATGTTAGCGATGGGCCGAACGACCCCCTGTTTGGTTCGCACCAGAACTTTCGAACATTGTAAAGTTCGGAACCGAATAACAAACCCCATTGAAGTCTATGGGACCCGAACGTGAAAAATCAAGTTTTGAAGGCTTATATGCAAGTAATTGAGCATACAATTGTTATAGTGCCTGGGGGGTCCGCTTAGTCCACCTGTAAAGTGGCACATATGTACTAGGTATAGAAGCTGCTGCAGCAATAGTTGCATCTATAAAGCCCAAAAAATGACATTTTCCCTGTAAGCTTTTTTTGTTTTGTAAGGAACGGCTTGGCGAGCCAGTCTGTATGATGAGGCCACAATGTAGTGCACTGGGAACATTTTTTTGGATAAATTCTGGTGTCACTACCACAGACTTTGGATAGAAGTACACGGCGCTCTAGGTAAAAACCATCCTGAGAGTTCATAGTCTGTGATTGGGTAGGATTGAGTGGGGCAGTGGGCAGGTGTCTAATGGTGTCTAATGGTACACGTCAGCAGAAGCACTTCATGAGGGAAGAAAATTCTGGTAAAAGATAAACAGAAAAATAGGATTTTTATAACAGCTTACCTGTAAAATCCTTTTCTTGGAGTACATCACGGGACACAGAGCGACATAGCAATTACTATGTGGGTTATATAGATTACCTTCAGGTGCTGGCACCGGCAACTTCCAAGACAGGAAATACCCTCCCCTATATAAGCCCCTCCCATCCGGGAGTACCTCAGTTTTGTAGCAAAGCAATAAGTGTCCCCAAAAGAGGGGTGGGAGCTCTGTGTCCCGTGATGTACTCCAAGAAAAGGATTTTACAGGTAAGTTGTTATAAAAATCCTATTTTCTTGTTCATACATCACAGGACACAGAGCGGCATAGTCATTACTATGTGGGTTATATAGAATTACCTTCAGGTGCTGGCACTGGCAACTTCCAAAACAGGAAGTACCCTCCCCTATATAAGCCCCTCCCATCCGGGAGCACCTCAGTTTTTTGCCAGTGTCTAAGGTGTTGGCCAAGGTTAACATGTATTCATCTGGGCTTGTGTACAGGTTCTCTGGGCCTTAGCAAGCTATTCCGGATCCGACCAAAAAAGCTTCATAGCTAAACGGTCGGTACCCGGGCCTTGCAGAGAAGAGCAGGGTTTTGCCTGTAATGCCTCTCTTAGGAGGGCTGGACCCTGGGATCCAGAGCTCTGGTCATACCCAAAACCAAGAGGCTATCTGTGCAGGGTGCTATACAGGTCCAGGGGAGTGGAATCCTTGGGGACCCGGTCCCTGAAGGTCTAGTACAATGCCTGCCGTGAGAGGTGAAGTTTGGGCTTCTGTGGACCAAACAAAGTCCTGCGGCGGGGAAAAGGTAAGTGGGGGCCCCTCAGGAACTTGGTTCTATTGAGGGGACCCCCAAGCCTAATATGTCTTTCTGCCTGTTACCTAAAGGTATTCCCGCTAATAGCTGTATATGCCTAAGAAATCCTAGAAATGTCTTTTCATAAAGGAAGTTTTAAAAACTGTAAACCTAGAAATGTTTTTCATAAAGGAGGTTTTAAAAAAAAACAAAAAAAAAAAAACAAAAGTGCGGTACCTGTGTTTGTCCACTAGAGGCCGCTGTGGAACGTCTTTTTTTCTTGGGACTATTCCTTCCATGGTGAAAGTCCAGGCAGATGAGTGAGCTCTCTATCAGGGAAGCTGCATTCCTCTGTCATGCTGCCAAGTAGTTTCCTTCCATCCCCGAGTCCTGGTGAAACAGGGACCCTGGCTCCTCTCCCTACATGGCGCCAAGAGCGCACACGTGCACACGCGCGCGCGCGCACACACGCTTTCTTTTTATAAGATTTAGCTTCAAAAAAGGGGGCGGAGCCTGGCGGATGACGCGCTCTGTGCGCCCAGCGCTTCTGCGCATGTGCGGGCGTCCCAGCAAGATAAAAGGACTCAGTCCACGCTGCTTGCTATGGACACAGAGCATGAAAAGGAGCTGGTAGTATGGTATAGGGGCTTACAGCGGGCGGTTGATACAGGCATCCCCAGAAAGACGCATTAGTAGACACCCACTGATGTACATAGCAGCAAATTGCATTAGACTATTTCAGTAAAGGGGTGTATTGCGGCTGGAATACCTCAGCTTTGAACTAAGGAATATGCCGCCTAAAAAACTCAGAGATATACCTCTCAGGAAGTGTAGGGGGTCTCCATCGGGCTCTGAGGATCTGGAGCAGTCATCTGCACCTTCCTCCCCTGAGAAATCAGAGGTTAATACCCATAAGGAACCCCCGGGAGTGCCAGGTACTGCGGCTGCCCTCAGTCCACCTGCTCCTGCATATATAACAGAGGAGGTTTTTGCCTCAACTCTGGAGGGATTGGAGCAGAGATTGGCAGCATTGATCGCTTCTTCTCTACAGGAAAGAAAGCGCGCCAGATCTCCATCCCCTCCATTAGAGTGCCTGTTGGCAGAGCAACAGTCCCAGGAAGGGACTGACCTACCTGAAGGGGATCAGGAGGAGGTTAACTCTGTTTTTGAGGAATCGACAGTAGATGAACCATTTTCAGCATCACAGACTGAAAGATTGTGGGTCCAGACCCTAACTGACATGGTTCGATCTGCATTTAAAATGCCTCTTGTTGAACCATCAACTACTGCTGTCTCCTCGTTGGGGTCGCTAAAAGCTCCCCAGATTAATTGCTCCTTTCCAATTCATCCATTATTGGAAGGACTTATATACCAGGACTGGGAACATCCTGATAAACTATTTGTTCCACCTAAGAAATTTCAGGTGATCTATCCCATGGAGGAAAAATTCACCCAGAGATGGAATGTTCCTACGGTGGACGCAGCCATTTCTTCTGTGAACAAATCACTGACATGTCCAGTAGATAATGTTCAAATGTTCAAAGATCCAGTAGATAAAAAATTGGAATCTTTATTAAAATCTGCTTTTTCCACAGCAGGGGCTGTTACACAGCCAGCAGTGGCAGCTATTGGGGTCTGCCAAGCTTTAAAGGATCAAATGAAAATGGTCCTGAGGGATTTGCCAGACCAGCAGGCCCAGGCTCTGGCTGATCTGCCTAGAGCATTATGCTTTGCGGTTGACGCCATCAAGGATTCTATCCATCAGGCCTCCCGCCTCACGCTGTCTTTGGTACATATGCGTAGGCTTCTGTGGCTCAAGAACTGGTCTGCTGAGGCTCCCTGTAAGAAGCTCTTAGTTAGCTTCCCATTTCATGGAGAATGCCTTTTTGGCAAAGACCTGGATAAATATATCCAGAAGATTTCCAGTGGTAAAAGTACTCTCTTACCAATTAAAAAGAGGTCTAGGGGTCCGTCTTTTAAGAGGACTACCTCTCCTATCCCTGGGACGTCTGCTACTAAGCAGTTCCGACGGCCTCCTCGGTCAAACTCAGGAGGTAAAAATCAGGGACAGTCACAGGGTAATAAAAAGCCCTGGATCCGAAGAGGTACTAAACCAGCCTCCAAGTCAAGCCTATGAAGGGCTGCCCCCACTCAAACGGGTGGGGGGAAGACTTCAGTTGTTCACAGAGACCTGGCGGGAGACGATCAAAGACAGATGGGTGCTCTCCGCAGTAACTCGGGGATACAAGTTGGAGTTAAAAGAGTCTCCTCCTTCCCATTTTATGTGGTCAGGCATGCCAAAAGACCCTCTGAAAAGAAGGTGTCTCCTAGTGGCGTTAGAACAACTATTGCTCCAAGGAGTAATTATGGAGGTTCCTATGGAAGAGTGGGGGTTGAGTTTCTACTCAAACCTTTTCACAGTCCCGAAACCAAACGGGGACATAAGACCCATATTGGACCTAAAGAGTCTAAACAAATTTCTAAACGTCCGGTCCTTCCAGATGGAGTCGATCCGATCGGTCACCGCTGCCCTACAGGGGGAGGAATGGTTAGCCTCGATCGACATCAAAGATGCTTACTTGCATGTTCCCATCTTTCCAGGTCATCAAAAATTTCTACGCTTTGCAGTAGAAGGGCACCATTTTCAGTTCAGAGCCTTACCATTCGGTCTGGCCACAGCACCACGAGTGTTCACAAAAATTCTGGCCCCACTGTTGGCCGATCTAAGAACACGAGGTGTAACGATAATGGCATACCTACACGACCTGTTGTTGATGGACCACTCAGTTGCCAAGCTAGAAGTGGTAATTGTCGATACAATCAAGTATCTAGAATCTCACGGTTGGGTCATCAACCTGGACAAGTCAGCCCTACAGCCAGTGAAAAACCTGGTATATCTAGGGCTACGGCTGGATTCAGACCAGAGGAAGATTTTCTTACCTCTAGACAAGGTATCCTCTTTGAGGGGCTTGGTCCATCTGTTTTGTGCAAAAAGACAGCCGTCCATACGCCTGTGCATGAGGCTGCTAGGAAAGATGGTAGCATCATTCGAAGCTGTGCCATACGCCCAATTCCACTCAAGGAATTTACAGAGGGCCATATTGTCAGCCTGGAACGGGAAAATTCAGGCTCTAGACTTCCCGATGGCTTTGTCCCCTTCCGTTCGGAAGAGTCTCTGCTGGTGGTTGATCCCCCAGAATCTCCAGAAGGGAAAACCCTTCAGTCCGATATCCTGGAAGGTGGTCACTACAGATGCCAGCCTTATAGGCTGGGGGGCAGTACTGGAGCAATGGTCTCTCCAGGGCAGATGGTCAAATGTAGTAAAAACCCTGCCCATCAATCTCTTAGAGATACGAGCAGCCCGGTATGCCTTAGTAGCCTGGGCATCCAGACTCCAAGGGTCCCCTGTCAGAATTCAATCAGACAATGCCACAGCAGTGGCATATATCAATCATCAGGGAGGCACCAGGAGTCGTGCAGTCCAGAGGGAAGTAAGTCACATCCTGGAATGGGCAGAAAAGCATTTCCCATGTATGTCAGCTGTCTTCATTTCAGGGGTGGAGAATTGGAAGGCGGACTTTCTAAGTCGCCAACAGTTATGCCCAGGGGAATGGTCCCGTCATCCCGAGGTCTTCCGAGCAATATGTCAGCGGTGGGGAACACCGGATGTAGATCTGCTAGCATCCAGATTCAACGCAAAGGTGGACAGATTTGTCTCCCGGACAAGGGATCCCCTCGCTTGCGGCTCGGATGCTCTGGTGTTCCCTGGGAATCAGTTCAGACTGATATATGCATTCCCTCCGCTACAATTGTTGCCTCGACTCCTTCGCAGAGTCAGGTTGGAAAAGAAGCCGGTGATCTTGGTGGCTCCAGCGTGGCCCCGAAGGGCCTGGTACGCGGAGATCATCAAAATGTCTGTGGGGAGTCCTTGGACCCTTCCACATCGTCCGGACCTGCTTTCGCAAGGGCCGATATACCACCCTTCCTTACTAACTCTAAGTTTAACGGCCTGGCTATTGGATCCCACATCCTAAAGAAGAGAGGTCTCTCTAACTCTGTGGTATCAACTATAATCAATGCCAGGAAGCCTGTATCCAGGCAGATCTACTATAGAGTTTGGAAGGCGTACATCACTTGGTGCGAGGCCAGAAAGTGGCATCCACGTAAGTACGTTATAGGCAGAATTCTGGACTTCCTACAGTGGGCTGTAGACAGGAAGTTTGCCTTAAGTACTATCAGGGGTCAGGTTTCGGCCTTATCAATACTATTCAAAGGCCCCTGGCTATGCATTCACTTGTCAAATCCTTTATGCAAGGGGTGACTCGTATTATTCCACCGATTAAAGCTCCCATATGCCCATGGGATCTAAATTTGGTTCTGTCGGTTCTGCAGAAGCAGCCATTTGAACCTTTGCGGCACATTTCCTTGGTTCTACTCACCAGAAAATTGATATTTTTAGTAGCCATATGCTCGGCTAGAAGAGTGTCGGAATTAGCCGCCATGTCCTGTAAGGAGCCATATCTGGTTATTCATGAGGACAGAGTAGTATTACGTCCTCACCCAGCCTTTCTTCCTAAGGTGGTATCGAGGTTTCACTTGAACCAGGATGTGGTTCTTCCTTCTTTTTCCCCAAACCGAGCTCGGTAGAGGAAAAGTTATTGCATTCTTTGAATGTAGTAAGAGCAGTTAAAGCTTATCTAAAAGCCACTGCTCAGATTCGTAGAACGGATTCTTTGTTTGTTCTGCCGGAAGGCCCCAGAAAGGGTCAGGCAGCATCAAAATCTACTTTAGCCAAGTGGATTCGACAGGTCATAATACAAGCCTATGGCTTGAGAAGTAGACCGCCTCCGTTCAAAGTTAGGGCGCACTCCACGAGAGCAGTTGGAACTTCATGGGCAGTGCATCACCAGGCCTCCCTGGCTCAAATTTGTAAGGCCGCAACATGGTCTTTAGTACACGCGTTTACTAGGTTCTACCAGGTGGACGTTAGAAGTCAGGAGGATGTCGCCTTTGGGCGCAGTGTGTTGCAGGCCGCAAAAGATCCTCATGCCTGATGGCGCCCAGCTTATGTATGGTATATCCCCCCCCTCATTTGGCATTGCTTTGGGACGTCCCACATAGTAATGACTATGCCGCTCTGTGTCCCGTGATGTATGAACAAGAAAGTAGGATTTTTAAAACAGCTTACCTGTAAAATCCTTTTCTTGGAGTACATCACGGGACACAGAGCTCCCACCCCTCTTTTGGGGACACGTATTGCTTTGCTACAAAACTGAGGTGCTCCCGGATGGGAGGGGCTTATATAGGGGAGGGTACTTCCTGTTTTGGAAGTTGCCAGTGCCAGCACCTGAAGGTAATTCTATATAACCCACATAGTAATGACTATGCCGCTCTATGTCCCGTGATGTACTCCAAGAAAAGGATTTTACAGGTAAGCTGTTTTAAAAATCCTACTTTCTTTTTCGTACATCACGGGACACAGAGCGACATAGCAATTACTATGTGGGACGTCCCAAAGCAATGCCCAAATGAGGGGAGGGATACACCATACATAAGCTGGGCGCCATCAGACATGAGGATCTTTTGCAGCCTGTAACACACTGCGCCCAAAGGCGACATCCTCCTGACTTCTAACGTCCACTTGGTAGAACCTAGTGAACGTGTGTACTGAAGACCATGTTGCGGCCTTAGGCCCCTTTCACACTGGGGCGGGCAGGAGCGGTGGCGGTATAGCAGCGCGATTTTCAGCGCTGCTATACCGTCGTTCTTACCGCGGTATGCGGTCGCTAGGGGGGTTAATTTAACCCCCGCTAGCGGCCGAAAAAGGGTTAATACCGCCCGCAAACCGCGGCTATTGCTGCGGTTTGCGGGCGGTATTACCGCGCTGTCCCATTGATTTCAATGGGAGACCGCGGTAAAGGAGCGGTGAACACACCGCTCCTTTACCGCTGTAAAGAAGCGGCTAGCAGGACTTTTGGAGCGGTCCTGCTAGCGCACCACTTCAGTGTGAAAGCCTTCGGGCTTTCACATTGAAGGCACAGGGCAGGATTTTTTCATGCGGTATAACAGCGCTATTATTAGCGCTAAACCGCATGAAAAACGCCCCAGTGTGAAAGGGGCCTTACAGATCTGGGCCAGGGAGGCCCATGAAGTTCCAACTGCTCTCGTGGAGTGCGCCCTAACTTTGAACGGAGGCGGTCTTCTTTTCAAGCCATAGGCTTGCATAATGACCTGTCTAATCCACTTGGCTAAAGTAGATTTTGATGCTGCCTGACCCTTTCTGGGGCCTTCTGGCAGAATAAACAAAGTATCCGTTCTTCGAATCTGAGCAGTGGCTTTTAAATAAGCTTTAACTGCTCTTACTACATCCAAGGAATGAAATAATTTTTCCTCTACCGAACTAGGTTTGGGAAAAAAAAGTAGGAAGAACCACATCTTGGTTCAAATGAAACCTCGATACCACCATAGGAAAAAAAGCTGGATGAGGACGTAGAACTACTCTGTCCTTATGAATAACCAGATATGGTTCCCTACAGGACATGGCGGCTAATTCCGACACTCTTGTAGCCGAAGATATGGCTACTAAAAAGATTAATTTCCTGGTGAGTAGAACCAAGGAAATGTACCGCAAAGGTTCAAATGGTTGTTTTTGCAGAACCGATAGAACCAGGTTTAGGTCCCATGGACATATGGGAGCTTTAACCGGTGGGTTAATATGGGTCACACCTTGTACAAAGGATTTGACAAGTGAATGCGAAGCCAGGGGCCTTTGGAATAGTATTGATAAGGCCGAAACCTGACCCTTGATAGTACTTAAGGCAAACTTCCTGTCCACAGCCCACTGCAGGAAGTCCAGAATTCTGCCTATAACGTACTTACGTGGATGCCATTTTCTGGCCTCACACCAAGTGATGTACGCCTTCCAAACTCTATAATAAATATGCCTAGATACAGGCTTCCTGGCATTGATTATAGTAGATACCACAGAGTTAGAGAGCCCTCTCTTTTTTAGGATGGGGGATTCAATAGCCAGGCCGTTAAACCTAGAGTTAGTAAGGAAGGGTGGTATATCGGTCCTTGCGAAAGCAGGTCCGGACGACATGGAAGGGTCCAAGGACTCCCCACAGACATTTTTACAATCTCCGCATACCAGGATCTTCGGGGCCACGCTGGAGCCACCAGGATCACCGGCTTCTTTTCCAACCTGACTCTGCGGAGGAGGCAACAATTGTAGCGGTGGGAATGCATATACTAGTTTGAACTGATCCCAAGGGAACACCAGAGCATACGAGCCACAAGCGAGGGGATCCCTTGTCCGAGAGACAAACCTGTCCACCTTTGCGTTGAATCTGGATGCTAGAAGATCTACATCCGGTGTTCCCCATCGCTGACATATTGCTCGGAAAACCTCGGGATGAAGGGACCATTCCCCCGGGCATAACTGTTGGCGACTCAGAAAGTCCGCCTTCCAATTCTCCACCCCTGGAATGAAGACAGCGGATATGCATGGAACATGCTTTTCTGCCCATTCCAGGATGTGATTTACTTCCCACTGGGCTGCACGACTCCTGGTGCCCCCCTGATGATTGATATATGCCACTGTCGTGGCATTGTCTGATTGAATTCTGACAGGGGACCCTTGAAGTTTGGATGTCCATGCTTTTAGGGCATACCGGGCTGCTCGCATCTCTAAGAGATTGATGGGCAGGGCCTTCTCTGTATCTGACCATCTGCCCTGGAGAGACCATTGGTCCAGTACTGCCCCCCAGCCTGTAAGGCTGGCATCTGT
This sequence comes from Rana muscosa, assembly GCA_029206835.1. NCBI lineage: Eukaryota > Metazoa > Chordata > Amphibia > Anura > Ranidae > Rana > Rana muscosa. Next base: position 157,386,184 of record CM055125.1, on the reverse strand, counting down.
AGTGACCACCTTCCAAGCAATCGGACTGAAGGATTTCCCCTTTTGCAGATTCTGGGGAATCAACCACCAACAGAGACTCTTCCGAACAGAAGGGGACAAGGACATCGGGAAGTCTAGGGCCTGAACTTTTTTGTTCCAGGCCGACAGTATGGCCCTTTGCAAATTCCTTGAGTGGAACTGGGCGTATGGCACAGCTTCGAATGATGCTACCATCTTCCCCAGCAGCCTCATGCACAGGCGTATGGACGGCTGTCTTTTTGCACAAAGCAGACGGACCAAGTCCCTCAAAGAGGATACCTTGTCTTGAGGTAAGAAAAGCTTCCTCTGGTCTGAATCCAGCCGTAGCCCCAAGTATTCCAGACTTTTGACTGGCTGTAGGGCTGACTTGTCCAGGTTAATGATCCAACCGTGAGACTCCAGATACTTGATCGTATCGAGAATTACCACTACTAGTCTGGCAACTGAGTGGTCCATCAACAACAGGTCGTCTAGGTATGCCATTATCGTTACACCTCGTGTTCTTAGATCGGCCAACAGTGGGGCCAAAATTTTTGTGAACACCCGTGGTGCTGTGGCCAGACCGAAAGGTAAGGCTCTGAACTGAAAATGGCGCCCTTACACTGCAAAGCATAGAATTATTTGATGACCTGGAAAGATGGGAACGTGCAAGTAAGCATCTTTGATGTCGATCGAGGCTAACCATTCCTCCCCTTGTAGGGCAGCGGCTACCGACCCGATCAACTCCATCCGCAGACGTTCAGGAATTTGTTTAGACCCTTTAGATCCAATATGGGTCTTACGTCTCCATTTGGTTTCGGGACTGTGAAAAGATTTGAGTAGAAACCCAACCCCCATTCTTCCATAGGAACCTCCATAATTACTCCTTGGAGCAATAGTTGTTCTAATGCCAACAGGAGAGATCCTCTCTTCAGAGGATCTTTTGGCACGCTTGACCACATAAAATGGGAAGGAGGAGACTCTTTTAACACCAACTTGTATCCCAGAGTTACTGCGGAGAGCACCCATCTGTCTCTGATCGTCTCCCGCCAGGTCTCTGCGAACAACCAAAGTCTTCCCCCCACCCGTTTGAGTGGGGGCAGCCCTTCATAGGGCTGACTTGGAGGCTGGTTTAGTACCTCTTCGGATCCAGGGTTTTTTATTGACCTGTGATTGTCCCTGATTTTTCCCTCCGGAATTTGACTGAGGAGGCCATCGGAACTGCTTAGAAGCAGATATCCCCGGGACTGGAGAGGTAGGCCTCTTAAAGGAGGGACCTCTAACCTCTTTTTAACCAGTAAGAGAGTACTTTTACCACTGGAAATCTTCTGGATATATTTATCCAGGTCTTCGCCGAATAGGCGTTCACCATGAAATGGGAAGCTAACTAAGAGCTTTTTACAGGGAGCCTCAGCAGACCAGTTCTTGAGCCACAGAAGTCTACGCATATGTACCAAAGACAGCGTAAGGCGGGAGGCCTGATGGATGGAATCCTTGATGGCATCAACCGCAAAGCATAAAGCTCTAGGCAGATCAGCCAGAGCCTGGGCCTGCTGATCCGGCAAGTTCCTTAAGACCAGTTTCATCTGATCCTTCAAAGCTTGGCAAACTCCAATAGCTGCCACTGCTGGCTGTGTAACCGCCCCTGCTGTGGAAAAGGCAGATTTTAACAAGGACTCCAATCTTTTATCTATTGGGTCCTTGAACATTTGAACATTATCTACTGGACATGTCAGTGATTTGTTCACAGAAGAGATGGCTGCGTCCACCGTAGGAACACTCCATTTTTGGGTGAACTTATCCTCCATGGGATAGATCACCGGAAATCTCTTAGGGGGAACAAATAGTTTATCAGGATGTTCCCAGTCCTGGTATATAAGTCCTTCCAGTAACGGATGAATTGGAAAGAAACAATTAGTCTGGGGAGCTTTTAACGACCCCAACGAGGAGACAGAGGTAGTTGACGATTCAACAAGAGGCTTTTTAAATGCTGATCGAACCATGTCAGTTAGGGACTGAACCCATAATTTCCTCTAAGACAGAGTCAACCTCATCCTGATCCCCTTCAGGTAGGTCAATCCCTTCCTGGGACTGTTGCTCTGCAACCAGGTACTCTGACGGAGGTGATGGAGATCTGGCGCGCTTTCTTTCTGGTAGGGAAGAAGCGATCAATCTTTGTTCCAATCCTCCCAGAGCTGAGGCAAAAGCCTCCTCTGTTACATATACAGGAGCAGGTGAACTGAGGGCAGCCGCAGTACCTGGCACTCCTGGGGGTTCTCTACGGGTACTAACCTCTGATTTCTCAGGGGAGGCAGGTGCAGATGCATGCTCCAGATCCTCAGAGCCCGAACGGAGATCCCCTATGCTTCCTGGGTGGTAAGTCCAGGAGCTTTTTGGGCGGCATATTCCTAAGTCCAAAGCTGAGGTATTCCAGCCGCAGTACACCCTTTACTGATAATAGTCTAACATACTTGCTGCTATATGTATCAGTTGGTGTCTACTAATGTGCCTTTCTAGGGGATGCCTGTAGCAACCGCCTGCTGTAAGCCTGGTTATAACATGTTACCAGCCCTTTTTTGCTCTGTCCTCCACAGCTAGTTCATAGAAAACTGCGTCCTTTTACTTAGCTGGGATGCCCGCACATGCGCAGAAGCGCCCGGCGCACACAGAGCATCATCCGCCAGGCTCCGCCCCTTTTTCCAGCCTATTCTTATAAAAGAAAGCGTGCGTGCGCGCACACACACACGTGTGCGCCATCGGCGTCTACCCATGGAGACAGGGAGAGGAGCCAGGGTCCCTGTTTTCACCAGGGCCTGGGGATGGAAGAGCGTTGAGGCAACATGACAGAGGAATGCAGCTTCCCTTTCAAGAGAGCCCACCATCTGCCTGGACTTTCACCATGGAAGGAATAGTCCAAAGAAAAAGACGTTCCACAGCGGTCTCTAGTGGATAAACACAGGTACCGCACCTTGTCTTTTTTTTTTTTTAAACTCCTATATGAAAAAACATTTTCTAGGATTAGCAGTCTTTAGGCATATACAGATATTAGCGGGAATACTGTTTAGGTAACAGGCAGAAAGACATATTAGGATTGAGGGCCCCCCAATAGAACCAAGTTCCTGAGGGGCCCCCACTTACCTTTTCCCCGCCGCAGGACTCTGTTTGGCACAGATGCCCAAACTTCGCCTCTCACGGCAGGCAATGTACTTAGACCTTCAGGGACCGGGTTCCCAAGGATTCCACTCCCCTGGACCTGTATAGCACCCTGCACAGATAACATCTTGGTTTTGGGTATGACCAGAGCTCTGGATCCCAGGGTCCAGCCCTCCTAAGAGAGGCATTACAGGCAAAACCTTGCTCTTCCCTGCAAGGCCCGGGTACCGACCGTTTAGCTATGAAGCTTTTTTGGTCGGATCCGGAATAGCTTGCTAAGGCCCAAAAGAACCTGTACACAAGCCCAGATGAATACATGTTAACCTTGGCCAACACCTTAGACACTTGCAAAAAACTGAGGTACTCCCGGATGGGACGGGCTTATATAGGGGAGGCTACTTCCTGTCTTGGAAGTTGCCAGTGCCAGCACCTGAAGGTAATCTATATAACCCACATAGTAATTGCTATGTCGCTCTGTGTCCCGTGATGTACGAAAAAGAAAAAGGCACTTCTAAGTGCAATAAAAACTAGACTTTAATATCCCAAATACAATTGAAAACACTTACAATAGAAAATAAGTATATATTTATAAGTATATATAACGCTTATTTTGACCAAACTTAATTGTGAGGTCACACCTATTAAGGCGAGCGCATTTCTAATGGGGGAGCACTGTGGTGGATTCATATAAGGCACGGTCTTTGAGGATTTGTGAAGTTTCAGGAATATTGCATCTTGATTTTGGACACTTATTATATACACAGTAATAATTGCACTGGAATATTGGATACATTGTTTTAAACAAACACAAGAAGATACATTGCTTCAATTGGATGTATATTTTTATTTTATTTATTTATACTGGCACTTATACTAGCACATGGTAACAGTTTGACATAATTCGAGATTTGCATGGTTTTGGCGCAGCACTATCTGTTGTAGTTGGAAAGTGTCCAGTGGGAAATGTTCCCTGGGTATACTCTTCAATGTGTTTCCTGACCGACCAGCGCTGTGGAGTAGCCTGTCTGGTACCTTGGGCGATCCGTTGCGATCCGTTGCGCTGCTGGAACAAGCATGGAATGCAGTAGCCAGATTTTGACATCATAACCAGCTACTGCGGTCCACGCTGGGTCAGGCACATTTTTTTTTAATAGAGAAGCATCAAAACACGACAATTAATTTTTGATATCTGTTACCGATAATGGAGATTGTTGTCACTTCCTGCGACAGAAATGCAATAGAAAAATTGTCATCAGAACAGGTGTCCTGCCCTCTTGATCGGGTGTCAACTTTACAAATTTGGATATCCCATCACTTTCTGTCTTGGTGATTATGGTCACCAGGACATATAGAGATCATGAATCTACCAAGCAAGGACACAGATAGCAATAACAAAAAATTACAAGAGTGTTAATATTGCTGTATAATTTTTTACAGCAATATAAAACCGGTGCGGTTTTACCCCCTGCTAGCGGCCGAAAAAGGGTTAATACCGCCCGCAATGCGCCTCTGCAGAGGCGCATTGCCGTTGGTATAGCCGCGGTGTCCCATTGCTTTCAATGGGCAGGAGCGGTGGAGGAGTAGTAAACACACCGCTCCTTCACCGCTCCAAAGATGCGGCTAGCAGGACTTTTGGAGCGGTCCTGCTAGTGCACCGCTCCAGTGTGAAAGCCCTCTGGCTTTCACACTGGAGAAACAGCAGCCGCTGTTTCAGGAAGGTTTGCAGGCGCTATTTTTAGCGCAATAGCACCTGCAAACTGCCCCAGTGTGAAAGAGGTCTTATGCTCAAAAAAGCTCAAAGGAGCTTGAAGAAGTTCAATAAAAGCACGCAAAAAAGCACAAAAAAAGAACAAGCTTCTTCAAGCTATAGAAAAAAAAAGCTCAAATGACTGTAAAAGCAGCTTTTTTTCTTTAGCTGTAGTGTAGTGCCAAAAAGTTGAACATTAGGCAGCACAGAAACCTCATTGAATAGCAGAGGTGCCAGAAGAGAGCAGAGGCACCAGTAGGTAGGAGAGTATGAGCAAGAAGAATTAGTCCAAAAAAGTATTGACTTCTTTAGAAAGCTTATTTTATTTAAACAACAAACAATCATGTTACATTTAGGCCTCATGCCCACGGACGTTTTTACAGCTGCTTTTATGAGCGTTTTTTGCAGCTTAAAAAACCCTCTCCGTGTTAGCCTATGGCCTCATGCCCACCATGGCGTTTTAAAACTGTAAATGGCATAGCCGTTTTTAAGCTGCAAAAAAACCCCAGGACCAGTGCGTTCCGAAGGCTTCAGCGCTAGAGCTGTAAAAACATCAGACGCCGGCAAAAGGTGTTAAATGCGATTTAACGAGGCTGTGTTCAGGGGCGGATCCAGGGGAGGGCAACAGGGCAATTGCCCCCCCCCTCCGAGACCATCTGTCACAGCGCCTGATCTCCCAGACTTTGGGGACCCAGTACCGGCCAGCCATAGGGCCCCTGGACCCCAAACTTGGCACACATGTAGCCCCATGTCTCCACTACAAGTGTTCAAAGTTTGGTGTCTGGGAGACCTACGGCCGGGGAGAACCGATTTTTCAAACCCGGGCACTCCTTCCATAGACTCCAATGTTAAAAGGTAATTTTTCCGGTGACTTTGCGGACCCGGTACCGGCTGGTCGTAGGTCCCCTGGACCCTAAACTTGGCACACATGTAGCCCAATGTCTCCTCTACAAGTGTTCAAGGTTTGGTTTCTGGAAAACCTACGGCCAGGGAGAACTGATTTTTCAAAGCCGGGCACTCCTTCCATAGACTCCTATGTTAAACATCAGTCTATTCATGGGCACAGTGAAGCATGGGCACAGTGAAGAATGGGCACAGTGAGGCAAAGTGAGGCCCAGTGAGGCATGCAGATGGACACCCTAGGCTTATACTCGAGTCAATACGTTTTCCCAGTTTTTTGGGGTAAAATTAGGTGCCTCGGCTTATATTCAGGTCGGCTTATACTCGAGTATATACAGTACTTGTTCTGCGACTTCCACTGCCTCTCTGAGTCTCTCTCTCAGTTTCTCACATCAGCCGATCAGCGGTGCCGAGAGAGAGACTCGTCTAATGTAGTTACGCGGCACACTGACACGATACCAGGAGCGGAGGAGGAGGTGGGTGGAGCCTCTTCCCTGCACTCGTTGCTAACGCCTGGGCCGCTTGGCGTCTAGCAACGAGTGACCGCGGTGAGTCACGTCGGGCCACTCTGCAGGCAGGTGCGATAGCGGGCGGCTCCACAGACGGGTAATAAAGCGGGCGGCTCCGCTTGCGGCGCGGTTTGTGGGCGGGCGGCGCGGTTCTTGGGCAGACCGTGCTGCTCAGTGTGTTGGCAGCGCAGGTGAGAGTGAGAGAGCAGGCTCAGTGAGGCAGCTGGCCAATCAGCTAGCCGGGAGCGGGAGAGCAGAGAGATGAGATCATCTCTCACCGCCCGTGCCTGCCCTGCATTCCTGCAGTGACTTTCGCCCTCACTGTGCAGTCAGCAGAGAGATTACATTATCTCTCAGCTGCCTGACTCTGGAAGTCTGTTACACAGCAAGAGACAACCAAAACTACACCTTAGCAGGCAAGTTAGTGACAATCTGCAAATTGTGTCAGGTGACGTGGCAAATGACAATCTGCATCTGGTGGCAGGTGTAGCGGGTACTTACTTTCCCGCCGTAAGTTTTTGAATTTTTCGGTGACACCAGTGGTGTATCTCCGGAGGTCCACTGGGTGGCGCTGTCACTGTGGGCCGACGGACGGATACCGCTGTGTGCTGAGCTTACTTTTGTCCTCTCTGGGCAGCGGTATGGTGGGGCGGGGAACCCGCCGTGCTTGCTGGGAGAGGGGATAAAAGGGGCCAGCCATCTTGGTCACGGGGTTGTTGGTCCCTGGCACCTTTAGCCTGCGGACGGGGTTCGTGTTTGTCCTCTAGGCGGACTAGGCCTAGAGGACCACCGGAGAATCGTGTTCCATCTCAGGCACCTTTAGCCTGGGGTGAGGTACTCGGATGGCGGTCCGGAGCTCAGTGCCCAAAACTGAGTTCCGCGAGGGAAGGATCCTAGGGTACTCCGGAGATGGATGCCTGAATCCGAGGTGGGCGTAATGGACCGGGAAGAGCTCCTCATCTGAAGACCCGGTGCAGCATACTGCCGATGACGGGTGAGCCTCTTGTCGGAGACCATCCGGAAGGTGAATTTCCCTTGTGCGGAGACCATAACCCACTCTTTGGAGGAGAGTGGAGGATCGAACTTGTGTCTGGGCCTATTCGTACACACACCTCCTTTTCTGTTCTATAGCCAAGGGAGTCCATGTTATGTGCTAAATAAAGGAGTGCTGGACTTTAACGGTGTGTGGCTCAAGTTTCTGGCAGACGAGGTTCTCGGAGACTCTTGGAGGGAGGATCCGATACACAGCACAGGCCCGAAGGTAAAGGAAGGCATTGCTAATACCACTTATACATCTGTGGTGGAAGCCAGGCGTAGCGCACCCTCTCCCTCCCCTATCATACCCCTAGACCAGAGACATAGCGAGCAGAACTTTAATAGAGGGGACGGGGAGAGGGGAGGAAGAGCCCGCTACACAGGCAAGATACAATCAGCAAGGTGTGGCAGGTGAGTGGCAAGTGAAAATCTGCAAGGTGTAGCTAGTGACAATCCGCAAGGTGTGGCAGTTGATGTGGCAAGTGACAATCCACAAGGTGTGGCAAGTGACAATCCACAAGATGTGGCAGGTGACGTGGCAAGTGACAATCCGCAACGTGTGGCAAGTGACATGCTCAGGGCTCCCACTAATTGCAGGCGACGGTGGCAAGTGACACACTCGGGGCTCCCACTGATTCTGCATTGAACTATTTAATTTTATATTACAATGTAATAATAGAAATAATGCGCTTCAATCATCCTGACACCATAATAACCATGGTGCCGGGATGATTGAAGCGCCGACACCAGCCATTTCCCCGATAAATTTCTCACAAAAAAAACATATTTTTTGGCAGTGCCCCTCCCGAGAAAAGACTCTGGATCCGCCCCTGGCTGTGTTAAGCCTCGTCCGGCGTTTCTGTCTCTATTCAAAATGAATGCTTCCCTATGGGAGCCCATTGATTTGAACAGAGGTCGCACCAGAAGTCGGATCAAGAGGATCCGACTTGCTGTGTGACTTGTGTGCTGAGAGGGAAGAAGACGACGGAGAAGATCGGGCAACCGCTAGCAAAAGAGCGGGAAAAAGAGCAGAAGATAGCGGAGGAGCCTGGCAGAAGACACCGGACAGCGGGAGAAGAGGCTGGTGAGCACAGAGAAGTCGGAAGAGACCCCCGAAGTCGGAAGAGACCCCCGGAGCTGCCTAATAAATTACATGAAAAACCTTTGTAGTGTGTTTTTTTAATGACACTTTTTCCACAGGTGAATGGATAGGGGTACGATGTACCCCATACTCATTCACATAGGGTGGGGGGCCGGGATCTGGGGGCCCCCTTATTAAAAGGGGGCTCCCAGATTCCGATAAGCCCCCTTGCCGACAGACACCAATAACCACCGGGCAAGGGTTGTTGGGAAGAGGCCCTTGTCGTCATCAACATGCCCCCCTGCCAACACCACCATGTTGAGGGCATGTGGCTTGGTATGGTCCAGGAGGGGGGACGCTCGCTCGCCCCCCTTTCTTTCTCGTACATCACGGGACACAGAGCGACATAGTCATTACTATGTGGGTTATATAGATACCTTCAGGTGCTGGCACTGGCAACTTCCAAAACTGGAAGTACCCTCCCCTATATAAGCCCCTCCCATCCGGGAGCACCTCAGTTTTTTGCCAGTGTCTAAGGTGTTGGCCAAAGGTTAACATGTTTTTTTCATCTGGGCTTGTGTACAGGTTATTTTGGGCCTCAGCAAGCTATTCCGGATCCGACCAAAAAAGCTTCATAGCTAAACGGTCGGTACCCGGGCCTTGCAGAGAAGAGCAAGGTTTTGCCTGTAATGTCTCTCTTAGGAGGGCTGGACCCTGGGATCCAGAGCTCTGGTCATACCCACGACCAAGATGTTATCTGTGCAGGGTGCTATACAGGTCCAGGGGAGTGGAATCCTTGGGAACCCGGTCCCTGAAGGTCTACGTACAATGCCTGCCATGAGAGGTGAAGTTTGGGCTCCTGTGGACCAAACAGAGTCCTGCGGCGGGGAAAAGGTAAGTGGGGGCCCTTCAGGAACTTGGTTCTATTGAGGGGACCCCCAAGCCTAATATGTCTTTCTGCCTGTTACCTAACGGTATTCCCGCTAAATATCTGTGCATGCCTGAAACTGCTAGAAAATGTAATTTTTTTAATGGTGGTCAAGAAAAAAAAAAAAAAAAATGGACAAACCGCGGTACCTGTGTTAAACCACTAGAGGCCGCTGTGGGACGTCGTTTTTTTCTGTGGACTGTTTCCTTCTGAGGTCAAGTCCAGGAAGATGGTGAGTTCTCTTTAGGGAAACTGCTCCCTCTGTCATGTTGCAAATGCTCGTCCATCCCCGGGCCCTGCTGCAAACAGGGACCCTGGCTCCTCTCCCTAGTCTTTTTCAAAAGAAGCGCCGAAGGCGCACGTGCCCGCGCGCGTGCGCGTGCACGCGCCTCTATAGAGGTGAGCTTGTAAAGGGGGCGGAGCTTGGCGGATGACGCTCTGTGCGCGCCGCAGCGCTTCTGCACATGTGCGGGCGTCCCAGCATGTCAAAAGGCACAATTATTTGTTGTGAGCTGGCTATGGAGTGCAGAGACGGAACTGGTAACATTTAAAAAAGGCATACAGCAGGCGGTTGATGCAGGCATCCCCATAGAAAGGCACATTAGTAGACACCAACTGTTTATATAGCAGCAATTGTGCTAGACTATTTTCAGTAAGTGGTGTATTACGGCTGGAATACCTCAGCTTTGGGCTTAGGAATATGCCGTCCAAAGTCTCCGGGACTAAGACTCCCAGGAAGCAAAGGGGGTCTCCGTCGGGCTCTGAGGATCTTGGGCATGCTTTGACTGCATCAGTCTCCCCTGAAAAATCAGAGGTTGGTGCCCGTAGAGAACCCTCAGGAGTACCTGGTACTGTGGCTGTCCTCAGTTCACCTGCTCCTGTGTATGTAACAGAGGAGGTTTTTTCCTCAGCTCTGGGAGGACTGGAAGAGAGATTGACAACATTTATCGCTGCTTCCCTGTCAGAGGGAAAGCGCGCCCGATCTCCGTCTCCTCCCTCAGAGTACCTGTTAGCGGAGCAACAGTCCCATACAGGGATTGACCTACCTGAAGGGGATCAGGATGAGGTTGATTCTGTTCTAGAGGAATCAACAGTGGAAGAGCCATTTTCAGCATCACATGCTGAAAGATTATGGGTTCAGTCCCTGACTGATATGGTCCGATCAGCATTTAAAATGCCCCTTGCGGAACCATCAACCACTTCTGTCTCCTCGTTGGGGTCGCTAAAAGCTCCCCAGACTGTTTGTTCCTTTCCAATCCATCCTTTAATGGAAGGACTCATTTACCAGGATTGGGAACATCCTGATAAAATATTTACTCCCCCTAAGAGATTTCCGGGGGTCTATCCCATGGAGGATAAGTTCATCCGAAAATGGAGGGTGTCTACAGTGGACGCAGCCATCTCTTGTGTGAACAAATCACTGACATGTCCAGTAGATAATGTTCAAATGTTCAAGGACCCAATAGATAAAAAATTGGAGTCCTTATTAAAATCTGCTTTTACTACAGCAAGCTTGGTGACACAACCAGTAGTAGCAGCTATTGGGGTCTGCCAAGCGGTGAAGGATCAGTTAAAACAGGTCTTAAGGGACTTGCCGGATCAGCAGGCCCTTGCCCTAGCTGATCTGCCTAGAGCCTTATGCTTTGCGGTTGACGCCATCAAGGATTCAATCCATCAGGCCTCCCGCCTTACGCTGTCTGTAGTACATATGCGTAGGCTTCTATGGCTCAAGAACTGGTCTGCTGAAGCTCCCTGTAAAAAATTGCTGGTTGGCTTCCCATTTCATGGTGAACGCTTATTCGGGGAAGACCTGGACAAATATATCCAGAAAATTTCCAGCGGTAAAAGTACACTCTTGCCGGTTAAAAATTTAGAGGTCCCTCTTTTAAGAGGCCTGCCTCTCCAGTCCCTGGGACATCTGCTATGAAGCAGTTCCGACGGCCTCCTCGGTCAAATCCCGGGGGTAAGAATCAGGGACAATCACAGGGTAACAAAAAACCCTGGGTCAGGAGAGGTACAAAACCTCCCCCCAAGTCAAATTTATGAAGGGTTGCCCCCACTCAATCGGGTGGGGGGAAGACTTCAGTTGTTTGCAGAGACCTGGCGGGACACGATCAGAGACAGATGGGTGCTCTCCGCAGTAAGTCTGGGATACAAGCTGGAGTTAAAGGACTCTCCTCCTTCCCATTTTATGTGGTCAAAACGTGCCAAGCGATCCCCGGAAGAGAGGATCCCTCCTGTCGGCACTAGAACAACTATTGCTCCAAGGAGTAATTATGGAGGTTCCCCTGGAAGAATGCGGGTTCGGGTTTTACTCAAACCTCTTTACAGTCCCGAAGCCAAACGGGGACGTAAGGCCCATATTAAATCTAAAAGGGCTAAACAAATTCCTACATATCAGGACTTTCCGGATGGAGTCGATCCGATCGGTGGCCACTGCCCTACAAGGGGAGGAATGGTTAGCCTCGATCGACATCAAAGATGCTTATTTGCACATTCCCATCTTTCCAGTCCACCAAAAATTTCTACGCTTTGCAGTAGAAGGGCGCCATTTTCAGTTCAGAGCCTTACCCTTCGTTCTGGCCACAGCACCACGAGTGTTCACAAAAATTCTGGCCCTACTATTGGCCAATCTAAGAACACGAGGTGTGATGATAATGGCATATCTAGACGACTTGTTGCTGATGGACCACTCAGTGGAAAAACTAGAAATGGTTGTTCACGAGACAATCAAGTATCTGGAATCTCACGGTTGGATCATCAACCGAGACAAGTCAGCCCTAAAACCAGTCAAAAGTCTGGAATACTTGGGGCTAAGGCTGGATTCAGACCAGAGGAAGATTTTCTTGCCTCAAGAAAAAGTGTCTTCTTTGAGAGATTTGATCCACCTGGTGGGTACAAAAAGACAGCCGTCCATACGCCTGTGCATGAGGCTGCTGGGAAAAATGGTGGCATCATTCGAAGCGGTGCCCTACGGTCAATTCCATTCAAGGAATTTGCAAAGGGCCATACTGTCAGCCTGGAACAAAAAAATTCAGGCCCTAGACTTACCAATGTCCTTGTCCCCTTCCGTTCGCAAAAGCCTCCGTTGGTGGTTGGTTCCCCAGAATCTGAAAAAAGGGAAATCCTTCAGTCCGATTTCTTGGAAGGTGGTCACTACAGATGCCAGCCTTATAGGCTGGGGGGCAGTACTGGAGCAATGGTCTCTCCAGGGCAGATGGTCGGATGCAGAGAAGGCCCTGCCCATCAATCTCTTAGAGATACGAGCAGCCCGGTATGCCCTAGTAGCATGGACATCCAAACTCCAAGGGTCCCCTGTCAGAATTCAATCAGACAATGCCACGGCAGTGGCATATATCAATCATCAGGGGGGCACCGGGAGTCGTGCAGCCCAGAGGGAAGTAAATCGCATCCTGAAATGGGCAGAAAGATATGTCCCAGCCATATCCGTGGTCTTCATTCCAGGAGTGGAGAATTGGAAGGCGGACTTTCTAAGTCGCCAACAATTATGCCCAGGGGAATGGTCCCTTCACCCCGAGGTTTTCCGGGCAATATGTCAGCGTTGGGGAGCACCGGATGTAGATCTGCTAGCATCCAGATTCAACGCAAAGGTGGACAGATTTGTCTCTCGGACAAGGGATCCCCTAGCTTGCGGCTCGGATGCTCTAGTGTTCCCTTGGGATCAGTTCAAGCTGATATATGCATTTCCACCGCCACAATTGTTACCTCGATTACTCCGCAGAATCAGGGTAGAAAAGAAACCAGTGATTCTGGTGGCTCCAGCGTGGCCCCGAAGAGCATGGTACGCAGAGATTGTAAAAATGTCTGTGGGGAGTCCTTGGACCCTCCCACATCGTCCGGACCTGCTTTCACAAGGACCGATATACCACCCTTCCTTACTAGCCCTAGGTTTGACGGCCTGGCTATTAAAGCCCACATTCTAAAAAAGAGAGGTCTCTCTAATCCTGTGGTATCTACCATGATCAATGCCAGGAAGCCGGTATCCAGGCAGATTTACTATAGAATCTGGAAGGCGTACATCGCGTGGTGTGAGGCCAAGAAATGGCATCCACGTAAGTACGTAATAGGTAGGATTCTGGACTTCCTACAGTGGGCTGTAGATAGGAAGTTTGCCTTGAGTACTATCAAGGGTCAGATTTCGGCCTTGTCAATATTTTTTCAAAGGCCCCTGGCTTCGCATTCACTAGTCAAAACTTTTACACAAGGAGTGATGCGTATTAGCCCTCCGGTTAAAATTTCCATATGTCCATGGGACCTAAACCTGGTTCTATCGGTTCTACAGAAACAACCATTTGAACCATTACAGCACATTTCCTTGGTTCTTCTCACCAGGAAATTGATTTTTTTTTTAGTAGCCATATGTTCGGCTAAAAGAGTGTCGGAATTGGCCGCTATGTCCTGTAAGGAGCCATATCTGGTTATCCATAAGGACAGAGTAGTGTTACGTCCTCATCCAGCCTTTCTTCCTAAGGTGGTATCGAGGTTTCATTTGAACCAAGATGTGGTTCTTCCTTCCTTTTTCCCCAAACCGAGCCCGGTAGAGGAAAAGTTATTACATTCTTTGGATGTAGTAAGAGCAGTTAAAGCTTATCTAAAAGCCACTGCTCAGATTCGTAGAACGGATACTGTGTTTATTCTGCCGGAAGGCCCCAGAAAGGGTCAGGCAACGTCAAAATCTACTTTAGCCAAGTGGATTTGACAGGTCATAATGCAAGCCTATGGCTTGAGAAGGAGACCGCCTCCGTTCAAAGTTAGGGCGCACTCCACGAGCGCAGTTGGAACTTCATGGGCAGTGCATCACCAGGCCTCCCTGGCTCAAATCTGTAAGGCCGCAACATGGTCTTCAGTACACACGTTTACTAGGTTCTACCAGGTGGACATTAGAAGTCAGGAGGATGTCGCCTTTGGGCGCAGTGTGTTGCAGGCCGCAAAAGATCCTCATGTCTGATAGCGCCCAGCTTATGTATGGTGTATCCCCCCCCTCATTTGGCATTGCTTTGGGACGTCCCACATAGTAATGACTATGTCGCTCTGTGTCCCGTGATGTACGAGAAAGAAAATAGGATTTTTATAACAGCTTACCTGTAAAATCCTTTTCTTGGAGTACATCACGGGACACAGAGCTCCCACCCCTCTTTTGGGGACACTTATTGCTTTGCTACAAAACTGAGGTGCTCCCGGATGGGAGGGGCTTATATAGGGGAGGGTACTTCCGGTTTTGGAAGTTGCCAGTGCCAGCACCTGAAGGTATCTATATAACCCACATAGTAATGACTATGTCGCTCTGTGTCCCGTGATGTACTCCAAGAAAAGGATTTTACAGGTAAGCTGTTATAAAAATCCTATTTTTCTGACCTGCCGGGCTGCGTGCTCGGAGAAGGCTCTGGTATGGATCTTAGGGGAACCCCATGCCATTTTTTTTTGGTGTGGGTTCCCCTTAAGATCCATACCAGACCGAAGGGCCATGTATCGTCTTGGGTAGAACCTCAGGCAATTTTTTTTTTACATTTTCGCAGGGTTCCCCCTTCAAGATTCTCAGCACACAAGTTGCACCGCAAGTCGGATCATCTTGATCCGACTTCTGGTGCAACTTCTATTTAAATCAATGGGCTCCCATAGGGAACTATTGATTTTGCATAGAGACAGAGAAACCCGGGTGAAAGCTAGCGCGGCTTAACGTGCATTGAATTCAATGCAAAGCGCAGAAAAAAAATCGCGTTAACGCTGCTTTTTTCCTGGCGTCTGCACTAGCTTTACAGCCCGTTTTTTAAAACGTCCGTGGGTCCTAGATTGCCAGAGGAAGATGCAGCACAAGGAGCCAATCAGTTCTCTTTTTTATTTTGGACCCCTTTACACTAACACATACTGCTCAGGCAGGATTTTAATTTCTTGTTCCATTAGGCGATCAGATTACATATAAATAGTGCTTATGGAAGTATAAAAAAAAAACGAGTTCTAAAGTCACAGAATACACTTTCATTTTATAACATCAGCAATACAAAATGAGTTATGTTTGACAATGCAATATAACCTCTTTTGAAAAATGTCCTTTTATGTTGTGATTGTTGCCTGTCTGTTGGACATCTCTTTTCACAACTTCCCGGATTCCCTGCATGCTTTGCAGCTTCTCCTCTGTTCATTTCTTTGGTTTATATTTGTTGCATGAGATGTATTTTCTATACTGACTATACCTCCTAAAACTCCTCTTCTTCAGAATTTCCAGATATATACTGTACGTTGGATCCCTGCAGCAGTGCTGCCTAACCTCAGACTTCATCGGTCTTTAGTGGGAACATTGATTAGGGTAACAGCACTTACATCTACTAGCCAGTGGCGGCTGGTGCTCAGTATTTTGGGGGGGGGCGACAAACGCCACTAACCCCCCCCCCCCCCGCCCCCCCGGGGTAGATGCACATGAAGGCAGAGATTTCCCCCTCTCCGAGGCCGTTGCTTCTCCTCCCGGCCAAACAGTAAGTGGGTCTTGAGACCTGATTGGGTGGGAGTCCTAAGACTCTCAGCCAATCGGGTCTCAGGAAATTACTGGTTGGAAGTTATAACTTCAAACTTCAGTAACTTGTCTGTTAAGCCAGTGTTTCTCAACTCCAGTCCTCAAGGCACACCAACAGGTCATGTTTTCAGGCTTTCCATTATTTTGCACAGGTGATTTGATCAGTTTCACTGCCTTAGTAATTACCACAACTGTTTCCTCTGAGGGGAATTCCGAAAACATGACCTGTTGGGCGCCTTGAGGACTGGAGTTGAGAAACACTGCATTAAGCCACCTGCTTGAGTACAGTTTTTGAAAATATAGTAAATTACCTTAAAAACAATATATATTAATTATTTGTATATTACTGTAAAGCGCTGTGCAAACTGTTGGCGCTATATAAATCCTGTATAACAATAATAATACTCACTTATGGTAATTAACCCCTTGCCACCCAGGCCAATTCTGACACTTTTCTCCTACATGTAAAAATCATAATTTTTTTGCTAGAAAATGACCCAAAACCCTCAAATATTTTATATATATATATATATACACACACACAGCATCTCACAAAAGTGAGTACACCCCTCACATTTTTGTAAATATTTTATTATATCTTTTCATGTGACAACACTGAAGAAATGACACTTTGCTACAATGTAAAGTAGTGAGTGTACAGCTTATATAACAGTGTAAATTTGCTGTCCCCTCAAAATAACTGAAAACACAGCCATTAATGTCTAAACCGCTGGCAACTAAAGTGAGTACACCCCTAAGTAAAAATGTCCAATTTGGACTCAATTAGCCATTTTCCCTCCCCAAGACCCTAAAACTGAGATGCAGCATGGTGGCCAAGACCATACAGCGGTTTAACAGGACAGGTTTCACTCAGAAAAGGCCTTGTCATGGTCGACCAAAGAAGTTGAGTGCACGTGCTCACTGTCATGTCCAGAGGTTGTCTTTGGGAAATACACATATGAGTGCTACCAGCATTGCTGCAGAGGTTGAAGGGGTGGGGGGTCAGCCTGTGAGTGCTCAGACCATACGCTGCACACTGCATCAAATTGGATTGTATGGCTGTCATCCCAGAAGGAAGCCTCTTCTAAGGATGATGCACAAGAAAGCCCGCAAACAGTTTGCTGAAGACAAGCAGACTAAGGACATGGATTACTGGAACCATGTCCTGTGGTCTGATGAGACCAAGATAAACTTATTTGGTTCAGATGGTGTCAAGCGTATGTGGAGTACAAAGACAAATGTGTCTTGCCTACAGTCAAGCATGGTGGTGGGAGTGTCATGGTCTGGGGCTGCATGAGTGCTGCCGGCACTGGGGAGCTACAGTTCATTGAGGGAACCATGAATGCCAACATGTACTGTGACATACTGAAGCAGAGCTGATCCCCTCCCTTCAGAGACTGGGCCGCAGGGCAGTATTCCGACATAACGACCCCAAACACATCTCCAAGATGACCACTGCCTTGCTAAAAAAGCTGAGGGTAAAGGTGATGAACTGGGGAGATACAGTTCATTGGGAGAACCATGAATGTCAACATGTACTGTGACATACTGAAGCAGAGCACGATCCCCTCCCTTCAAAGACAGGGCGGCAGGGCAGTATTCCAGTATTTCAACATGATAACGACCCCAAACACAACTCCAAGATGACCACTGCCTTGCTAAAGAAGCTGAGGGTAAAGATGATGAACTGGCCAAGCATGTCTCTAGACCTAAACCCTATTAAGCATCTGTGGGGCATCCTCAAATGGAAGGTAGAGGAGCGCAAGGTGTCTATCATCTACCAGCTCTGTGATGTTATCATGGAGGAGTGGAAGAGGACACCAGTGACAACCTGTGAAGCTCTGGTGAACTCCATGCCCAAGAGGGTTAAGGCAGTGCTGGAAAATAATGGTGGCCACACAAAATATTGACACTTTGGGCCCAATTTGGACATTTTCACTTAGGGGTGTGCTCACTTTTGTTGCTAGCGGTTTAGACATTAATGGCTGTGTGTTCAGTTATTTTGAGGGGACAGCAAATTTACACTGTTATACAAGCTGTACACTCACTACTTTACATTGTAGCAAAGTGTAATTTCTTCAGTGTTGTCACATGAAAAGATGTAATAAAATATTTACAAAAATTTAAGTGGTGTACTCACTTTTGTGAGATACTGTGTATATATATATATATATATATATTTAGCAGACATCCTAGAAAATAAGATGGTGGTTTTTGCAACTTGTTATGTCACACGTTTTTTGCGCAGCAATTTTTCAAACGCAGTTTTTTTGGCAAGAAACTGTTTCATGAATAAAAAAACAGTGAATTTAGCCCGATTTTTTTGTATAATGTGAAAGATGATGTTATGCCAAGTAAATAGATACCTAACATGTCACACTTTAAAATTGCACACACTTGTGGAATGGCGCCAAACTTCAGTACTTAAAAATCTCCATAGGCGACACTGTCAATTTTTTTTACAGATTACATGCTTAGAGTTACAGAGGAGGTCTAGTGCTAGAATTATTGCTATTAACCTGTGTGTATCTGGCTCTGATACCATCCAGTGCTTCACCAGCCACTGACCTCACCACACGTCCCTGCTCTGACCAGTATAACTCTTTGCCCTCCTGTAATGGTCATAAAACAGGAACTCATGATAACTCATCAGGGATCACTGCATCCATCACCACCCCATCTCACTGCAGAGTAGCTTAGGAAACATACTCATTCAGGAACATCTACCAAAATGGAATTTCCTGATCTGACGTTGAACATTTTCACAACACATGCAGAAAAGGAGAAAATACCAAGAACTCATTTTTTTAGAACAGGCAAATATCTTGTAAAGCAGGAAGGAAAATGATAAGCAGTACCCACAGTAAACAATCAGAAGCCATTTTTCTCATAACTGTATTCTATTGTATGTTATAAGGCACTACACAATCATCCCTGGTGACTGGAGAATATAACGCCCTCAATGAACAATATATTATATTGGAGATTGCTGCTAATAGATTTGGCACAGAGTGATCCCCTAAAGCCCCTCTTAAACTGCCCCTTCCTTACTGTAATATAATACAGACCATAAGGCTTTATAATGTGCTTGTCAGTGTAAATATAGCACAAAGTTTGCTGAAGCACTGCAAATAATAAGCAATTGCCTTTTTTTATTTGTTCGATTTTTCTTTTTCATCTGCTGATCTCCTACGGCCTCTTTCATCTACTTCCTGTTTACATGAACTTGCTTCAGTATTAGGAGAGCAGAGGGCACGATCTGAGTGTAGTAAAATTATATATTTATTGTGGTGGAAATCAAATAGCAACTCACATGTAGACAGATAAAACGTCTGGTGATGGCCTTGTGGAGTGCACGGAGGCAGGTGAACTGGGTGCCGTGAATCAATACCCCACATTCCTACTTATAGATAAGATATGGAACAAAACCAAACAACACCTGCAATACAAGGGGTACACAAACTGGTCGCGTATCTGGAATAACCGAAACTATCCAGAACTTAACAAGCTACAAAACTTTTCCAATTGGTCAAGGAACGGAGTAAACTATATTCCACATTTATTTTGTGCGGGCATACTCCGAGACTTCCAATCCCTGCGCATGGAATTTAATCTGCCCAATACTTCGTTCTTCCAATACTTACAACTTAGACACGCTATCGTGGCGCAGGCTACGACCTCCACCTGGGAGCTTACTAGACCTGTGGTGCTTACACAACTAATTATGTCATCATCCAGGAAGGGACAAATTTATTCTATATATGGCTCCCTTCTTTGTCATGTCTCTAAGGCAATGACTCTGAACTGTAGAGCTGGATAGGGAGACGACATACAGCGTATTTCAGATGAGGAATGGAACACAGTTTTATACAATGTACTTAAGGTGTCACTATCCTCATCTCAAAAACGTACCCAGCTTTTCGTTATTCACCGCACATATCGTACACCTGAGAAGTTATATAAATGGCACAGAAGAGATGACCCACTCTGCCCCCGCTGTCTGGTTGATAGAAACTACAACGGTACTGGGCAGCAGTGATAACCACTATTAAAGCGGAGGTCCACCCGATATATATATTTTTTTAAAAGCCAGCAGCTACAAATACTGCAGCTGCTGACTTTTGAAAAAATGGACACTTACCTGTCCAGCGCGCCCGCAATGTCAGCAGACGAGAATGAGCAATCGCTCAGTCCTCGGATGCTTCCGCCGCCATCCTCGGTGAGGGAATCAGGAAGTGAAGCCTTGCGGCTTCACTGCACGGTTCCCTACTGCGCATGCACGAGTATCGCAGCGCCGTCACTGGTCCCCGCTCTCTCCCGGGAACAGTGTGTTTCTCAGAAGACAGCGGGGGGGTGACGCGAAGGGGCGGGACTCCCGCGGGAGTCAGAACCCAGAAGTGGTGCAAATACCTGTATTAGACAGGTATCTGCACCCCCCTCCCCCCTGAAAGGCGCCAAATGTGACACCGGAGGGGGGGGGGAGGGTTCAAAAAAGCGGAGGTTCACTTTTTGTGTGAACCTCTGCTTTAATAGCATATGGAAACTCAGACTTACAACTGACCTTAAACTTTGTCTCCTAGGCTGGCTAGATAAAGAACAATACACACCACACACATATATTGCCATCCTTAGGGTCCTAGGAAATGAATTGCTATAAAATGGCTATCTGCGATTTCCCCTACACACACAGAATGGATTGCATCCATAAATTACTCTCTTATTAGAGAAAAACTCACATACAAACACTGAGGTAGTCCGAGGAAATTTGAAAATATATGGGACCCCTGGCTGGACACTCCGGGCTTAGCTCCACTACGCCTGGTCCACAATAGAATCCTCGGGGGCAGAACCACTTCAGCCAATGCAACATCTTAGAACTCAGCACTGAGTGGAACTCACTAGAATAGAGAGAAGGAGAGAAACTACCACTGCATCCACATAGCTACCCCGGTTGGGAGCTGCTGTTAGGATGCTGGGCCCTGCGGGAGTTGTTTTCTACGTATTTTACCCAACGATTAATGTATGTTAATACTGCACATCACTCCCCACTGTTTAGGGGATGGTGGTACCCTGTTCTGTTCAGTGACCCTGCAAAGAGACCAAAGAACTACGTACCTTATTATGTTATCATATACTTATCTCTGAATGACGTGTAGTATTTATTACTGTATGAACAAATAACATATTAGACCGTACGTTCATTTCACATTGCTACTCATGTGTCCTCACCAACATTGGATTTGTTTTGTGTTGTGAAATGAAAAAAGTTTTGTTTTTTGTGTTTGTTTTCAATAAAAAATTATCTGATTTAAAAAAAAAAAAGACAGATAAAACACTTGCTCATTAACAGAATGGAGTCTCTGGTGGATAGTACTCAGCAGGCAACCACAGTCCAGACAGAGAGACACTAGGCTTGTTGGCTGGATGTATCTGTAAAGCTGAGGAGACACCAGAGGGCTCAAGACTAATGCCGCGTACACACGACCATTTTTCTCGTCGGGAAAAATTACATTTTTTCTCTTTGACGAGAAAAACGACCGTGTGTGGGCTTTTTGTCATTTTTCCAGACGAGAAAAACGGCATTAATCACGACGAGAAAAATTAGAACATGCTCTAATTTTTCTCGTCGTAATTCACTGCATTTTTTTCCGCGGCAGTTTTCCCATAGGGAAACATTGCCGGGGAGCCTACACACGGTCATTTTTCTCAACCAAGAAAAAAAATGTCGGGAAAACCGGCCGTGTGTAGGGGAACAAGCCGTTCCTTGTTTTTCCCGTCAATTTTCTCAACGGTGTTTTCACCGTCGAGAAAATAGATCGTGTGTACGCGGCATTAGTGCACCAATAGACAGTAACGGTAGGTGCATATAATTAGGCAACTCACATGAAAAAACAAGTCAAGAGCTTGTCACCCATCTGAGGCCTCACAAACAGCAAGCAAAGGCTGTATTCTTCTCCTGACGAAAAGGCCGAAAAACTGTGTCTCAAAGTATTTGTACAGACTTCCAGCAGCCTTCAGGGCAGCCCTCCCTGGTATTGGTCAGGGCTGTATAAATATTTATACTCTTATTTGCATTGCTCCACATCTATGTTCCAGAGGATTCTATTGCTCTCTGACTAGTGGAAGGCAAACCAGCAGCAGCTGAAACACAGAGCACACCTAACTAATTACATGCAGCTACACTAATTACAGTGAGCACAACTAAATTTACTTAACATAGCAATTGCAGCCACACAGAGTACAGTGAGACCAGCTAAATTTACCTAGCAAACAAGAATACAGCTCCACTGAACATAGTGAGCCAGCGCAAAATCTAAGTAATCCTGGCACCTATCTAGGAGGGTGCTACACTTCTAACTCCTGCAGCTCTGAACGTTCAGAGACAGGAAGAGGATGGGGCATTCCTACACAAAAGATTTCTACAGGCTCCAGCTGCCAGCACAACATGGGATATACTTCTCTATAGGTAAGTTAGCTCACTAAAGCTATAGAGAATGACATGCTTTTCAGTTGTTAAAGTGATTGTAAAGTCTCATTTTTTTTTTGCTATTAAAATTACAAACATGTTATACTTACCTGCTCTGTTGCAGTGGATTTACACAGATCAGCCTGCTCGGATCCTCCTCTTCTCGGGTGCCTCTTCTGTGCTCCTGGCCCCTCCCTCCTGTTGAGTGCCCCCACAGCCAACAGCTTGCTATGGGGGCACCTGAGCCGAGCTGCAGCTCCCTCTGTTCATTCAGACACGGAGCTGTGGTTTTGCCCCGCCCCTCTCTCTCCTGATTGGCCAACTGACTGATTGACAGCAGTGGGAGCAAATAGCGCCGCTGCTATGTCTCAGCCAATCAGGAGGGAGAGTCCCAGACGGTTGAGACACTCGTGGATATCGCTGGACAGAGATGGGTAAGTATAAGGGGGGCTGCTGAACAGAAAAGGTTCTTTATCTTAGAATGCATTAGGATAAAAAACCTTCTGACTTTACAATCCCTTTAGGCTGGGTTCACTCTAATGCGGCATACACACAATCGTTTTTCATGCCATTTTTTAACCGAGGTTTTTCTCGTCGTTTTTTTTCATGTTTCCTCTTAAGCCTGTCTTGCGTACACACGATCATTTTAAAAAACGTTCAAGCAAAGCACATTGACGTACAACACGTACGACGGCACTATAAAGGGGAAGTTCCATTCGAATGGTGCCAACCTTCATGTTAGTAAAGTTTGTTGAGCGACGATTCGCGCTTTTCAGCCTCCTGCTTTTCAGTCCGTTACAGCGTGACGAATGTGCTATCTCCATTACAAATGCTAGTTTTACCAGAACGTGCGCTCCCGTCTCATACTTGATTCTGAGCATGCACGTTTTTTTTCACCTCGTCAAAGCATACACACCATCGTTTTTCACGTCGTTAAAAAAAAACAACATGAAAAACGACGTGAAAAAATAGAGCATGTTCGAAATTTTTAATGCCCGTTTTTCACGTCGTTAAAAATGCTCTGGAGCATACACACGATCGGTTTTAATGCCCATTTTTAAAAATGGCATTTTTAACGGCATGAAAAACGATCGTGTGTATGGGGCATAAGGAATAGAGCAGCTCACAGCAGGGGTCCGGTGTGTCTCCATTCGCTGTTTCAGGTCCGATTTTAGCCTGAATTTTTGGCTGAAACAGACCAGAAAATGCACAGGACTCCATAGAGAGGCGGTCAAAATCTCCTGAAATGCGAATTAGATGTGGATAAACCCACATCCAATTCACACTGGTGTGAACCGAGCCTTATGCCGCGTACACACGATCGTGATTCAGGCGGTGAAAACACCGCCGTGAATCACGACATGAAATTAAATGAAAAACGAGGGAACGGCATTTTCCCCCACACACGACCGTTTTTCCCGTCATTTTTTTCTTTGTCGAGAAAAACGACCATCTGTGGGCTCCGCGGCAGTGTCTCCCTATGGGAAAACTGCCGCGGAAAAAAATGATGGAAAAAACGATGAGAAAATTTAGAACATGTTCTAATTTTTCTCGTCGTTTTTCCTGCCGTTTTTCTCAACGAGAAAAACGGCATAAAGCCCACAGACGATCGTTTTTCTCGGCGAAAAAAAAAAAGTCATTTTTCCCGACGGGAAAAATGATCGTGTGTACGCGACATTAAACGTCAGCTTAAAACCATAACTCCTTGTTATCATAATCACACCTTGCATTGCAAAACTAAACAGTCTAGGTTGGGATAGGCTTCATTATCCAATGTCTGACATTACACACCTAACCTTTTTCTTTTCCATAAAACTAAGGCTGAAATTATTAATGTGTCTCCACCATTCCCCTCTTGCAAAAATATATTTTCCTGTGTTTTGGCAGGCGTTTGTACCTCACACATTGCTAAACATTTTTTCTCCATTTAAAGGTTTTTAAAGACCCGGTTACAATCCTTAAAGGGCAAAAATTAGCAAAGAATGTGACTATGCAAGTTTCCTTTCTAAAATGTTATTGTTTAGCAAACTGGTTATTTTGTAACTATGGTTGTAAGACAAAATACAAGCCATGCAGTCACTAAAGTATAACTAAAGTCCAAACTTTTTTTTATTTAGCTTTGGATAGAGTGGAGAGGGATTAGGTCACCTGTCAGGTTTTTACTGCTGTTTATGTGCCCCTTGGGGAGATTCACCCTCTCTATGTGTCCTTTTTACCATTGTTATCAGGAGTGAAAGCGAGGCCCGGTTCACACCGATGTGATATGTGCTCCAACTTTGAGAGTACAAGTCACATCCCATTAAGTGCAATGGAACCGTTCTAATAGGAGCGACCTGAGTCGTTTTGACTTAGAAAAAGGTTCCTGCACTACTTTTGGTGTGACTTCGGCACAACTTGCATTGACTTCTGTTAAAGAAGTCATATGCCAGTCATGCCGGGATGTCGGCTTTGAAGTCGCGGCAGTGTGAACCAGGCCTGAAAGAAAATCCCACATTTTTGGGATTGTTACCAGAAAAGGAATAGAGGGGAAATCTTCCAATGGGGACATTAGTTCTGGTGACAACCTGAAATTTCCTCTCACCTCCTTCTTTGCCTATGGGACAGGCAGTAAGGCAAAATCTTCCAATGGGGACACAGATGGCAAAAAAACTGTCAGGTGTTATAACCCTAAAAAAAAACAAAAAAAAACTGTTTTGCCTTCAGTTCTACCTTAAAGCGGAGCTCCGCCGGAAAAAAAAATATTAAAAGCCAGCAGCTACAGCAGCTGCTGGCTTTTAATATTTGGACACTTACCTGTCCTGGAGTCCAGCGACGTCCGCAGCAGAGGACGAGCGATCGCTCGTCACTCTGCTGCTCCCTCCGCCATCCTCGCTGAGGGAACCAGGAAGTGAAGCCCTGCGGCTTCATGCCCGGTTACCTAAGGCGCACGCGCGAGTTGCGCTGCGCCGTTCTGATTCGTCCTCCTGTGTTCTGGGAGCCGAGTGTCTCCCAGAACACTACGGGAAGTCTGGGGGAAGTGACGTCACTCCCGCAGATTCCCGGAGAGAGGACTCCCGGATGTGGGTGAAAATACCTGTCTTAGACAGGTATCTTCACCCCCCTCCCCCCTGAAAGGTGTCAATTGTGACACCGGAGGGGGGGGGAGGGTTCCGATGAGAGGAGTGGAGCTCCACTTTAATAGGAATATGCTTTGATTTTAATGAAGACTCATTTTAATAATACATTGTCATTTGCTTAAGCTCATGCCGCGTACACACGACCATTTTTCTCGTCGGGAAAAATGAATTTTTTTTCTCTTTGACGAGAAAAACGACCATGTGTGGGCTTTTGATCATTTTTCCAGATGAGAAAAACTGAATTAATCACGACGAGAAAAATTAGAACATGCTCTAATTTTTCTCGACGTGATTCACTGCATTTTTTTCCGCGGCAGTTTTCCCATAGGGAAACACTGCCGGGGAGCCTACACACGGTCGTTTTCTCGACCCGGCCATGTGTAGGGGAACAAGCCGTTCCTCGTTTTTCCCGTCGATGTTCTCGACAGTGTTTTCACCTTCGAGAAAATCGATCGTGTGTACGCGGCGTTAGGCTTGTGTGAGTGTAACCAGGGTTTTTTTTTTATTTTTCATGTTTGCAACTTGTAATACAGGAGCAGAATCATGTACTCTTGGAATCATGTTTTTACTAAAAATATATAGAAGAATACATATCGGCCTAAACTGAGGATGAAATTTGTTCTTTTATATATATTTTGGGGGTATTATAGCAAAAAGTAAAAAATGTTGCTTTTTTTTCAAAATTGTAGCTCTTTTTATGTTTATAGCACAAAAAATAAAAACCGCAGAGATGATCAAATACCACCAAATACCACCAAAAGAAAGCTCTTTTTTGTGGGAAAAAAGGATGTCAATTTTGTTTGGGTACAGCGTTGCAGGACTGCGCAATTGTTAGTTAAATCGACGCAGTACTGTATCGCAAAAAATGGCCTGGTCATTAGGGGGCAAATCCTTCCAGGGCTAAAGCCTAGGTTCACACTGTAGAGACGCAGGAACCAGCACGAATACAGCGCTGGTTCCCCCATCGCATCTCTCCCGCAGGCAGTTCACACTGCCTTCTGCAAAATGCTGCGGTTGTCAATACAACGTTAATGACAGCCCCAGATCGGATTGCAGTGCGAACTGTGAATTCGCATAGGAATCGAATCGCATGGGTGAGAAAAAAGTCCCTGCACTATTTTCTACGGTATGGCTGAACTCGCATTGCACAGATATCGCATGCGATCGGCGCCGCAGTGCGGGTGCAAATCACATGCAATGTCTGTGTTCGCACAAGTGTGAACCCAGGCTTAGGCTCTATTCACACTTGTACGACTCCAATGTTGCGCTGACTTTGGAATGAAACTTTGACAGAACTTTGGATGGGTGCGACTTTGGCTTTGACCAGTGATCATGGACAACTGTTGCAATGTATAACATTCAGGCCTGACTTTCATGCAGCTTTTCAGTGTTAACATTGAAGTCTATGGCCCTCAAGTTGCATGCAAGTTGGACCAAAGTAAGAGCATGAACTACTTTGAAGTTGCTGCAACTTTAAGTCACACATATATGAATGATTATCATTGGAAAACATACGGAACGACTTTTCATGCAACTTTGATGTCCAAAGTTGCATGACAAGTCGCTCAAGTGTGAATAGAGCCTTACTGGAAAGCCAATTGCCGACTGAACAAAATAATGATGCAGCTGCAGCCATGATCATGGTAAAACCGCTTTCTGCCGAGACTGTATATATTTGGGCAGCAAGAGGTTAAAATCAGACCACGCAAAGCTCCTATTTCAGTATTGGTAGGAGGAGGGTGTGTTGGATCCCCCCACCCTCACATTTCTAGCAGCAAGCATTCACAGCTCCATTTAACAGTCTACTGACATACATTCATTTGTTTTACATTACAAAGAAGTGGAGTCCGATCCTTTTGGCCATTTTTCATTGTGACTGTAGTGGAGGGACATGGCAAGGACTACAACAAAAGATGATCATTTGTAGAGAGCCTGAAAGACGGAAGAGGCCAGAGGGTGGTTCATGTGACTGGTCTCCACCAACACCTGGATGAACTGGTTTTTCAAATCCAAACTCTTACCTTCAGCCTCTCACAATGGTACAGTCTTTTCTCCCGTACTGAAACTGCTTTCCCCAACTTCATTGCACACACTGAGCTTCTCACAGTGTGCAGTAAAAGCTGCAGCAAGTCAGATAGAGCCCACCTCATTTCTTGGCTGAAGGACAATCAGGCCTTTCCATCCCAACTCTACTGTCTTTGGCCTTCCTGGAGTTCAGTTACCGTAATCAAGGAGGCTCAGCCTCAACATGCGAGGGTCTACCTAGTAGTGGTGCACCGAAATGAAAATTTTGGTGCCGAAACCAAAAATTCAGGATGCACTGGGCCGAAACTGAAGTTTACATTTTATTTATAAATAATTGTAGTTTATTCCAACTTTTTAATTAAAATCATGAATTTAAATGAATATGAATTTGTCGGCCATTATCGGCATCTTTTTGAAGCGGTGTTAAAATTCCTGCTTGCTGCATTTTTTATGCATATTTGCTCAGTAAAAAAAAAAGTACCAAAAACACACCTCCCCATTGAAAAAGCATCAAAAATGCACCTGTGTTGCGTTTGATGCATTTTTTGATCCACATGACCTATGAAAAACACACCATAAACAAGGTAAAATCGCAGCAAGATTGCAGGCATTTTTAGAAGCCATAATCTGAACTTCGGCACAACGCTGAAAACCCTATTTTTAGCCGATAATTGTCGGCAGCCAAAATGCCGATGCATCAGTGTCATCTAGGGCAGCCTGCCTGAAGTGCCCAACTCCTCTAGACAGGCCCATCAAGGCATTTTGACATTTGCAAAACTCCTCTCAAAAGCTGGCCCGCTGTGCTTGCATCAGGGCTGAGGGTGTCTGAGAGAAGTACTAAAGCAGGGAACTGTGATGTTTTCAGAAATCTATGTACAGCAACTTGCTGGTTCCTTCCACCAGCCACGATCTGCCTGCATTGCACAGAAAAGCACAGAGACCCATTGATGACATCACCGGGTCTAAAACAAAGTTATGTAATTGAAACAAATGTTATATTTAGCATGATAACGAGGGTGAAAAAGAGGAACCAGGAAATGCAAAATATAAAGCAAATAAAATGTCAGCGGTAATATACCCAATATGACATAATGTGTGAGAGAATGTGGATGAACACTCAGATCTAAGTCCAATCACCTAAGCAAACCTCTGTTTTCCCGTATTCAGGAACAGGCACAACATGCCCAATAAATATATGATTTTGCTTCTCTTCCATCTTGTTGTCCAATGATGCAAGCTGGTTATTTCATGCTTCTTTGCAGCAATAAAAGCTAGGATAAGCAATGCAGCATGAACCGCAAAGATCAATATTCTGAAGGTTCATGTTAAATATTTTGCTTGACATCAAAATAGGAAAACCCAAAGTGCTGGTATCCTCGATTCCTATCTGAGAAATTCAGTATCTTCCAATATAATTCCTTTGATCAATATGTTTGCTGTGCAGAAAAAATGATCAGAATTTCACACCCCAATGATACAATTTGCCTTTGAAACATGAGTCAGAGCTGGCTGTGGGAATTCAGTCTGTCAAAGTCATTAACAAAGTGTAGAATCCATAGGAAGTCTCCGGTGAGGGTTGCAGCCGGTAACTATGGAAAAACAAATCTGTAACCAGCTTGTTTGTACAGGACATTTTAAAAATTCTACAGAAAGTAGAACTAGGGCCAAACTGTTTTTTCCCCCATTTTATATAGTGTAAGGAGGGTTAAAACCCCGGTCAGGTTTTTTTTTTGCCATCTGTGTCCCATTTAGGAGATGAACCTTCACATCCTTTCCCATAACCACAGGAAGTAGGAGAAAATCCCTGGTTGTCACCAGAACTAGTGTCCCCATTGGAAGATTTCCCCTCTATTACTGTTCTGGGAACAACCCAAAAACTTAGGGGAGGTTTGTTTTACTTTCGGTGATCACTGTAAAAATAGGGTGAATCTCCCTAACGTGGGCACAGACTGCCATAAAAACCTGACAGGTGTTCTAATCCCTCTGTATGCAAAATAAATAAATAAATGTTTTGCCTTTAGTTATACTTTAACCCCTTTCCCACCGAACGCATGCATACATACATGTGGCCTCAGGAAAGTGGGTCTTTATCTGTGGGGTCACATACATACATTATCGTGTTTGTACTGAGAGTGCACGGCACAGCACGGGGACCGAGCTGTCATGGGAACTGGGAGCGCCGGTTTCCGATCACCTGATTGCTATGAAAGCCTATGATTGATCACCATGACAGCCAGTCACTGTATTTTTTTTTCTCTTCTTGAATGGAGAAATGATACATTGTATCCTTTTCTCCTTACTAGAGGAGAAAATGAAAAAAAGAAGAAAAAGCTGTTTAACCACTTCAATATAGGGCACCATCACTCCCTTGCTGCCAAGGCCAATTTTCAGCGCTGTCACACTTTGTATGACAATTGCGCAGTCATGCAACGCTGTACCCAAATATTTTTTTTATAATTTCTTCCTACAAATAGAGTTTTCGGTTGGTGGCATTTAATCAACGCTGGGTTTTTTATTTATTGAAAAAAAAAAAAAAGGCCAAAAACGTAGCAAAGAAAACACTGGTCGACCGTGATTGTCACGCTGCACGCCCCCCCAGGCACGCAAGAGCAGTGACACTGGGGCAACATCATATGAAGTTGCCCCAGAATGAGAGAGGACCCCACCCGCCACCATTTTACTATATGCCGGGCGGTAGATAAAAAAAAAAAAGATAAAATAGCTAGATCAAGGTTTAGGTCATTGTCAGGGTTAGAGTAAAAGGTCATGCTCAGTCAAAGTCAGGGTCAAAAGTAGAGAGCCAGTGTATTTTAGGTAGGATTAAAGAAAATAATAAAAGCAATTTAGTATCAGTGTATTTTAGGGAAGACAAGAAAAAAAAAAAAAGAAGCAAAAATGTGCACCATTGTTTCTGGACCCTACTATTGGTACAACACCACAAATAAACACATATGTGGTATCGCTGCGATCATTTGAAACAGGTGGTAGATCATGGCCATGGCAGGAAATACACAACTAAATTGTAAAAAATATTTACTAATTTTGAGCAAGTTTTTCTTTTAATAATAAAAAAATAAAAATAAAATCAGGATATTCATTATACTTTCCTTTCAAATGAAAGTCCAATTTGTACATTTGTTTGTACAATTTACACTAGTGATGATATGTAGAGTTTTACTAAACACGTCAAAGTTTCCAAACTGTTCAGGCGTTAAAGGGGGTTGTAAAGGTTCGTTTTTTATTTTCTAAATAGGTTCCTTTAAGCTAGTGCATTGTTGGTTCACTTACCTTTTCCTTCAATTTCCCTTCTAAATGTTTTTTTTCTTTGTGTGAATTTCTCACTTCCTGTTCCTCCTCACTAAACTGTTCTGACTGACTAAACACGGCTCGGATGATGGTGTGAAGTTCAGTGAGGAGAAACAGGAAGTGAGAAATTCAGACAAAGAAAAAAAACATTTAGAAGGTAAATCAAAAGAAAAAAGGTAAGTGAACCAACAATGCACTAGCTTAAAGGAACCTATTTAGAAAATAAAAAAACAAACCTTTACAACCCCTTTAAGATTTGTTCACCATCTGTCATGAAAGGTGAAAACATGATAAAATAAATAATATTTTTTTTTAACTTATTAAAAAAGAAAATAGCATATTTTTCCCAAATTCCATCTTAACATAATGAATGGCATGCAAAATACATGAAGGGAAACCAATGCTTATCTCCTTTTGAAAAGGTTAGTTGCCTGTCTGTCTCTGGAAAGCACTGAACAAGTATGTAGTAAGTAAATCCAGCACACTTGTTCCGAGGCAGTGACGTAACAAAGCCATTTAATCATTGTGACAGCCGGGAAAGAGGTATTCTCAGAAGTAGTCCACAATCCATTCGTTGATGTACTCCCTTCAGTTCCTGTAGTAGAAATCTAGAAAACTGTGTCTGGTCCGTTCTCAAAGCAATTGTTCACTTTCAATACTCCCCCTGTGTTGGTTCTCTTCTGCAGAAAGAACATTTTTTCCATGTTTCCCCCATTCACTCTCTATGTACAGGTGGTAGGGGTCATTTTTGGACTCCTGCTTTCTGGATCTGGTATATGCCAGTATAAGCCCCCCTGCCAGGCAGGCATAGAAGATCATAATTAGCAGGATATACAAGTATGCATCATCATTTTCATGATCTTCACTTGAAGAACTCGTTCTATTGGCCCGCTCCAGCTGCTGAAGGATTTTTGTCAGGAGCTTCTTCAGAGTTGATGTATCACTGCAGTTAAGATCCATAACGAAACTTCTCCTTGGCCAAAAAATAGGCAATTGTGGGAAAACCCTTCAAAACCACGTTTGCAGAGATGTAGAAAGTCACATTACCAGAGGCACGTCCACATCTAGATTGTTCCTCTCCTCACCACAAATCCCCTGTGAAATACGAAGGAGAAAATCAGTGTCATTTCAATGTGTCTCCTACTATAATATGCAATCTACCATAACATCATCAGTATATAACACATGCACACTAATAATATGAAGATTAAAGTGGAGCTCCAACCAAAGCATTTCTGGTTTTGGGTGAAGTACAGAAGTGATAATGTCACCCTTGTATCCGTCTTTGCCTTGCTCCTCCACTGTCATCTGTCACAGCACAGTATTTTAAAAAGGTATGGGGAAGCATGTGACCTTCTCCTCCAGCTCTTCCCAGAATGCAGTATTCAGATCTGAGTGGCCAATCGCCAAAACGGAGGGGAGAAACTCATGAACTCTGTGCAAACTCCAGAACTGATAAACACAGAGCGTACATAGACAGTAGACTCAGGGCTCTTCTTACGAGGGGCTGCAAATAGGATGGGCATTTGTTTTTTATTGAGGCACTTTGGGAAAATACCACATTGAGCCCACTAGATGGCCCTGACAATCATAAGAGATAGTAAAATTTCAAACAATACTGGGGTCAATCGTTGAGCCTGTGCAAATGCTCAAGACATCCGCTTGGTGATTTCGATTTTTTTCTATACATAGACCCCTAAGTGTATAAATTCCAAACAAACAAAACTTTTACAGACTGTTCGGTGGCTCTATATCAAAGGCTGCTTTCACACTGCCTTTTTATGCATTTCCAGTATCTTTTACCAAGCATGCACCTGTGAAACGTGGACATGATACTCAAAAAAAAAAAAGGCACCAAAAATGCAACACAGGTGTGGTTTTTTATGCATTTTTACCACATTTTCTATTCATTGCAATGGCTGCCTGCATTTTTGTTGCAGTTCTGAAAACCACACCAAAGATGCAGCACGTAGGACTTTTCAAAATGTACTGCACTGATTTGAGGGTTTGCGTTTTTAGCACAGTAAAAATGCATTAGTGTGAAAGCAGCCTATACACTACTGCTGCATAAACGTACAGGTTTTAAAAATAAAGTAAAAAATTCTTAAGTCTTGGTGTACACAGCGCTACCAAATCTCAAATTTGACAACCAAGCAGATAAAGCTCCTCTCTTGATTGCTCAAAGAATAGGTTCTCTCATCTAAGGTCCCTTTCACATGAACAGTTTGATTGGGTTTTCCAGGCAGACCCTCCATTCTACTCTATGGACCAGCGGGTATAAACGGACTTGTGTCCGCTTACATCCAATCCGTTCCGATCAGCTAAAAACAGACGGATGGGGTCCATTCCCCATCCGACTAGCAGGTTGGATGGCAGTCAGATGTAAACGGACAGGGGGTCTGTTTCCATCCGACTGCCCATAGAGGAGAATGGACGGTGTTTGTTTCCGCTCTGCATAAGCAAAGCACACGTGGCAGAAGCGTAACTAGAACCTTCAGGTCCCAGTGCAAGAAACCATGGAGGGCCCCCATGACCCCCGGCCAAGGCCCTTCTTACTGATCCTGGGGCCCGAGGGCAGCACATAGAGGAACAAATCCCCTCCATTTCTTTCCTGCAGCCGCTGAAGGCCTATTGGAGGGAGAGGAGGAGAAGCAGGCTTTAACCTCCCTAGCGGTAATCCCGAGCGTGACTCGGGGTTGTTTTTTAATGCTAGGATCGGTAACCCCGAGTCACGCTCGGGGTAGACATTGCAGAGCCCGCAGCAGAGTTTCCTTACTTTCTCCTGGCGATCCAGCGATGATGTCCTCTGCTGTGATCGCCAGCGAGATCTCCGGCGAGTGTCGGCACTTTCGACCCCATCTGACTTCCTAGTTCCGTTCCCTGCGAGCCGCAGCGGCGCATGGGAGCGGAACTGGGCGGCAAATTCAAAAAGGTAAACACATAGTATACATAGAGTATACTGTAATCTTACAGATTACAGTACTGTATGTAATAATTACACACCCCCTTGGTCCCTAGTGGTCTGCCCAGTGTCCTGCATGCACTTTTATATAATAAAAATCGTTCTTTCTGCCTGGAAACTGGAGATTGTCCATAGCAACCAAAAAGTGTCCCTTTATGTCAAAAGTGGTTTTAGACCAACTAGAAAGCAGCGATAATAAATTAGAATCACTCGCAGAATTGAGCGATAGCGATTTGTGGGGAAATTCGTCATCAAACACTAAATCTAATGACAGCGACAATTCTGCAACTGAGCAAATTTCAGTGTTTTTGATTTGATTACATTATTGAATAATTTTTATTATAATTAGATTACTATTTTTTATAATTATTTATAGTTATTTATTATATTATAATTTATAATTTTGTGTTTCATATTTATCATACCCGGGATGTTTACTAGACTCTGGTTTGCTTAGGTTTAAGTAAGTAATTACTAAGAATCGCAGGCCTATAATACATAACACCAAATTTTCATGCAAAATAATTGTACCGCTTTTGGTACATAATTCCAGAAAGAATCATACCGCCAGGGAGGTTAAGCGGCTGCAGGAGAAAATTTTGATTTCTTCCTCTATGTGCTGCCCCCCCCCCCCCCCAATCCAGGTTTACAGGAGCAACACATGGGCTATTGCAATTGCGACCCTTGTAGTTACACCCCTGGGATGAGTGGCAGTGGTTGTGGCATGGGATAAGTGGTAGTGGTGGTGGGGGGTTGGATGGGATGTGATGAGTGGCAGTGGTGGTAGGGGGGGATGGGATCAGTGGCAGTTGTGAGGGGGGCATGGGATCAGTGGCAAGGGTGGTGGTTGGGGGGGTATAGGATGGGATGAGTGGTAGGGGGAGATTGGATGGGATAAGTGGCAGAGGTGGTGGGGGGATGGGGTCAGTGGCAAGGATGGTGGTTGGGGGACGGGATCAGTGGCGGTGGGATGGGATCAGTGGCAGCGGTGAGGCGGGATAGAATCAGCGGCAGGGGGATGGGATCAGTGGCATTGTGGTGGTGTGGAGGGGGGGGGGGGAGAGGGATCAGTGGCAGTGGATGTGTTGGGGGGGATCAGTGGCAGTGGCGGGGGGGGGGGTAGGAGCAGGGGGAGGGGGTAGGATCAGTGGCAGGGGGGGGGTCAGTGGCAGTGGGGGGGGGATCAGTGGCAGTGGTGGGGGGGAGGGATCAGTGGCAGTGGTGGGGGGAGGGATCAGTGGCAGTGGTGGGGGGAGGGGGGTGGGATCGGTGGCAGTGGTGTGGAATGGGATTGTGTCAGTGGTGTGGGATCATTGGCAGTGGTGGGGGGGGGTGTTGGTGGGATCAGTGGCAGTGGTGGGGGGGGGGATGGGATCAGTGGCAGTGGTGGGTGGGGATCAGTGGCAGTGCTGATATTGAGGGATGGGATCAGTGTCACTCACTTGCAGATCACTCGGTTCCCCCTCCTTGCTTGGTCTCAATGTATCTTCAGTTTCTTTCCTGCATCTCTAGTAACTCCTATCCCGACATGGGGTCTCCTCACACAGTGGAGACCTCATCCCCCTTCACTCTACTGGCCCTGGTTAGCTTATTTTCTCTTTGTCTCCTGACAAGGCATCTCTCTACCCTACTGAACTCAATGGGGGGGCAGAGAGGATGGGCGGGGCCCGTGTGCCTGTGAGTGCGAGCGGAGAGGATGGGCGGGGCCCGTATGCCTGTGAGTGAGGGCGGAGAGGATGGGCGGGGCCCGTATGCCTGTGAGTGAGGGCGGAGAGGATGGGTAGGGACTGTGTGCCTGAATGCACGTCAACTGAACAGTGTACTATCTTCTGGGCGGCGGCAGGCCCCCCTACAGTGGCGGAACTCCAGGGCCCTGTCGCAAGTGCGACTGCTGCAACCCTGGTAGTTCAGCCACTGAGACACAGACCAGCCATCCGCCTGCTCAGTGGGCAGATTCCCTGCTGAGTTGGTAGAGTCCACCCCATGTGAATGGGGCCAAATACAACACATGTTCTTTTATACAATTGTTTCACCTTGGTAACACTTTTGCAATAATGTATAAGAATAATGTTTTAAAGAGAGAGAAAGTAAATCACTGCCTCTTTTTTTTTTTTTCTTTTTCCTGACCTGGAAGGCAAAGACATAATGTGCTAGTATGCATCACATACTAGCACATTATATGACACTTACCAGCAAACGAAAGCCCTCGTTGTCACCGCTGGTGGCCGCATCCATCTACGCCCGTCTTCCTTCCGGGTCCGCGGACTCTGGCTGTGTGACAGCGTAACGTCACTCACACACGCGGGAGCCGCCAGTCACGGCACAGGGCTACAGGGCTCTGAAGAAACTACATGGGCGGCCATTCCTTCAGGGCGCATGCACCAATGATGTAATTGGCTGCATATACAGTAAATGTACGATGCACATTTAGGAGATATTTAGAGTACCTTAAGGCAGGGCCTTTTTTCAACTGGAACTTGGTTCTTGGTTTTCTGGTTCAGGCTCTCTGCCTACCACTATCACTTGTAAACACAGAAGTCACCTACAGTGGAGGTACCAGAGCCGGCTGGGTGCTTCAGCTTAATACAGCAACAAAAGTAAGATATGTGGACGATAGTGGAGCTTTTAAGGAAGCCCCCCTTCCTGGATAGGTCAGAGCTAAAGATGGGTGAAAGTGGGATGTGGATGGGGGATGCAGAGGTAAGCGCTCTCGGAAAGAAGGCTGAACTCTGCACTCTCTTTGTAGTGCACCTCCAAACTCTACATGTAATGCACTCCTGGTGTTTAATGCCCCTTAAGACCCTTCCACTGTTAGTGAAATTTAACCACACTATTAACCCACTATGTGATGAGGTTTGGAGGGGGTTTCGGGGGGATCGTGATTGAGTTCCTGCACCTATTTTCTGAGAAAAAAAGCCCTGCCTATAGGTAAGCCTTCTCATAGCCTTACCTATAGGTAAAAACAATCAAATC
Organism: Rana muscosa; assembly: GCA_029206835.1. Lineage (NCBI taxonomy): Eukaryota > Metazoa > Chordata > Amphibia > Anura > Ranidae > Rana > Rana muscosa. Next base: position 157,349,457 of record CM055125.1, on the reverse strand, counting down.
AAATAATCCATGGAAGTTTACTTCCTCTTTACTAAGATCAGCACAAATCCTTACTCTCATCCCTTCTACTAGACCTGGACCAGGTGCGCCGTCCCAAAATGCTTGGTCTCCTACCTGGCCATTTCACATCACTGCATTGTGCCGCAGTGCCCTGAAAAAACCTACGGCGTGCGCTACTTTTTTATTTTTCATTCAGATTTTATGTTTGAAGACTTTTATAACAAATACAATTTTAAAAAATAACAGACCTAAAAAAGAAAAAAGAAAAACAGCAGCAGCAATACAGTTAGTTCTGTACCGTCATTCTTCCAGAAAAAAACAAAGATATTCAGAAATATCCAACACAAATATTCCACAGCAACCAGGATGCTATATATATATATATATATATATATATATATATATATATATATATATATACATACACACACACACACACACACACATATACATATATATATATATATATATATATACACACACACACATATACATATATACACATATCGATTATCAGTGCGGCTGATATTCACTTTTTTAGAAGTATCGGTCAAAAGACTGACCGATACTACTTCAAGGGATTTTAGAGGCACCAGCTGCAGGCATCACCCCGGTACCATTCTTTAGAGCGGACGGTCCGCTTTATTGTAATAACAACCGATGCAGCTCAGCTGTTGTTACAAGCAATGGGAGGGGATGTTGCCCCCCCCCCCTCCGCCGCTCGCCCGGGTGCTCCCATTCCATCGGGAGGCCTGAGCAACCAGCCGGCACCATCCACTGGTTGGCCGAAGACCCGAACAAAGCCAATGCTTCGTTCAGGTCTCGGATCTAGTAATCCGGAAGCGATGTCATGACATCACTTCCTGGATTACTGGCATCTTTAAGGCGTCAGTTTAAAAAAAATAAAGTATTCAAAAATGCAGATCTTGACGTTTTGAATACTTTGAAGTGCAGAGGAGGGATTTGGGGTCTTATAGACCCTCGATCTCTCCATAAAGAGTACCTGTCACATGCCTATTACTGTCACAAGGGATGTTTACATTCCTTGTGACAGCAATAACAGTGATAAAAAACACAAAAAATGTAAAAATGACAGAGTAAATTTTTTTTTTCAATGTACAAAATAGTCAAAAAATATTGGCCGAAATATCGGTATCGTATCGGCACCGAAAAAACAATATCGGTCGATCCCTACTGTAAACCAGCCCCAAGTCTGTCTTCCACCGCACTAAACATTTTCAATCCATTTGATGTGCCTGGAGCCTCAAGTTAGGAGAACTGCAACACCCAGCAAGTCTTTCTGTATAAACTCCAAACCACCCTACGGGGCTGGAATGAAAAAAATCCGAACGTACTTACAGTCAGTCTTGGTGCATGCACTGATATGCAGCGCACACCACTACACATGTATGGCGTGACCAGGACACTATCGGCACTTTTTTCTCTTATCGCCAAAATGCCGAAAGCACCATTTACAGCTGATATGTTTCTGCCGCCAACATTTTGGTGCATGTCTAGTATCATAGTAGTTCATTGTTTCATCCTGGCAGTGTGTAGCCGCCTGACTGTACAAGGTACGCAAAACAGCTTACACTGACAGTCCGCAGGAGTCCTGCATGGCACTCACAATCTGCTGATCACGGGTCCAATGCTTTGCAGACTCCTAGTAAAAAAATAAAATAAATGCACATTTTTTACCTGCAAAAAAAAAAGATGTGCATTTATTTTTTATTTACAAAGGTGAACTTATTCTTTAAATCATTGAAAAGATGTACCGTATTTATCGGCGTATAACACGCACTTTTTTCCCCTTAAAATCAGGGGAAAATCGTGGGTGCGTGTTATACGCAGATCCCCGCTGATCTGAGCGAGCAGACCCGAGAAGTACACTCGGCTTTACTCGGCTCTCGCTGTCACGCCCACCTCCACTGATTGCGAGCGCCGCTGACATACAGAAAGCCGAGTGTACTTTGGCTAGTCTCGGCTCCTCTCGCAGTCCTGCCCCTGACTGTGAGCAGAGCTGAGTCTAGCCAAAGTACACTCGGCTTTCTGTATGTCAGCGGCGCTCGCAATCAGTGGAGGTGGGCGTGACAGCGAGAGCCGAGTAAAGCCGAGTGTACTTCGGCTTTGTGTATCTCGGCTCCGCTCACTCCTCTCGCAATCAGTGGAGGTGGGCGGGACTGTGAGCAGAGCCGAGTCTAGCCGAAGTACACTCGGCTTTCTGTATCTCGGCTCTGCTCACAGTAGGAAATCTGCGCCAAATTTAAATCAGGCCAGGGCAAGGCTGCAAATTCAAAGGCACTGGGCAAGGCTGCAGATGGACACTGGGCAAGGCTGCAATGATGGACATTTAAATGTAAGTTTTTTTCCTTAAAATTCCCTCCTAAACTTGGGGTGCGTGTTATACGCCGATAAATACGGTATTCCTTCGATTTTGAGAAAAACTGATCACATTCATTGAAATTTATCTGAGCGGTATGGAAGAAAAGTCTGATGACATGAAAGTAGATAATTGGATATGAACACAAAGTGTGTCACTGAACGATCAGACAGAAAATCCACCCACAATACAATCATATAAACACCTTCCATGTATGGCCAACACAACGCTGGATAGCAATAAGACCAGAAATCTCTTCTGATCCTTTATTACTACACTGGACCTGGACTCTAATATCCCTGCTGTGTGTCATCGGGGGGCTCAGATCCCACCAATCATCCCTGACTCAGGGAAGGCTTTGTACTGAACATGGACTTTTCACCATGTGAGCCTTTCTCCTCATTGTTACATCATTGTATAGGACTCCATCCCACCAATCACATGTGAGGAGGCAGCTACTGAATACCCAGTCCCCCCCACAGACATCTATAGAATACTATGATGGGAACCGGCTCAATCCGGAGCTCCAGGATGCAATAAAATGCCATCCGCCGAGCCGAGTACAGCTGTCTGACATACCAACAGGAGTCCAGACAACATGTATTCCCATCAGCTTCCCGACAAGCAGCTGCCAGAGGAGCCTTACTGGGAGATCATAGACTGCGGGACAACATGCCCGTCGCCCCGCATACTCCGTGCCTGTATACTCTGCGCCCATCGCCCTGCATACTCTGTGCCCGTATACTCTGCGCTTATCACCCCGTATACTCTGCACCCAACCCCCCTGTATACTCTGTGCCTGCATGCTCTGCGCCCGTCTCCCTGCATACTCTGCGCCCGTCGCCCCGTATACTCTGCGCCCGTCGCCCCGTATACTCTGCGCCCGTCGCCCCGTATACTCTGCGCCCGTCGCCCCGTATACTCTGCGCCCGTCGCCCCGTATACTCTGCGCCCGTCGCCCCGTATACTCTGCGCCCGTCGCCCCGTATACTCTGCGCCCGTCGCCCCGTATACTCTGCGCCCGTCGCCCCGTATACTCTGCGCCCGTCGCCCCGTATACTCTGCGCCCGTCGCCCCGTATACTCTGCGCCCGTCGCCCCGTATACTCTGCGCCCGTCGCCCCGTATACTCTGCGCCCATCGCCCCGTATACTCTGCGCCCATCGCCCCGTATACTCTGCGCCCATCACCACGTATACTCTGCGCCCATCACCACGTATACTCTGCGCCCATCACCCCGTATACTCTGCGCTTATCACCCCGTATACTCTGCGCTTATCACCCCGTATACTCTGCGCTTATCACCCCGTATACTCTGCGCTTATCACCCCGTATACTCTGCGCTTATCACCCCGTATACTCTGCGCTTATCACCCCGTATACTCTGCGCTTATCACCCCGTATACTCTGCGCTTATCACCCCGTATACTCTGCGCTTATCACCCCGTATACTCTGCGCTTATCACCCCGTATACTCTGCGCTTATCACCCCGTATACTCTGCGCTTATCACCCCGTATACTCTGCGCTTATCACCACGTATACTCTGCGCTTATCACCCCGTATACTCTGCGCTTATCACCCCGTATACTCTGCGCTTATCACCCCGTATACTCTGCGCTTATCACCACGTATACTCTGCGCCCATCACCCCGTATACTCTGCGCCCATCACCCCGTATACTCTGCGCCCATCACCCCGTATACTCTGCGCCCATCACCCCGTATACTCTGCGCCCATCACCCCGTATACTCTGCGCTTATCACCCCGTATACTCTGCGCCCATCACCTCGTATTCTTTGCGCCCATCACCCCTTATTCTTTGCGCCCATCACCCCATATTCTTTGCGCCCATCACCCCTTATTCTCTGCACCTGTCGCCCTGTATACTCTGTGCCCATCACCCCCCAGAATCCATACATCACCATACCATCTTCCTTCATACAATCCTATCATTGTTCCTCTCACCGCTCTGCACTCACAAGTCTCCATCCGATTCCAACAAGCGCAGCATTCACACTGACTCCGGAGTGTGAGGAGGGGCGGGGCGGGGCGGGGAGGGGGTGACCACACCTCCTGTACAGGGGGCGGATTACTGGGGGGTCCTGTCTGGCTGGGTCACGTGGTCTCCGGGGAGGGGAGGGGAGGGGACTTGTTGGGACGAGTCTGAGCTGTGGGATCGCACGCGAGGAGAAGGAGGGGCAGGGAGGAATGATTACTGAACACCGGGCTGTGTTGTGGGAGTGACGATGAGAGATGAGGGACAGATGTGTCTTTCCAGCTGAAGATTTGTATCTTTTGGGATGAAGGAACACATGTCCGCATTCCCTGCAGAGGTTGCTTCTGTTCCAAATCCCCCCTTCCCCCCAGGCTCCATTCACACTAATGTATGTGATGCTATTTCCAGTGCTACTATGTAGTGTGACTTGCTTGCAGCAATGGTCCAAATCGCATGACAAGTCGCACCCTATTTTCACTTTTATATACGCCGCGATTGTTAGAGCGAGAGCAATAATTCTAGCACTAGACCTTCTCTGTAACTCTAAACATGTAAACTTTAAAGAATTTTAAAGCATCGCCTATGGAGATTTTTAAGTCTTTAAGATTGGTGCTATTCCACGAGCGTGCGCAATTTTAAAGCATGACATGTTGGGTATCTATTTACTTGGCGTAAGAGAAGTGTCAGAATTGGCCTGGGTGGTAAGGGGTTAATTACCATAAGTAAGGCTTCATGTACACGGAACGTTTTTACAACCTCTCCTAAACAATTTAACTTGACAGGTACTAACCGACGTTTAAAACTATGATTTTGCCGCGTTTCCATGCGCAACTGCTTCTAAACGTCCGTTTACCAGCAGCAGTGTACATGAGGCCTAAGTAATATACAAAAAAATATTATATATTGTTGTTAACCACCTCTGTTTTTCAGACTCAGTGTTTACACGTTAAAAACTATTTTTTTTGCTAGAAAATTATAGAACCCCCAAACATTATACTTATTTTTTTCTAACACCCTAGAGAATAAAATGGCGGTCATTGCAATACTTTTTGTCACACCGTATTTGCGCAGCGGTCTTACAAGCGCACTTTTTTTGGAAAAAATTCACTTTTCAATTTTTTTTTATATTGTAAAAGATAATGTTACGCCGAGTAAATTGATACCCAACATGTCACTCTTCAAAATTGCGCCCACCTATGGAATGGCGTCAAACTTTGAACCTTAAAAATCTTCATAGGCGACGTTTAAAAAATTCTACAGGTTGCATGTTTTGAGTTACAGAGGAGGTCTAGGGCTAGAATTATTGCTCACACTCTAACGATCGCGGCGATACCTCACATGTGTGGTTTGAACTCCCAAATGGTCCAGGGCTGAAGCGGTTATATAAGACCTCAGATCTCATATTTAGACTAAAATGCAATAAAACATAAAAAAAAAAAAAAAAATGAAAAAAAAAATTGCCCTTTAAGAGGTATGGGCGGAAGTGACATTTTGACGTCGCTTCTGCCCTGCTATGGTATGGAGATGGGTGGGGGCCATCTTGCCCTCACTCGTATCCATACCTAGCCATGGATAGGACCCGATCGCCTCCGGTAAGCGGCTCTGATAGGACCCGAACGGCCTTGGTAAGCGGCGGGAGGGGAGGGCCCCTCTCCCGCCGCCGAAAACAGTGATCTTGCGGCGAATCCGCCGGAGAGACCACCATTATCGTAGGAGTAGGGGGAATTAAGCTACCTACTCCCCACATTTGGGGTCTCTGTGACCCCAGGTTGCCGAGCTACGACCCTCGATCGTTTTTTTTTTTTACGTTTTATGCACGTCCCTGATATATATACATATATATATATATATATATATATATACACATATATATACACACACACATATGTGCTTTTGGGTGCACACCCTGATGCAATAGGCTGTGCACACCTATGGTCACACAAGTTATTGTGTGACCATTCTCAACTTCTTTAGTAAATCTGAGTCCGTGGCAAACTAAACACAAGCTTCGTGCACACTAGGCATTTTTTTATTATCTTCCTTTATAGGATAAAATATATAGAAATACAGTATAAATGTAGCATCTCAAGGTTCCACATGAAGGAAGGGATTATGCAGTACATTCATACAAATGGCAGAATGGTAATGCAAATACAATAATTGTTTATAGTTTGCCGAACATCTGAAACCAATAATATTTATACAATCTGATTCACAGTATCAGAAAACAAGGAACATATCCATTTAATGACCATGGATTGAATTTGTCAAAAGGAAGACTAGTCAAAAATGGAAAAATACAAAATAGTTAAAGAATATATAAATAATAATTTTAAAAGAAAGGGAAATTAAAGCTGGATACACACTGTACAACTTTTGTTGTTCAATTTCCTTCAGACCCCATTCACACAGGGGCGACTCGTCAGGCGTCTCAGCCGCCTGACGAGTCGCGTCCCATTCTGTACAATGGAACCGTTCTAAGCGGAGCGACTGAAGTCGCTCCGACTTAGAAAAAGGTTCCTGTACTACTTCAAGACGACTTCAAGGAGACTTCCATTGACTTCAATACAGAAGTCATTTTGGAAGTCTGAAGTCTCCTTTGAAGTCGTCTGCAGATCGCCCAGCACAGTCGCGGCACAAGTCGTGCCGCCCCTGTGTGAATGGGCTCTTACCTTTAATTATGTAGTACAAGGGCCGGCCTGATTACATAAAAAATTTAAAGTGTTTAGGTTTGACCTCATATTATATGGTTTTGGTAAATCTAAAGAAAATCATATAATGTGTGTCCAGCTTAACAAAAAAGTAAAAAATTCAAAAAAAGGAATAAGGTGTTAGGAACAAATAATTAGCGAGCAACCAGAATGTCAATTATCATAATTCAATGACTGGTAATGCCTTACCCTCATCAGAGTACTTAAAGGAGCACTAAAGCTTCCTTTTTTTTTCCCCAAAAATAACAAACATGTTATACTTACCTCCACTGTGCAGCTCGTTTTGCACACAGTGGCCCCGATCCTGGTCTTCTGGGGTCCCTCGGCGGCTGTCTTGGCTCCTCCCCGCAAGGACTCCACACCATAATGCGAGTGAGCTCGCATGGTGTGGAGTGATTGCGGGCGCGCTCCCGTGATACAGCGGCGGCCATAGCCGCCGACTGTATCACTCGGCGCCGCCCCCCGCGCGCCGCGTCATTGGATGTGATTGAGACAGCAGCGCCAGCCAATGGCTGCGCTGCTTTCAATCCATCCAGTGTAGCCAATCGGCGGCCAGGCTGAAAAACGAAGAGGATGACGGGGACGAGCGTAGGACTTTCGAGGGGCCAGGTAAGTAAAACGGGGGCTCGGGGGGGCGGTATTGTCGAATGTTTTTTCACCTTAATGCATAGGATGCATTAAGGTGAAAAAACATGTAACTTTACTACTCCTTTAAAGCGGAGCTCCACCCTAAAGTGGAACTTCCGCTCATCGGAACCCTCCCCCCTGAAAGGTGTGAAATGTGACACCGGATGAGACAGGTTTTTTCACTCACTTCCGGGAGTCCTCTCTGCGGGTATTCTGCGGGTAGTACGTCACTTCCTGCAGAATACCCGTTGTGTTCTGGGAAACACTAGGCTCCCAGAACACAACGGGGACCAGTGAGAACGGCGCAGCGTGACTCGCGCATGCGCCGTAGGGAACCGGGCAGTGAAGCCGCAAGGCTTTACTTCCTGGTTCCCTCACCGAGGATGGCGGTGGGGGCAGCAGAGTGACGAGCGATTGCTCGTCTTCTGCTGCCGACGTCGCTGGACTCCAGGACAGGTAAGTGTCCTAATATTAAATGTCAGCAGCTGTAGTATTTGTAGCTGCTGGCTGTTAATATTTTTTTTCGGCGGAGCTCCGCTTTAAAAGTATTCCAATGGAACCATGTTTTAATATAATCTTCAAATTACGGTAGTTGTGTTGGGAGAGGACCAGGTCTTCCATATTGTGAATGTCTTCAACCTTTGACAACCACAGCAATAGACTGAGTGGATGTGGATCTTTCCATTTTAAGGAAATACAGGACTTTGCTGCATTGATCAGATGTCTAAAGCCCCGTACACACAATCGGTTTAACTGATGAAAACCGTCCGATGGATGGTTTTCATCAGACCAACCGATCGTGTATGGTACCCATCAGTCTTTTTTCCATCGGATGGAAAAAATAGAACTTGTTTTAAAATTTTCCGATGGATAAAAAACCGATGGGAATTTCCGATCGTCTATGGGCAAGTCCATCGGTTCAAAAACCCACGCATGCTCAGACTGAATTAGGAGACAGGAGCGCTCGTTCTTGTAAAACTAGCGTTCCTAATGGAGAGAGCACATTCGTCATTCTGCAAGTTATTGCTTCGTTTAATGCAGCGCATGTTTTTTTGCTTTCGAACTGTCTTTAAAATGTCATTTTGGCAGCAGAACTTTCTCCTGAGTTCTGACAAATGTATGTCTTTCTTTTTTCTAGTGATCTTAGGAATAATTAGTAAAATTCTTCAAGGCCGACCTCCCAAATTACACCTTTTTTTTTTTGACTCTTAAAATTTGTTGTGCATTTTTTGGTGTGTCAATTTCTCAGAACAACATAATATTTAATTTTTGAAAAATCATGGAGGTTGGTGTCCCTTGTTCTTAATTACACATTGTATTTATGCAATCTTATTGCTACTTCTCAATAAACACATCAGGCATGTAGGTTGGCTGAAATCAAATTTCCCTTTATTTCGGAAAAAAACAAATCAAAAACCGAAGGGCAACTATTCCCAAATTAGCAGAGAATATAAAGTCATTAGATCCCAAATGCAGACCTGACTATGATCAATAATAAAATCAACAACAGCATGAAATCAGGAGCAGCAGCCAAAGACATACATCATCCCAAGCTGTGGTACTCCATCAACCTTCAATTTCTGGATGAGCAGCTCGAGGCCAGGGAATCACCTCCTGCTCTTCCTTGTAGCCTTCCTTCCACGCCTCTCTGCAGCGTTCTCTCCACGGCCCCGTCCACGCACCCTTGCAGGCTGGGCCACTGTGGGTGGTGATGTGGCAGGAGGAGGAGGAGAAGGAGGAGAGGGATTGGGCTGATGTGAGATATGGGTGGCCTCAGTCAGCTGTCCCCTCGCCCCCATGTGTACGGCCGTGTAGATAAGGTGCTCACAAAGGGCCCGTTGTCCCGCCTCCATTCTCAGCAGCTTATCTGAGAGATAGGTGCTAAACCCCTCCGTAGGGTTGAGGGGGGCCCTCATAATGGCAGCAGCCTCCTGAATTATCTTTAGTGACTCCTCCTCCACTTGTGTCATCCGCCGTTGTTTTGGCGGTCTGACGTGGAGGGGAGCCACTTGGGAGACGGTGCTGCCACTAGGCCTGGGGACCTGCTGAGTCCCACTGGGCCCTGCCTCCTCCTGCCTGTCACACTCCTGACCCTCTTCCTCCTGGCTTGCCTCATCCTGTTTATAAAATAAAATGTAAATTTCTATTATTTGAGGAATCAATCACACACAATTTTGATCTCATTACTGGTTTATTTTGGAGGGGGGGGGTGGGATCATTTATGGCTAATCAAAACAGTTAAACTCCATATTACTTAGTGGACAATAATTAGCATCAAAAATACTATACCGGGCTGAAGATGTGAAGATCTGGCTCTTCTAGCTCGGGAGGCTCCTCCTCCGCCTCTGCAGGGGTGGAGGGAAGGGTGGAAGGAACGGTGGAGGGAAGGGTGGAAGGAACGCTGGAGGGAAGGGTGGAAGGAAGGGTTGAGGGAAGGCTGGAAATAGATTCCCTGGCCTCGATCTGGTCATCCAGAAATTGAAGATGTCTGTAGTACCACAGCTTGGGCTTTACTACATCGTCGGCTGCTGCTCCTGATCTCTTGGACTGGCGCACTTCCTTGAATTTTTTTTTATAAGAATTGCGCAGGTTGTTGATTTTATTATTGATCATAGTGTAGTCTGCATCTGGGATCCATGGCTTCATATCCTCGGCTAATTTGGTAATAGTTCCCCGTCGTACATCACTTTTGTGATACGCAGGGTGTTTGAGCTCCCAAAGGTTGCGCTGTTCCTTATACTTTTCAATAAAAACAAGCATCACCTCCGGCTCTCTTAGTTTATGCAACTATTAGGATCAGCAAGTACAAAAAAAAAAAGGATCAGAATTGATTCTCCTCAACTTATCACAATATTGCCCTTTACAATCATGACCCATTAATATGCCACTGCAGGCCCGAGTTCCCTTCTTACCTTAGTTCACTTCGTGGGTTCACTTCCGGTCGTCCTTACTCCGCGCATCCCTAATAACTTCTTTCCCCTTTTTATACCCTGCGCATGCGTGTAACTCCGCCCTCATCGCCCGCCCATGACGGACTTTTTCTGCATTTCCCCGCCCCTTAACGATCGGCGCACAGTGTGAGACGGCGACATGTCGCAGACACAGGTGGCTTCTTTAATTGAAATTACCGACGAGGAAAGCCCGGAGGCAGAAACGTCCCGATCCTGTAAAAAAAGATACAAGGCGACTAATATGTCTTTTTCTGAGATGGTGGAGATGGTGGACATTCTGCGGAGGAAGGATTACGACGGCAAGCATGGCCCATACGACACCCCTAATCTCCGGAAGTCACAAATTATGGAGAAAGTTGCGAAGACTCTCTATAAAAAATATGGGGTCAGGAGATCCAAGGAACAACTCCGTAAAAGGTGGTCAGACCTCAAGATCAGGGAGCCGGAGCAGTATAGGAAGCTTCTAAAAAGCATAGAAAAAAGTAAGTATATTTTACTGTGTTCTTTCACATTGTAATATGTATTCTTCCATGTTTTGCACCATGTGCTTGGCTTGACTGGGTTCACATTTTGAAATCTCATCTTTTAGGTTAAGTGGAGAGTCCACTTATTTGCCCAATGTTTTGACCAATAACTTGCTGCTCTTCCCCCAAACATGTTTGGCACATATCCACGTAAACTACATGTGGGCATGCCTCATTTTACTTCAACAATGTTTATCTACACATTGTTGGATAGATGATGTGTTGTAAGGAAATTTAGAATGTGACTGAAAGAATAAACTGTATTCTGGGTAAAGGAGATGACACTCCAGCAGTTGTGTACTTTTTTTTGTTCTTGATTAAGATACTATACTCTGGGCCACATGACCAAATTTATTAACAGTGTGACACACAGGTGGTCCAGTGGATAGCTTGGTGGTTATCCAAGTGTATTTGTGAATGTCCTCAAAAATAACATGTTGCTTTGTTGAGTTTGCAAGATTACATATGTTCATGTTGGAACTCAGGGCCAAATATCAATTGTACCCCACTTCAAAACATTGAGGATCCCTTTTCAGGCCTTAAAAAAGTCTGTGTGCTAAAGTATACATTTTGTTGTAAATTCCCATAGGGGAGAGGAGACTGGGAGGACACCATGCTCAGGAGACGAGTAACCCAACACCACAGAAACTCCCCGAAGCTCCCAAAGCAGACCAAGATCAGCAGGTTCAGGAAGCGGAGGTGGAGGAAGCGGAGGTGGAGGAAGGAGAGGTGGAGGAAGGAGAGGTGGAGGAAGGAGAGGTGGAGGAAGGAGAGGTGGAGGAAGGAGAGGTGGAGGAAGGAGAGGTGGAGGAAGGAGAGGTGGAGGAAGGAGAGGTGGAGGAAGGAGAGGTGGAGGAAGGAGAGGTGGAGGAAGGAGAGGTGGAGGAAGGAGAGGTGGAGCTTATCAGCACAACAGGTCAGTGTCTGTCACCACAACTTCAAGGTAAATACAGATGTAGGACTGCCTAGTGTAAAACCTTTTTTTTGTTTTAGGGACTGAACGTGGGGGTGTGTCAGGAAGTCTAAATCCGCCATTCTCGAGTGCCAGCGCCAAAATAACCATTCAGGAAATCATGGAATGCAGTAGCGAAATGGACATTATGAGAAAGAGAATGATTGTGATTGAGCAAAAATATAAAAACATGATAGATATTTTGGGGAGAATAGTGTGAACCCCCCCCCCTTTTTGTGTTTTTTGTTATGCGTCTGAAATTATCTCAGGGATTTCCAACATCCCAAATGTGAAGATGCACACACTGAAGACTCAACATGTGCTATCTGCCGTCACAGGATATCTATGTCCCTGTTTTGGGGATGCAACCTCTTCCTCCCTCCTCAAGTAGGTGAGAGGAAGGGTTTACATCCCCAAAGCACGACCATTGATCCCCCATGATGGCAGATAGCACATGTTTACCCTAGCCATGGGATCTTGTTGAAGATACCCATTTGAGCCCCAAAAGAAAGTGTTTGTTAACATTTGGGATGGATCAGGGGTACCATCACCCCATCTCCAGTTGGTATTTTTCACAGTGTTATTTTATTACTTTTTCAGACTAAAAAAAATGGCTTACGACCCATGCATGTTTCTGCAAAAAAAGCCGCACAGAAAAATAAAAGGCTAGTATTTCTAAAAACCACAAAAAAAATGCGGTGCAAACAATAAAAACATTTGGGAAGTCTAAAAAAGGTGTGCCTTGCTCTTTCTATGCTCAAGAGCAGTTCTGAAGATGCAAAAACCGTGTTTTTCGCTCTGAGTTTTCAGGCTATTTACTAAGGACAATTACACTTGGCACTACTAGAACCTGGGAGACACATAAACCCAAAATACAAGAATGACAACACAAGTTTGTAGGAATTCCATGATTTTTTTTATTTTTAAAAGGTTAAATACTTGGTCAGATGTGGTCTGGCATTGCGATGGCCCCCCTACCCGTGAAGTACTCTACATATTTCTGACGTACTTCACGGGCACTTTGGGGGGCCAAGCCAGTACGAGCAGTGCTGAGGCTGGTCAGATTAATCAGTTCAGATGGACCGGCTGTAAGGTACCTGTGATAGGTAGTGTCCGAAGTGGAACTTGTGTGCTGAGGATTCAGGCGAAAACGTAGTCAGGCAGATTAGGTTGGCAACAGATCAGGCAAAATGGTACACGATCGAAATCCAGAGAGTGGTCAGGCAGGCAAAGGTCATACACGAGCTGGCAGTGAAGTACAAAATCAGCAGGCTGGAGAGTAGTCAGGAATTCAGGCAGAAGTTCAACACGAAAATCAGGATCAAAAAGCAGTCACAACACCCAGGGAGCTATTCCACACAAACGGGCGCTGAGAGATAGCATCACTTCCTTTTTAAGGGCTGCTTTGATTGAAAATTGTCCACAGCTGGCAGTAGGTGGGGCTAGTGAGTCCAAGGTAATGTTTAATACTGAGAGGACATTTCCAAAAGTCTAGATCTGCTCAGTAGCGCAACAGGTAAGGCTGCAGCTTTGGGACCAGGAAGGTCCCGGTTCAAATACACCCAGGTACATGACAGGGTCCCCTCCCCAGTGGACCCCTCCGGGGGCCTAGCGGGGCTTAGTGGGAAAGGAGGCATGGAAGTCTCGAATAAGAGAAGGGGCATGCAGATCTTTGGCTGGAACCCAGGAAAGGTCTGTGACATGATATCCCTTCCAATGAACCAGATACCGAAGGCCACGACCCTGTCTTCTAGAATCAAGAATCTTGGAGACTTCAAACTCATTTTGTCCATCAACAAGAACAGGAGGAGGTAGCTGTTGCGTTCTGGAGTAGCGATTGAAAATTGCTTTTTTGAGGAGGGAAACGTGGAACACAGGATGAATCCGGAGAGAGGAGGGTAATTTCAACCGATAGGAGACTGGCCCGACTCGAGCAATAATTCTGTAAGGACCAATGAATCGAGGGCCCAATTTGGTAGAAGGTTGTTTCAGTCTCACATATTTGGTTGATAGCCAAACTCTGCCCCCCACCACATATGGAGGTATATGGCGTCTTCGTTTGTTGGAAAAAAGTGCATACTTGCCTGCTGACTTCCGTAGTAATAAGCAAATCTTTTTCCAATGTAGCAGAATATTTTTAACCCGCTGATCTGCTGCTGGTACACCAGAAGAGGGCTGAAGTAGGGGAAAAGTCTGAGGGTGATAGCCTAGGGCTGCGTAGAATGGTGTGGTATGAAGAGCACTGTGCCAACGGGAATTAATGGCGAACTCAGCTAAAGGCAAATACTCAGACCAGTTGGAGTGTAAGGCATTGACATAATGTCGAAGATAGGTTTCTAGGGTCTGGTTCATGCGTTCGGTTTGACCATCTGTTTGAGGGTGATGTGAGGTAGAGAGTGAAAGCGTTACTCCCAGTTTCTTGCAGAACGCTCTCCAGAATCGGGAAACAAACAGGGATCCGCGGTCTGAGACGACATTGGTAGGTATGCCATGATATCTCACAATATGGGAAAGGAAGAGAGTAGACAGTGCTTCCGCTGTAGGTAATCCCGGGAGCGGCACAAAATGAGACATTTTTGAAAAGCGATCCACTATGACCCATATAGCAGTCATGCCCTCGGACTTGGGTAAGTCTGTAATGAAGTCCATAGTCAAATGGGTCCAAGGCTGACGAGGTGCTGAAAGTGGTTGTAACAGTCCAGTAGGTAATGTACGGGGTACTTTATTAGCAGCACAAGTTGGACAGGCAGCCACATAGTCAGTAACATCCCTTTTCATATGAGGCCACCAGACATGACGCTGCAAGGTCTTAAGAGTGATGGTGACACCAGGATGACCAGATAAAACACCATCATGTGCCCAGAGGAGTACAGGTTTTCTGAGGCTAGGGGCTACGAACAGGCGACCTGGTGGTATCTTCAAGCCTTGGGGAACACAATTCTGGGTTTCTTGTAACTGTTGGGAAAGAGCCGTAGAGATCTGTGCGACAATTTTGTGAGGTGGGATTATATACTGCTCGGTAGGTTGGTCTTCTTCAGAGGTAGCAAACTGTCTGGAAAGAGCATCGGCTTTCTTGTTTTTATGCCCAGGAACATAAGAAAGAACAAAATTAAAATGGGAGAAAAACAGAGCCCATCGAGCCTGACGTGAGTTCAAACGTCTTGCAGTCTGAAGGTACAGTAGGTTTTTATGGTCAGTGAGGATAAAAAAAGGTTTGGGAGCCCCTTCCAGAAGATGTCGCCATTCAGACAATGCCAATTTGATGGCCAGTAGTTCTCGATTCCCAACATCGTAATTCATCTCCGCAGAAGAAAACTTTCTAGAAAAAAATGCTACTGGATGGATTCTACCAGACTTAGGCTGTCTCTGGGAGAGCACGGCACCTGCTCCTACCTCAGAGGCATCAACCTCAACTATGTACTGGAGATCGGGATTTGGATGCTGAAGAATTGGAGCTTTGCTGAACCTGTCTTTTAATTGCTGGAAAGCCGATTCTGCTTCTGAGGACCATACCTTGCAATTTGTACCTTTCTTAGTCATAGCAGTAAGGGGGGCCGCAATGGAGGCAAAACCTTTGATGAAGCGTCTGTAGTAATTTGCGAACCCTAGAAAGCTTTGGAGCCCTCTTAAAGTGGCCGGTTGGGGCATTGCAAGACAGCGGAAAGTTTTTGAGGGTCCATTTGGAAACCGACAGCACTTATAATGTATCCAAGGAAAGGAATACGGCTTTGATGGAAACTGCATTTCTCAATCTTCGCGTAAAGATGGTTTTCTCTCAGTCGTTGCAATACCTGCTTTACATGCGAGATGTGCTCTAGATGAGTCTTGGAAAAGATTAAAATGTCGTCCAAGTAGATGATCACAAAACTGTTGCTGAAATCATGAAAAATTTCATTCATGAAACGTTGGAAGACAGCAGGGGCGTTACACAACCCAAATGGCATAACCAGATATTCAAAATGTCCATTACGAGTGTTGAATGCTGTCTTCCACTCGTCCCCGTCTTTAATTCGAATTAGATTATAAGCCCCTCGTAGGTTTAGCTTGGAGAAGATAACAGCCCCCTTAAGTACATCAAACAGTTCAAGAATGAGAGGCAAAGGGTAGGAGTCTTTTACAGTGATTTGATTTAACCCTCGATAGTCTATGCATGGTCGAAGACCCCCATCTTTTTTTTCAACAAAGAAAAAACCTGTCCCTACTGGAGAAGAAGAGGGTCGGATAAAACCTCTTTCCAAGTTGTCTTTTACGTATTCCTCCATGGATTTTTGTTCAGGCAAAGACAGGGGATAGGTCCTTCCTTTGGGAAGAGGTGCTCCAGGAATCAATTTAATTGCACAGTCAAAAGAACGATGTGGAGGTAAAACCTCTGCCTTTTGCTTGCAAAATCCGTCTGCAAACGCATGGTATTCATGAGGCAAGGTAGGTGGGACGGCCACGGAAGCCAACATACAAGCAGGAAGTCTTTTGGGTTGAGACAAACAGTTTGAATGACAGAACGACCCCCAAGAGGTTAGTTCTCCATTTTCCCAATCAAAAGAAGGGTTATGTTGTTGTAACCATGGGTAACCAAGGATAACAGGCAGAAGTGGAGAATCAATAAGAGACAAGACAACTTCCTCTTTGTGGAGTACGCCTACCTGAAGGGTGATTGTCATAGTCTCAAATTTTACAATGCCATCTCCCAAGGGTTGTCCATTCACGGTGGTAATGTTCAGGGGTCTAGATTTTGGAACAAATGGGATATTATTTTTTTTAGCAAAAGTGTAGTCCAAGAATATGCCAGCAGCTCCAGAATCCACAAAAGCCTCACAGGAGACAAGTTTAGAGGGTAAATGGATAATTGCAGGAATGGTAATCTTGGTCTTGGAGGATATACCTGTAAGGTCTAAGCCAGCTCCTCCAACACTGGTTAGACCCTGCCTTTTACTGGACGGGAAGGGCAGACAGATAATAAATGTCCTTTAAGTCCACAGTATAGGCATAGGCCCAATGCACGCCTCCTTTGTTTCTCAGACTCAGTTAGGTGGAGACGGCTTACATCCATGGGTTCCACAGGTGTCTGGGGTTCAACTGAGATTTCAGGTTCTGGCTGAGGTGGTGCTTGGAAGTTAGGGGCCAAACGGTAGACTGGCCGAGGAAACTTGCGAGTTCTAAGTCTCTCTTGGCACCTTTCATGATACCGGACATCCAGACGAACACAGAGCTCTATGAATTTCTCTAGGTCTTCTGGGGAATCCTTATAGACTAATTCGTCTTTGATGCGATCTGCAAGACCTTTTCGGAAGGCTGCACGTAATGCCCTTGAGTCCCAAGTAGTCTCAGCAGCAAGGGTACGAAACTCAATAGCATATTGTGCCACAGACCTGGTGCCTTGTTGCATGTCCAAGAGTGAGTACTCAGCTGCAGAAGCTCTATCTGGCTTGTCAAATACAGTCTGGAGAGAAGCCAGAAATTTGTCAGCGTCTTGCAGCACAGGATCATTGCGTTCCAGATAAGGAGAGACCCAGGCCAGGGCCTTCCCCTTTAACAAGGAAATTACAAAAGTCACTTTGGCAGAAGAAGTGCTAAAGGTCCCAGGGTTGTTGCGGAAATGCAAACGGCAAACATTTAAAAAGCCTCTGCAGTCCTCAGTATCACCACCAAATTTGTCAGGCATAGGAAGTTTGGGTGGTACAGAAGAGGTGGGTTGGATCGTAGCAGGAGTAGGATCCAGAGTCTGGACCATTGCAGAGGAAGCAGGCAAACAAGATTTAAGCATAGTACAAAGTTCATCTAACTTGGCGTCCAGGGAAGAAAGATGCTGTTCATGAGCTCCAATCAATTGTCCCTGACGTGAAATCGCCTTAACAATCTCAGCAGGGTCCACTGTCATTGTGGCCCGTTTGTAATGTAAGGTACCTGTGATAGGTAGTGTCCGAAGTGGAACTTGTGTGCTGAGGATTCAGGCGAAAACGTAGTCAGGCAGATTAGGTTGGCAACAGATCAGGCAAAATGGTACACGATCGAAATCCAGAGAGTGGTCAGGCAGGCAAAGGTCATACACGAGCTGGCAGTGAAGTACAAAATCAGCAGGCTGGAGAGTAGTCAGGAATTCAGGCAGAAGTTCAACACGAAAATCAGGATCAAAAAGCAGTCACAACACCCAGGGAGCTATTCCACACAAACGGGCGCTGAGAGATAGCATCACTTCCTTTTTAAGGGCTGCTTTGATTGAAAATTGTCCACAGCTGGCAGTAGGTGGGGCTAGTGAGTCCAAGGTAATGTTTAATACTGAGAGGACATTTCCAAAAGTCTAGATCTGCTCAGTAGCGCAACAGGTAAGGCTGCAGCTTTGCGACCAGGAAGGTCCCGGTTCAAATACACCCAGGTACATGACACCGGCCTCAGGCCCAAACGATCATACATAATTGGTTGCAAATTTGCGTAGAAAATTGTGCAATATGCAGCAGCAGTAGACGATGTGGTTCAGTTTATAATCCGCCAAATGTATCGCTGTCTGGAACAGGCGGAACCGGCTGGCCATTATCCCGAAGGCATTCTCCACAACTCTCCGGGCTCTGGTCAGCCGGTAATTAAAAACCCTCCTCTCCGGGGTGAGGGTGCGTTGGGGAAACGGCCGCATCAGGTGTGGTCCTAGTCCAAAAGCCTCATCCGCAATGAAAACAAACGGGAGCCCTTCAACGTTCTCTGCATCTGGAGGCAGTGCAAGACCCCCAGCCTGCAGACGGTGAGCGAACTCCGTCTCCGCAAATGATCCGCCATCGGACATCCAGCCATTCTTCCCCACGTCCACATACAGGAACTCGTACCGTGCTGACACCACCGCCATTAACACTATGCTATTAAAACCTTTATAGTTGAAATAGTATGACCCCGAACGGGGGTGGCGGCACTATGTGGACGTGCTTCCCATCAATTGCCCCTCCGAAGTTGGGGAAATCCCACCGCTGGGCAAATTGGGAGGCCACAGTCAGCCATTCCTGTGGTGTGCTAGGGAACTGTGGAGTCAAACAAAAAGAAGACATTAGTACGGTTTATGGTTACAGTACAAGCAGATTACACACAAAAACATTGTTGAGTAACATTATTATTTAAGGGAGTTTTTCCTACCAATAAACAAAGGCCCACTTAGCAGATGCCTCACCCCCGCTGAGTGGACATTCTAAAATAATCTAAGGGGGGGGGGGGCTAAGGTGATTGTGGGGGATCCCAAAAAAGGCTCTACCACTCTGCTGAGCTTGATTGAGAACTACTAATTTTTTAACATCTTTAGGGGGGGAGGGACGGTTGTCAAACTACGAGGGCAATGACCCCCCAAAAATGAAAAGGAAAATAGAAGGCTAGCTGGGTTTGCGCCCACGATAGCATGCTGGAGAGGTTAGTGAAGGGAAATAGGCATGTAGGGCCCAAAAAGGGATTTACAGGTAAAAAAAGGCATGGGGAAAATGGGGACATTACCAGGATATTACAAACAGGCATATTTGTGTTAGGAGGAAAAAAAAAAAAAAAAACAACAGAATAAAAACAGATAATGTGAGGTTAAAGGAGCATAATTACCTTCATATAGTCCTTCTGCAGGACCTGAATGATGGCCGAATACGTCTCAGGGATAATGATCCCGAGAGCCTGGGGGGAGATGCCTGTTGTGAACTTGAGGTCCTGCAAGCTTCTCCCAGTCGCCAGGTATCTCAACGTGGCAATAAGCCTCTGCTCGGCAGTGATGGCCTGGCGCATCACAGTGTCCTGCCTCGTTATATAGGGGGACAGCAAATCCAAAAGACGGTGAAATACGGGGTCCGTCATCCTGAGATAATTCCTGAAATCATCAGGGTTATTCTCATGGATTTCCTGCAGCAGAGGCATATGAGAGAATTGGTCCCGCTGGAGCAACCAATTCTTAGTCCATGAACTCCTCCTCACCCTGTTCACAGACTGAACTCGGGTTACAGTGTTAACTGCAACACCAAGCCCAAAGCCAGCACGAGCTCGAGAACGAGAACGCACTTCAAACATGGTTTTAAACCGGTCGGCTGGTCAGAAGGCACTCAAACAGAACGCACCGTGGAACAGCAAGGCCTGAGAAGAACGATCTGAAAAACAGTAAACGAACGGCCAAGAAGGCACTGCAAGGCAGTAACGACCTGACTGCACGCACTGAATCACAAATACAAACCCACAAGCACAAACTGAACAACAGGAAACGATCTGCAAAGCACGGAGACTGAAAAGCGCGAATCGGCTCTCACCAAACTTTTACTAACACGCGGTAACACGAAATCAGCAAAAGCAGCCCAAGGGGTGGCGCCATAAGATTTGTTCGGCCCTTTTATAGCGCGTCGTACGTTTTGAACGTGCCGTCGTTTTTTTGCCGTCGGTTTTTAGACTGATGGTGTGTGGCCAAGACTGATGAAAAACAGTTTCATCGGATTTCCGATGGACAAATCCATCGGACGAAAATCCATAGGTTATCCGATCGTGTGTACAGGGCTTTAGAACCAATTTCTCTTATTGTCCATGGACTGACACAGCTTCCCTTACACTTTACCTGTGGGTTATGTCCCTGCTTGCAGGAGAAGACCTAGGCAGAATGTGAAATGTTATACATACATTCTAAAAAGCCAGAGCTGAACAGCCCCGCCCAGGGGGGCGGTCCCTCCGGACATAACCCTCCCACTCAGTTTTTACTTTTTAAATTTTATTCCTTTGGGAATTTTATTATTTTATTTTTGAGACCTTCAATCAACTGTTGGCTGGGCAACAGGTTGGGTAAACTGGTATCCTCGTAGTGTCCGACCATCGAGCGTGCTGATCCTCGCCTTGTGTGCGTGAGACTTAGTTCACGACATGCCCCATGACTCCAGGGGTGGCCGGGTTGCTTTTATGCTCCCCCGGTCCTCTCAAGATTGAACAGTACCTGTCTGTATCTTTCGCGGTTGACCGGGCCGACAGCTACTCAGTACTATTCTGTGATAGGTCTGTCTGAAACAAGCCAGTGGGTCCCTCTGGGATGGGTAAGTAGTCTCTCCTGCTGCAGGTGAGTACATGCTGGCTGTGTTTCTTTATATGGGGGGTTTCTCCCTGTCTCCCCCCTGTTATGCTGCTCTCTGCACCCTGTACTGGTGCTGTGCTGTGTGGGGGTACATGGGGGTCGCTCTGGCCTGGCGGGCGGCGCTCATGTCTGTGTAGTGACTCTGGGAGAGGAGCAGGGTTCTGGTGTGTGAGTGTTTGACTTTATTGTGTGCGCCATTAGCGCTGTGTGGTGATTTAAAAAACGCGCTCAACGGCCATCTTGCCATGGATCAATGGCGCATTAATGCATGCGGCCGGCGGCCATTTTCTTGAAGCCGCGGCGCTTTCACTTTTGGTTTCGGCCTCTATCGGCGCTGCTGCGGCACGAATCTCCTCACAATCTCATCTCCTCACACTCTCCTCAGGCTTGACTCGCGCTGCAGCGCGGTTTCAACAGCGGTCCTTAAGGGTTGGTGAGTCCTCTGGGTATCCCCTCCTCAGCCTCAGCGCAGCCAGTGGGTGGACTGTATTATGCACTGTAATGGTGTATAAGGTCTCAGAGGGTGGCAGTATGGAGTCTAGTTCACCTGCTTCTCCACACTTGTCTGAGGCAACTGGCAGTGCTCCTGCACCTGCGGTCCCTAGCGACTAGTTGTCGGCAGTCCTGGAATCATCCTTGTCAGGATGGAAGCAGTGTGAGAGCGCAAGGGAGCTGTAAAAGCGCCCCCTCCCCACACATTCTCCTGTAGGGGAGTGCTCTGTCTCAGATATGGGCCTAGCTACTGCTGCTCAGGACCCTAGCTCTGAGGATTTTCATGTTTTTTCAACAGGATATTCCTTGTGAGGATGACCCCAGTTCTGAATAACTGACAGGGTGCTTGTAAGTGAACTCATTGATGCTGTGAGGGACACTCTCAAGCTTAATGTTGAGGCTGAGGAACCTCAGGTGGCAGCTGTCTCCTTTGGTTCCTTTAAAGCCGTTTCTCCAAAAAAGGTCTTTCCATAGGTGCCTTTTTTTGATACATTCATTGACCAAGTCTGGGATAAGCCGCAGAAGACTTTGACGGTCCCGCAGTGCCTAGCCTTAAGGTACCCCTTTGAGGAGGACCTGGTTAAGGAGTGGGCTCTCCCCCTGGTCGCCCGTTTGAATAAGGCTACCACGCTCCCTATGAAAGGGACTCCTGCATTTAAGGATCCCACTGACAGGAGGTCAGAGGTGGTGAGTAGAACTATGTTTACCTTATTGGGGTCTGCCCTATGCCCTATAGTGGCGGCGACACTTGTGTCCCAGACACTCACAGGATGGGCAAAGATTTTGCACCAGACAGTACAGAAGCATAATCTCTCTCCTGAGACTATTGCCCTGGCTCACCAACTTGCGCAGGGTTTTGTCTCTGTGTGCGATGCCACTTTGGATACGACCCCTTTAATATCTGGGGCCTCTATCTCTGCTGTGGTGCTGCATCGCCTTATCTGGCTATAATGCTGGTCGCCCGACCTAGCTTCCAAAAAGCTCCTGGCTGACTTGCCCTTTAAGGGCGGTAGACTGTTTGGGGCCGCCCTGGATGACATTATTATGGATGTCACAGGGGGTAAGAGCACTTTCCTTCCTCAGTCTGTTAAGGAAAAGGAGCCCCACTGTAGGCCGGGCCCTTTCTTTCCGGCGAATACGTTTTTTCGTCAGTCAGAATCCATGGGTAAGCCCGCCCAGACTGAAAAAAGTGCGGCTGGGGGAAAAAGGCGTCCCTGGGTGCGTAAGCCTACCAAGCAAGCTCCCAAGCCCGCCGCTGCATGAAGTCTTGCCCCTGCCCGACTCTGGGGTGGGGGGACGTCTTTGCAGGTTCACGGTTCGGTGGACCTCCCGGATCTCCGACCGGTGGGTGTGCGAGGTGGTCACCTCAGGATACAGGATAGAGTTCCGTTCCTGGCCCCCAGACAGATTCTTTCCCTCAAATCTCCCTCTCCTTCCTGCTCGTCGGGCGGCCCTCTTAGGGGCCGTACAGGGTTATTCAGGTCCGGAGTGATTGTGTCAGTTCCGTCACAGGAGAGGTTTCAGGGGTTCTACTCAAATCTGTTTGTAGTCCCAATAAAGGACGGGGTTTGGCCAATCCTGGGCCTCAAGGTCTGAATGCCTTTGTGATGGTGCAAAAGTTCCGCATGGAATCCATTCGCACGGTGATCGCTACACTCCATCAAGGGGATTTTCTGCCGTCCTTGGACATCAAAGACCCCTACTTGCATGTACCGATCTGCGCAAGTCACCAGAAGTTTTTGCGCTTTGCGATCAGCGAAGTCCACTATCAATTTGTAGCTCTTCCCTTCGGCCTATCCTCAGCACCAAAGGTGTTTACCAAGGTGCTTGCTCCGGTTCTAGCTTTACTGAGACAGTGAGGCATTGCTATCGTGGGCTATCTGGACGATCTTCTTCTAAGAGCAGACAATGGCTCAGAATTAGAAGAAAGTGTGACTATCGTCAGTCAGACCCTCAGGGACTTTGGGTGGCTCCTGAACATTCAGAAGTCGGTCCTGGTCCCGACTTAGCATTCGGAGTATCTCGGTTTGATCCTGGACTCCTTGGAAGTGAAGGTATTCCTACCCCTGGAGAAGTTATTGACATTTCAGTCTGCAGTGCGGGTCCTGACGTCCCGGAAAGGGTCATCAGTCCGTTTTTGTCTGAGAGTCCTGGGACTCATGGTGGCCTCGTTCGGGGTCGTTCCGTCTGCCCAATCACACACACGGGCACTACAGTAAGAGATCCTGTCCACTTGGGACAAATCCCTGTTGTCCTTGGATCTTCAGATCCAGATGAGTCACCCAGTCAGGGCGTCCCTGGCGTGGTGTATGAGGTCCCCGGCTCTTCGGTCCGGGAAGTCGTTCCTCCCCATCCAGTGGACGGTGATGACGACGGACGCCAGCCTGTCGGACTGGGGTGGAGTCTGGGGAGTCCTGTCAGCCCAAGGGCTTTGGACTCCGGACGAAGCCCGTTTACCGAGCGATGTTCTGGAAATACGGGCAATCAGACTGTGCCTCTCCTCATGGTCGGAGAGACTACAGGATCGCTCCCCTCAGGATCCAGTTGGACGACGCCACGGCGGTGGCGTATGTCCACCATCAAGGGGGGACTCGGAGCTCAACTACGACTTCAGAGGTCGCCCGCATCCTAAGGTGGGCCAAAAGAAGCGTGCCGGCTCTGTCGGTCGTCTACATTCCGGGCGTAGACAATTGGGATGGGGACCTGCTGGCCTCTCGACTCAATTGCAAGGTGTCGAGGTTTGTGGCCAGGTCCAGGGATCCTTGGGCTGATGCCTCGGATCCGTTAGTGGCCCAATGGCGTCATTATCACCTGATATATGTTATCCTCCGCAGCAGCTGCTTCCTCGCCCGCTGCGCAGGGTGGCGGCCGAAGGGATTCCGGTGATCCTCTTTGCGCCGGATTGGCCTCGGCATCATTGGTACTTTGATCTGGTACGTCTCATCGCAGACGTTCCTTGGCGGTTGCCAATGAGGGAGAACCTTTTGTCTCAAGGTCCTATTTTTCATCCTGTTTTACAGTCTCTGGCTTAACGGCATGGCTATTGAAAGCCAGGTGCAGAGACACCGAGGTCTCTCAGATTCGGTCATTTCGACCATGTTAAGGGCAAGGAAGTCTTCCGCCAGAAAGATATATCACTGTGCCTGGGAAGCTTACATCGCTATGTGCGAAGAGCTGGACTGGCGTCCACGGACGTATTCTGTCCCCAGAATCCTGCGGTTCTTGCAGCATGGTGTGACCCAAAAGCTTGCTTTGAGTACCCTTAGGGGTCAGATTTCGGCCTTGGCCATCTTCTTTCAGCGACCGCTAGCGGATCTTTTCTTGGTTAGCACCTTGTGCAGGGGGGTCGCCATGTGCTCCCTCCTGTTAAATCTCATCTCCCTCCTTGGGATCTGAATTTGGTGCTCTCGGTTCTCCAGGAACCTCCCTTTGAAAATATCAGAGATATTCCCCTCTTGACCTTGTCTCGGAAGGTGGCCTTCTAGTGGCAATTACTTCTGTTAGACGGGTGTCTGAGTTGGCGGCCTTGTCCTGCAAGTCGCCCTATTTGGTCTTCCATTTGGATACGGCGGTGTTGTGTCCGCGACCTACTTTTTTACCAAAGGTGGTCTCGGCCTTTCACCTAGATGAGGACATTGTCCTCCCGTCCTTGTGTCCTCACCCATCGCATCCCAGAGGGTTTGCGCTTCACACATTGGATGTGGTTTGTGCCTTGCGGGTGTACCTGTCTGCTACTGCTTCTATTCGGAAGTATGACTCACTGTTTGTGTCTGTCTCTGGTCCAACACAAGGCCAAGCGGTTTAGTCTGCCACCATTTCTAGATGGATCAGACAGACCGTTATACAGGCTCATGCCCTCAAGGGGCGGGCGCCTCCCCTTCTGGTTACGGCGCATTCCACCAGGGCAATTGGTGCTTCCTGGGTTTTCCGGCATCAAGCGTCGGTTGCACAAGTGTGCAAGGCGGCGACCTGGTCGTCCGTTTTTACCTCTTCTACTTTCTATGAGGTTGATGTGGCTGCATCTTCGGATGCTTCCTTTGGCCGCAAGGTGTTGCAGGCCGCTGTTTAATGTTGCAACTCCTCCGTTGAGGAGCTCTGCCTTGTTTGGAGTGAAGTTTTTGGTTTTCCATTTATACTGCTCCCATCCCTCTTGACACTGCTTTGAGACATCCCACGTGTAAAGTGTAAGAGAAGCTGTGTCAGTCCATGAACGATAAGAGAAAATAGGATTTTTGTACTCACCGTAAAATCCGTTTCTCTGACGTCCATGGACTGACACAGCACCCACCCTTCTTTTCAAGGTTTGTACTGCTTTGTTACGAACTGAGGTCTGCTGACTCCAGTGGGAGGGTTATGTCTGGAGGGACCGCCCCCCTGGGCGAGGCTGTTCAGCTCTGGCTTTTTAGAATGTATGTATAACATTTCACATTCTGCCTAGGTCTTCTCCTGCAAGCAGGGACATAACCAATGTGTAAAGTGTAAGAGAAGCTGTGTCAGTCCATGGACGTCAGAGAAACGGATTTTACGGTGAGTACAAAAATCCTATTTTCTCATAGGTTTGGTAATTGGTATAGCTTTTAACGCTGCTGTTAGGGGCATTTGGCACAGAGGCCGGCACATCAGAGTTTTCTTTTTGACAGAGTCTTCACGTCATCGGATACAGAGCAGTTTGCAGAGCCCATGACTGTCACCTGGTGGTGAGTAGGGATGAGCCGAAAACACCCCCCGATTCAGTTCGCACCAGAACCTGCGAATGGACCGAAAGTTTGCGCGAACTTTAGAACCTGATTAAAGTCTATGGGACTCGAACGTTCGAAATCAAGACTGCAAATTTTAAAGGCTAATATGCAAGTTATTGTCCTAAAAAGGGTTTGGGGACCCGGGTCCTGCACTAGGGGACATGTATGAATGCAAAAATAAGTTTTTAAAAACGGCCGTTTTTTTCGGGAGCAGTGATTTTAATGATGCTGAAAGTGAAAAAAAAAGTGAAATATTCCTTTAAATATCGTACCTGGGGGGTGTCTATAGTATGCCTGTGAAGTGGCACGTGTTTCCCGTGTTTAGAACTGTCCCTGCACAAAATGACATTTCTAAAGGAAAAAAAGTCATTTAAAACTGCTTGCGGCTTTAATGTAATGTCTGGTCCCGGCAATATGGATGAAAATAATTGAGAAAAATGGCATGTGTTTTGCAATTTCTAAATAAATGTATATAGATATAGTCTATAATGACTGTCTGATCTGCAAAATGCCAATCAAACTGATGTGTGTGTACCGAGGGCCCCCCTCCCCCCGTGAGGCTGCATTTGATGGGTGCTGTTAAGGCTGCATTTGATGGGCACTGGTGAGGCAGCATTTGATGGGCGCTGGTGAGGCTGCATTTGATGGACATTGGTGAGGCTATATTTATGGGAACTGATCAGGCTGCATTAAATGGGCGCTGGTAAGGCTGCATTTGATGGGCGCTGGTGAGGCTGCATTGATTGCCACTGGTGAGGCTGCATTTAATGGGAGCTGGTAAAGGCTACATTTAATGGGCATTGGTGAGGCTCTATTTATGGGCACTGTTCAGGCTGCATTTGATGAGCGCTGGTAACAATGCATTGATGGGCACTAATCAGGCTGCATTTGATGGGCGCTGGTGAGGCTGCATTGATGGGCACTGAACAGGCTGCATTTGATGGGCGCTGGTGAGGCTGCATTTGATGGGTGCTGGTGAGGCTGCATTGATTGGTACTGGTGAGGCTGAATTTGATGGATGCTGGTAAGGCTGCATTTGATGGGCGCTGATGGGGCTGCATTTGATGGGCGCTGGTGAGGCTGCATTTGATGGGCGCTGGTGAGGCTGCATTTGATTAGCGCTGTTGAGACTGCATTTGATGGGCGCTGGTGAGGCTGTATTTATAGCCACTGATCAGGCTGCATTTGATGGGCGCTGGTGAGGCTGCATTTGATGGGCGTGGGTGAGGCTGCATTTTATGGGTGCTGGTGAGGCTGCATTGATTGGCACTGGTGAGGCTGCATTTCATGGGCGCTGGTGAGGCTGTATTTATAGCCATTGATCAGGCTGCATTTGATGGGCGCTGGTGAGGCTGCATTGATGGGCACTGATCAGGCTGCATTTGATTGGAGCTGGTGAGGCTACATTGATTGCCACTAGTGAGGCTGCAATAATTTGTACGGGTGAGGCTGAATTTGATGGGCACTGGTGAGGGTGCATTTGCTGTGTGCTGGTGAGGCTGCATTAATTGGCACTGGTGAGGCTGAATTTGATGGGCGCTGGTGAGGCTGCATTTAATGGGCGCTGGTTTGCTCCATTAATTGGCACTGGAGAGGCTGCATTTGATGGGCGCTGGTGAGGCTGCATTGATCAGGCTGCATTTGATGGGCGCTGGTGAGGCTGCATTTGATGGGCGCTGGTGAGGCTGCATTTGATGGGCGCTGTTGAGGCTGCATTTGATGGGTATTGGTGTGGCTGCATTCATTGGCACTGGTGAGGCTGCATTTGATGGGCGCTGGTGAGGCTGCATTTGATGGGCATTGGTGAGGCTGTATTTATGGGCACTGATCAGACTGCATTTGATGGGCGCTGGTGAGGCTGCATTTGATGGGCGCTGGTGAGGCTGCATTGATTGCCGCTGGTGAGGCTGCAATAATTGGCACTAGTGAGGCTGAATTTGATGGGCGCTGGTGAGGCTGCATTGATTGGCACTGGTGAGGCTGCATTTGATGGGTGCTGGTGAGGCTGCATTAATTGGCACTGGTGAGGCTGCATTAATTGGCACTGGTGAGTCTGAATTTGATGGGCGCTGGTGAGGCTACATTAATTGGCACTGGTGAGGCTGAATTTGATGGGCGCGGGTGAGGCTGCATTGATGGGCACTGATTAGGCTGCATTTGATGGGCGCTGGTGAGGTTGAAATTGATGAGCGCTGATGAGGTTGAATTTGATGAGCGCTGGTGAGGCTGCATTTGATGGGCGCTGATGAGTAGGGATGAGCTTCGTGTTCGAGTCGAACATACGTTTGACTCGAACATCGGCTGTTCGATCGTTCGACGAAGATCGAACGATTTGGGCCGTTCGCGCCAAATTCGAGTGACGCGAACGGCCCACAATGCACTACGCCATCGCAGTGTCATCCAGGCGCTGTGATTGGCCAAGCATGCACTGTGACCCCGCATGCTTGGCCAATCACAGCGCCGTCAGCGAGGAGAGCAATGATTGGCCACAGGCAGGATGCCTGTGGCCAATTATTGCTGAGGGTGTTTAGTACACGCCCCACACTATAAAAGGCCGCCAGCACGGCGGCCTAGTGTAGTGTGTTCCGGAGCAGGGATAGAGCAGCATAGGCAGGGACAGTGACTTTTATTTCTTTCTTGCTTAACCTGGATTCCTTTAGTTTAGGGAAAGAGAAGGATAGGTAGGGAGAGTGTCAGTGTGTTTTGTGCTTGTGCTATATTGTGCTTAAAAAAAACATTTTTTCTAGGGACAGAAAACTGTAGGTAGGGAGAGTGTGTCAGTTTCTTTCACTGTCAAAGTCCTTGTTTCCAGGGACCTGGAAGGACAGTGAGTGAATTCTCCTTGTGCTAAATTGTGCTTAAAAAAAACATTTTTTCTAGGGACAGAAAACTGTAGGTAGGGAGAGTGTGTCAGTTTCTTTCACTGTCAAAGTCCTTGTTTCCAGGGACCTGGAAGGACAGTGAGTGAATTCTCCTTGTGCTAAATTGTGCTTAAAAAAAACATTTTTTCTAGGGACAGAAAACTGTAGGTAGGGAGAGTGTGTCAGTTTCTTTCACTGTCAAAGTCCTTGTTTCCAGGGACCTGGAAGGACAGTGAGTGAATTCTCCTTGTGCTAAATTGTGCTTAAAAAAAACATTTTTTCTAGGGACAGAAAACTGTAGGTAGGGAGAGTGTGTCAGTTTCTTTCACTGTCAAAGTCCTTGTTTCCAGGGACCTGGAAGGACAGTGAGTGAATTCTCCTTGTGCTAAATTGTGCTTAAAAAAAACATTTTTTCTAGGGACAGAAAACTGTAGGTAGGGAGAGTGTGTCAGTTTCTTTCACTGTCAAAGTCCTTGTTTCCAGGGACCTGGAAGGACAGTGAGTGAATTCTCCTTGTGCTAAATTGTGCTTAAAAAAAACATTTTTTCTAGGGACAGAAAACTGTAGGTAGGGAGAGTGTGTCAGTTTCTTTCACTGTCAAAGTCCTTGTTTCCAGGGACCTGGAAGGACAGTGAGTGAATTCTCCTTGTGCTATATTGTGCTTAAAAAAAAACATTTTTTCTAGGGACAGAAAACTGTAGGTAGGGAGAGTGTGTCAGTTTCTTTCACTGTCAAAGTCCTTGTTTCCAGGGACCTGGAAGGACAGTGAGTGAATTCTCCTTGTGCTAAATTGTGCTTAAAAAAAACATTTTTTCTAGGGACAGAAAACTGTAGGTAGGGAGAGTGTGTCAGTTTCTTTCACTGTCAAAGTCCTTGTTTCCAGGGACCTGGAAGGACAGTGAGTGAATTCTCCTTGTGCTAAATTGTGCTTAAAAAAAACATTTTTTCTAGGGACAGAAAACTGTAGGTAGGGAGAGTGTGTCAGTTTCTTTCACTGTCAAAGTCCTTGTTTCCAGGGACCTGGAAGGACAGTGAGTGAATTCTCCTTGTGCTAAATTGTGCTTAAAAAAAACATTTTTTCTAGGGACAGAAAACTGTAGGTAGGGAGAGTGTGTCAGTTTCTTTCACTGTCAAAGTCCTTGTTTCCAGGGACCTGGAAGGACAGTGAGTGAATTCTCCTTGTGCTAAATTGTGCTTAAAAAAAACATTTTTTCTAGGGACAGAAAACTGTAGGTAGGGAGAGTGTGTCAGTTTCTTTCACTGTCAAAGTCCTTGTTTCAAGGGACAGAGAAGGACACCTGAAGGTAGCCCTTATTGCTTTTTTCCCATCTCCCTGCAGGCCATCTATTAGAATGTCTGGAAGGCAAACAAGGAGAGGCAGACAGTCAGGAGGCAATAAAAGAGGGCAAGCAGGCTCTGTGTCTGGGGGCAACAGTGCTGGTCGTGGACGCGGTGCATTGTCATCAGCACATGGCCATGGGACACGCTTGTCCTTCTTTTCGGCAGCTGGACATGTTGAGCCACATCATGCCGAAGACTTGGTAGAGTGGATGACCAAGCCCTCCTCCTCCTCCTCATCCTCTCTCACCCAGGCTCAGGGTACTGGAAAAGCAGCTGCCAAAGCGTCCTCTTCCCTGGTATCAATGTCAGACTCATCATCAGTCACTCCTTCCCTAGACCCACCATGTCCTCCTCCTGAGGAGTCCCCCGAACTGTTTGAGCACAGTGTTGGGTACATGCTCCAGGAGGATGCCCAGCGTTTCGAAGGGTCTGATGATGAAACCCAGCTAGAGGAAGGCAGTAGCATGAGAGCAGACAGAGGGGATGCTCAAGAAGGACACCAATCTGGCAGTCATGTTCCAGCAGCTGCAGCATACTGCCAGATTGGCTCCAGTGATGAGGAGGGAGGTGATGATGAGGTCACTGACTCCACGTGGGTACCTAATAGGAGAGAGGAGGAGGAGGAGGATGAGGAGGAGGCACATCTCCAACGAGGCAGGATGCCCTTTGGTGGCCAGCGTAAGGGCAGTACACCGACGGAATCACACCGCAGAGCTCCGCCTGTGCAGGGCGCTGCCTCTGCCCGTCATTCAAAAAGTTCTTTGGTGTGGGCCTTTTTTGAGGCTAGTGCATCAGATCGCACAGCTGCTGTTTGCAACATATGTCTCAAGCGTATATCGCGTGGCCAAAACATCAGCCGCTTGGGTACCACATGCCTGACCAGACATATGTTGACCTGCCATGCAGCTCGTTGGCAAGCCTACCTCAAAGACCCACACCAAAGAACAAAGCGGACCTCTCCTTGCACCGCATCAGCTGGGATCTCCAACCCCACTATAACTTCAGTCCTCTCTGAAACATGCACTGAGAGGAATGAAGGTGTAGAATTAGGTGTGTCACAGCCAAGTACTTGCGGCCACTCTGCTAGCAGTACACCGACGTCCGATTCTAGCAGGCAAATTTCCCTGCCCCAGCTGCTGGACCGTCGAAAGAAGTTCACTCCCAGCCATCCACATGCCCAGCGGTTGAATGCTAGCTTGGCTAAATTGCTAGCGCTTCAACTGCTGCCTTTTCAGTTGGTAGACTCGGCCCCCTTCCGTGAGTTTGTGCAATGTGCGGTTCCTCAGTGGCAGGTTCCCAAACGCCACTTTTTCTCACGGAAGGCTATTCCGGCTCTCTACCGGCATGTGGAAGGCAATGTCTTGGCCTCGCTGGACAGGGCGGTCAGCGGTAAGGTGCATATTACCGCTGACTCATGGTCCAGCAGGCATGGACAGGGACGTTACCTTTCTTTCACGGCCCATTGGGTCACTCTTTTGGCAGCTGGGAAGGATGCAGGACAAGGTGCAGTAGTGTTGGAGGTTGTCCCACCGCCACGCCTCCAAAATGCTACTACTGGTTGTGACACACCTCTCTCCTCCACCCCCTCCTCTTCTTCTTCCTCCATGGCCTCTTCCTGTGGTTTGTCCTATGAACCAGCGGTGCTCCGTAGCCGTTCACGGGGCTACGCAAGTACGCAGGCAAAAAGATGCCATGCCGTGCTTGCGCTGGTGTGTTTGGGGGACAGAAGCCACACTGGGGCAGAGGTCCTGTCTGCTCTGCAGGGCCAGGCCGAGAGGTGGTTGACGCCACGCCAGCTTAAGCCAGGAATGGTGGTTTGCGACAATGGCACCAACCTCCTCTCCGCCCTCCGACAGGGACAACTGACCCATGTGCCCTGTGTGGCTCACGTCCTTAACCTGGTGGTGCAGCGGTTCTTGGGCAGGTACCCGGGCTTACAGGATGTCCTGAGGCAGGCCAGGAAAGTCTGTGTGCATTTCCGCAGATCTTATAATGCCAGTGCTCGCCTGGCTGAGCTGCAAAAGGAGTTGAACCTGCCCAAGAACCGCCTTATATGTGACATGCCCACCAGGTGGAACTCAACGTTGGCCATGCTGCAGCGGCTGCACACGCAGCAGAGGGCCATCAATGAGTACCTGTGCGACTACGGCACCAGGACAGGGTCAGGGGAGCTTGGTTTTTTTTCTCCACGCCAGTGGGGCATGATCAGGGATGCATGCACTGTCCTGGCACCATTTGAGGAGGCCACGAGGATGGTGAGCAGTGACAGTGCATGCATCAGTGACACTGTACCTCTTGTCCACCTGTTGGAGCACACGCTGCGTGGAATAATGGACAGGGCACTTGAGGCAGAACAGAGGCAGGAAGAGGAGGACTTCCTTGCCTCTCAAGGCCCCCTTTACCCAGACAGTGTTCCTTCTGTCCCACCCATCGCACAGGAAGAGGAGGAGGAGGAGGAGGAGGAGGAGGAGGAGGATTGTGTCAGCATGGAGGTGGAGGCTGGCACTCAGCATCATCAGCAGCAGTCTTTTAGGGATGATTTACAGTCCCAAGAAACCAGTGGACTTGTACGTGGCTGGGAGGAGGTGGCTGCGGATCATGTCGTCCTTAGTGACCCAGAGGACTCCGGAGCGAATGCCTCAGCAAACCTACGCTGCATGGCCTCCCTGATCCTGCAAAGTCTGCGGAAGGATCCTCGTATTCTTCGGATCAAGGAGAGGGACCATTACTGGCTGGCCACTCTCCTTGATCCACGGTACAAGGGTAAGGTTGCGGACCTTATGTTACCGTCGCAGAGGGAGCAGAGGATGAGACAACTCCGGGAGGCCTTGCAGAAAGGTCTGTGCAACGCGTTCCCAGAGACTGGGAGGTTACAAACTCCTGGTCCTGGACAACGAGTTGCTGAGGCTTCGGCCAGTCAAAGAAGGAGCGGTGGGGAAGGTGGCCGTCTGACCGATGCGTTCAGACAATTCTTTAGTCCGCAGCCCCAAAGTATGATCGGTTCCAGCAACCATCGCCAGCGTCTGATAAACATGGTGCAGGAATATCTAGGGGCAAGGTCAGACTTGGACACCTTCCCCACCGAAAATCCTCTGGCTTACTGGGTCTTGAGGATGGATCACTGGCCAGAGCTTGCACAGTATGCAATTGAGCTACTGGCCTGTCCTGCATCCAGCGTTCTTTCGGAACGCACATTCAGTGCTGCTGGAGGATTTGTCACGGATCACAGGGTGCGCCTGTCCACCGACTCGGTTGATCGACTGACTTTCATCAAGATGAACCAGTCTTGGATCACCACCAGCTACCACACACCTGATGCTGATATAACAGACTAATTGATTTTAACATGTCACATCCCTTCAAGACTGATGCTGATGCTGAGTGCCTGTGCTGTTATGTTGACTGGCTATCCTCCTCCTCCGAGTCCTCAATGATACGATTGATGATGATAGCTTGGAAGATCATTTTTGTTTATGGGTGCCGCCACCAGTGGCTAAGGCCCAATTTTTCAGCCCCTGTTTTACAGGGGCGTGTAATTACAATTTTTTTAGCAATAATTTGCCATAGGGCTCATTGCTGTGCTCCAAGTACAGTATCTGTGAGGGGTTGGAGTGTTGTGGCACCAGTGCCTAAGGCCCAATTTTTCAGCCCCTGTTTAACAGGGGCGTGTCATTACAATTTTTGAAGCAATACTTTGCAACAGGGCTCATTGCTGTGCTCCAAGTACAGTATCTGTGAGGGGTTGTAGTGTTGTGCCACCAGTGCCTAAGGCCCAATTTTTCAGCCCCTGTTCAACAGGGGCATGCAATTACAATTCTTGATCTAATAATTCACAGCAGGGTCCATTGCTGCACCCACCAAGAGTAACTCTGAGGGCTTACAGTCTTGTGGCAACGCCACCACCACCACCACCACGAAAGGCCCAATTTTTCAGCCCCTGTTCAAAAGGGGCATGTAATTACAATTCTTGATCTAATAATTCACAGCAGGGCCCATTGCTGCACCCACCAAGAGTAACTGTCAGGGCTTACAGTGTTGTGGCACCAGCACCACCATCAAAGCCCCAATTTTTACTACCACTGTTCAACAATTATATGTAATTAAAATTCCTGATATAATAGTTGACAGCAGGGCGTTCCAGCACCAACCAAGAGTAACTGAGTGCTTACAGTGTTGTGCCAACACCAACAACTAAGGGGCCTATTTCTGCAGAGTATATACGGCAGGTCCCTACTTTCAAACATCCAACTTACAAACGACTCCTACTTGCAAACGAAAGAAGACAACAGGAAGTGAGAGGAAATCTACCCCTAGAAAGGAAAATTCTCTCCTGTAAGAATAAATATGGGAGAAAGGGGTCTCATCTGTACTGATGCTTTATCAGCAATCCTTGTTTCAAGAAAAACACCACATTTCAAAAACAGTTGTCATTGGGACGGAAAGTGAGGTGAAATGTTCTGAACAGGGGCACAGACAGCAAAACAAATGTTACAGGGGTGATAACCCTTACCTATGTTTCCCAACAAGTTTAAAAATAGATTTTTGGGCTGGAGCTACACTTCAACAATGTACCTGTTCAAAATTACAAACAGATTCTACATAAGAACAAACCTACAGTCCCTGTCTTGTATGCACCGCCTGTATACGGCTGTTCAGAGTATATAGGGCCTTTTTTATTTTATGTGCGGGGTTCCCCTTAATATCCATACAAGACCCAAAGGGGCTGGTAATGGGCTGGGGTAGGGGGGGGGGGGGGGTCATGGGGTAGCTATGCCATTTTTCTTAAAGAATTTCATCCATATTACCGGGACCAGACATTACATTAAAGCCGCAAGCAGTTTTAAATGGCTTTTTTTTCCTTTAGAAGTGTCATTTTGTGCAGGGACAGTTCTAAACACGGGAAACACGTGGCACTTCACAGGCATACTTTAGACACCCCCCAGGTACGATATTTAAAGGAATATTTGACTTTTTTTTTTTCACTTTATGCATCATTAAAATGACTGCTCCCGAAAAACGACCGTTTTTAAAACTTCTTTTTGCATTGATACATGTCCCCTGGTGCAGAACCCGGGTTCCCAAACCCTATTTATGACAATAACATGCATAATAGTTGTTATAATTAGCACTTTAGAATTCCAACGTTCGCATCCATTGTATTTAATAGGGTTCTAATGTTCGTTCGAACTTTCGGTCCGTTCGCGGGTTCTGGTGCGAACCGAACCCGGGGGTGTTCGGCTCATCACTACTGATGAGGCTGGATTGATTGGCGCTGGGGAGGTTGCATTTGATGGGCGCTGGTGGAGCTGCATTTGATGGGCACTGTTGAGGCTGTATTTGATGGGTATTGGTGAGGCTGCATTCATTGGCACTGGTGAGGCTGCATTTGATGGGCGCTGGTGAGGCTGCATTTGATGGGCATTGGTGAGGCTGTATTTATGGGCACTGATCAGGCTGCATTTGATGGGCGCTGGTGAGGCTGCATTTGATGGGCCCTGGTGAGGCTGCATTGATTGCCACTGGTGAGGCTGCAATAATTGGCACTGGTGAGGCTGAATTTGATGGGCCCTGGTGAGGCTGCATTGATTGGCACTGGTGAGGCTGCATTTGATGGGTGCTGGGGAGGCTGCAATTATTGGCACTGGTGAGGCTGCATTTGATGGGTGCTGGTTTGCTGCATTAATTGGCAGTGGGGAGGCTGCATTTGATGGGCGCTGGTGAGGCTGCATTGATGGGCACTGATCAGGCTGCATTTGATGGGCGCTAGTGAGGCTGCATTGATGGGCGCTGGTGAGGCTGCATTGATTGGCACTGATCAGGCTGCATTTGATGGGCGCTAGTGAGGCTGCATTGATGGGCGCTGGTGAGGCTGCATTGATGGGCACTGGTGAGGCTGAATTTGATGGGCGCTAGTGAGGCTGCATTGATTGGCACTGGTGAGGCTGCATTTGATGGGCATTGGTGAGGCTGTATTTATGGACACTGATCAGGATGCATTAGCAGGTCTAGCAAAGTGTTGCATGCAAAATAGTAACAGTCATTAAAAAAGTGGGGTATACATAGGCAGGGCAAAGGAAGTGGAGTCAGGGGTGGAGCGGCAAAATTAGGTTTCGCCTAGGGTGTCAAAAATCCTTGCACCCCAGCCCTGTGAATGAATATTCACTATTGTCACACCGATTCTCCTACCTGCCTATCTGGAAGCTGCTCCTGAGACCCGATTGGCCAGGGAGTATCAGGACCCACTTTCTGTTCAGCTGGGAGGAGAAGCCCTGACCACTTCTTGTTCCCCCTGGAGGAGAAGCCCCAGCTCTGCCCTCGCTGCATCTGGGCTCGGCTCCCATCTGCCTCCTCACGGAAAGGCCTCCTATCGCAGCCTCCTGACTGTCTCCCGCAGGGGAGGGGGGGTGTTGATGGCGGTGCGAGTGAGGGGGGGGGGGGGTTTGAGCACCAGCTGCCACTGATGGGTTTAAGTCTAGGCTCTGACTAGGCTATGCAAAAACATTCACCTTTTCTCCTTCAACCACTGTGTGGCCATTTTTACTGTGTGCTTTGGGTCATTGTCATGTTGGAAGGTAAACCTTCTTCCCATTGACAATTTTCTGGCAGAGAGCAGCTGAGTTTCCTTGAGAATTTGATAGTATTTTGCCTTATCAATTTTTCCTTCTATCCTGAAAAGTGCTCCAGTCCCTGCTGCAGAGAAACACCCTCATAACAGGATATTACCAGCTCTATGCTTTACTGTAGGAATGTTATTTGGATGGTGAGCTGTATTGGATTTCCACAAGACATATCGTTTTATATTGAGTCTCATCTGACCATAACTTTTCCATGGGGCCCTTAGAATCTTCAAGGTGTGTTTAAGGTGGTCAGATGAGACTAAAATTTAATTATTTGGCCCATTGCACAGAGCAAGTAGCGTGTTTCCTTGAAAATAAGCACGGGTCTTATAATAATTTTGGCTACAAAAGACACAATAGGGGTTATTTTTGGGGTAGGTTTTACCATGTAATGTGCTGTCTTCTCTCCCCCTCTCTCTCCCTGCCTGACAGGAATCCCCAGTGTGAACTGAGTTAAAATGCCTGTAAAATCCTATATCCCCACTCTATTACAGTAGTATATAATGTACAATGTGTGCGTTTCTGTAAAATAATTGTGCCAAATACATTTGTTATAGCACCGCTCTGCGCTTCTGTGAATCACCGGAGCTCTCTTCCCTGCAATTATATTACAGAAACACAAACATTGTACATGATATACTACTGTAATAGAGTGGATTATAGGATTTCACAAGCATTTTAAACTAGGGCTTATTTTCGAGGTAGGGCTTATATTGCAGCCCCCCTGGAAAATAACGTTAGGTCTTATTTTCGGGGAAACACGGTAAGTATACCATGCTTGTTATTTTTTTGGAAACTCCTTACAGTCGCTTTAAGTGGGCTAAAGGAAGCACAAATATGGGACTCCTATACCATGCTCAGATGTAGCTCTAGGCTTTGTGAGGCCCAAGGCAAAACTTAGACATGAGGCCCCACTCACGCCCATCGGCTACGCAGCAGGCCTTCCCAGCTTGGGATCCTCCTGCAGTGGAGCTAGTCCCCTTTGCCTCTATTCCCTTGTCAGCCTTTATACATACTAGTAGATATAATCCTTCATCTTCCATTAAGCGCTTGCAGGCATCTGTTTAATCAACAAGCAGTCCACACAATACGGACGGATTGTTTCCCCTCTTTGTTTTCAAGGACTATTTTTGATGTGTCTCAACCATTGGTCTAGCTAGATTCATAATTGTTTCAGCAATCCCTTGGCCATCATTGCTATCAACTAAGTGCCTCATCCCTGCATATGGTTGACTGGTGGTATAATAGTGGGTAATGCATGTGAGCCCAGTTCTTTTTCTTTGTTTTTAACACTATTGACAATGTTGTCTTCAATAAGAGCCGGTTCACACTGGGGCAACACGACTTCCAGCGCGACTTTACAAGGCAGCTTCGAGGCAACTTTAAGTTGCCTCCAGGACAGGTGACTTTGCCAGTGGCCAATCAAACAATAATCAGCTCTGTGGGAGGGAGGGGTTTGCCTGAGAAAACTATTTTCTCTTCCTGTAAAGTTGCTTCAGTTAATACACTGATCCGACTTTGGAGGCGACTTCCATTGAAATCAATGGGTACAAGTCGCCTTGAAGTAGTACAGGAACCTTTTCTGAAGCGACTTCAGTAGTGTACATTAAGACGGTTCTCATTCACTTGAATGTAATTTGTGATGTCGCGCGACTTGGGGCGACACAAGTCGGATCCCATGTCGCAGTAGTGTGAACCGGCTCTAATGGTTTTTCTTGCCCTCGCCCCCTCCATTCTGAGACATACAAACAAATAGCAGCTAGACTCAAAATCAGTTTACTGCAGCAGATCATGCGGCGATTGCAATTGGTTGCCAGAGGTTACAGCCCATCATTACCACGCACTGACTAGTTGCTAGAGGATACAGCACATAATTTCTTCTTGCTGATTGGTTGCTAGAGATTACAGCACATCATTACCACTCACTGATTGGTTGCTAGGGGTTACAGAACATCATTACTGCTCACTGATTGGTTGCTAGGGGTTACAATACATCATTACAGGAGATGGTCAGAGACTGCAAACATAGTACAGAAGATGGTCAGAGACTGCAGACATACTACAGGAGAGAATCAGAGACTGCAGACATACTCTACAGGAGACAGTCATAGAATGCAGTCCCTATGGATGGTTGTAGATAATGGCCGACTGGCCCTCTCACCAGACCCAGCGATACAGCAACAACGGTTCCTCTGATCAGGAGTTAGCTCACTATGGGTTGCCTCTGGCAACTCCGCTGGGTAGCGCCAAGATCTGTATTCTGGCAAGGACTCTATTCCTTTCTCCACCAGGGATGGCGCTAGGCTGTGTGGCTTTTCCTCTGATGTCGCAGGGCAGCTGGGTTCTCTCTCTCTCCGATGGTGTTCCCTCAGCACTGTCCTCTCCCTCTGGAGTCCTGGGTGCACTTCCCTGAAAGCTTTTCCAGGCTCCTGGCTCTCTCCCCTTCCCATTCAGCCGGGTATGCTGTGGGATGCAGTTTCCTCCCTTGTAATGGGGCCACCAGTCCTTGGGACTACATGTCCCACAATCCTCTTCTCTGCTCATTTTTATTGTATTTCTCCCCTGGCCAATATGAAGGAGGGGTACCCATTCACATGGGGGGTGGGTTCTGGGGGCTTCCAGATTCCGATAAGCCCCCCACCCGCAGACCTCCACAACCACTGGGCCAGGGTTGTGGGGACGAGGTCCTTCTCCCCATCAAAATGGGGACAAGGTGCTTTGGGGGGACCCCAAAACCACTCTCCCCATGTTGAGGGCAAGCGGCCTGGTATTGTTCAGGAGGGGGGGCGCTCACTCGTCCCCCCCTATTTCCAGGCCTGCCAGGCTGCTTGCTCGGAAAAGGGTCTGGTATGAATTTTGAGGGGGGGGCCCCACGCCAATTTTCTTTTAGATTTTGGCATAGAGTTCCCCTTAAAATGTATAGAGGCACCCTCCCTTTGGCCAGTCATGGCTCTCACAGCAGACCGCGCTGTGATTTGCCAAAGCATGAAGGTCAGGTACATGCTTTGGCCAATCAGCAGCCGTCAATGCACTGCGATCTTGCAGTGCATTATGGGGCGCTCTGCGGCGCTCGAATTTGCCGCAAACGCCCCCATATTTGCCCATATGTTTGGTTCATTTGTGAACAAATGAACACCCGATGTTCAAGTCAAACTTACGTTCGACTCGAACATCGGGACCATCCCCAATACACATGTGTGGTATTGCTGTAATTGTCAGAAGCAGGAGATTTTTTTGGGGTTGTTCTTTTGTGGTAGGTTATGTTAATAGCAAGAGATATACAGCAAAATACTATTTTGTGCCAATTTCCTTTGATAAAAAAAGAAACCACGATATCCATTACCATTTACCACCATATGAAAGTCCAATTTATACACTGATGATATGTACAGTTTTACTAACGCATGTCAAAGTTGCAAAACTGTGTTCAGGCGTTAAGATATGTTTTGCCCTTTGTCATGAACGGGTAAAGCACGCTTTTTCTTTGTAAATCTCAGTTTTGTTTTAGTAGGTTGCATACATTGCATGTTTCATGTTTCACTTTAAGTATTACCATAGGCCTGGGCACACCCTAATGACCGTGCTGTCTACCGAGATCTGCTCTGAAATGTTGCATCCAAGGAATGTGTAGCCCCCGCTGCCTGTGAAACAGTTTCACATTGAGAAGATCGTGAGGCTTGTAAGAGCCGCTCTGTGTGTGAAACTGTCATGTAATGTAACTGCTTGCAGGGAGAGAGACCAGCTGTCACAACTCAGCGGTAATGTTGGGGGTGGGTGGGACCAAGCAGCTATGAAACACCAGCCAATGGGATGGGGTCTGGGCCGCTACATTTATGTGGCCATGCCCCCTTTTTTAAACAGCCCAATGATTGGCTGGTGTTTGATAGCTGGTCTCTCTCCCTGCAAGCAGTTTCACACACTCCGCTGCTCTGACAAGCCTCATGATTTGCTCAATGTGAAACGCCCCCTCTCTTCTGTCAGTGTTCATGAGTGCCCATCATTGCTGCCAATCAGTGCCCATCAGTGCTGCCAGTGTGCCAATCAGTGCCCATCAGTGCCCATCAGTGCTGCACAGTGGTGTAGTGGTTAGCACTTTCACCTAGCAGCAAAAGGGTCGCTGGTTCGAATCCTGACCACGACACCATCTGCCTGGAGTTTGCATGTTCTCCCTGGGTCTGCGTGGGTTTCCTCCGGGTACTCCGGTTTCCTCCCACACACCAAAGACATGCTGGTAGGTTAATTGGATCTTGTCCAAATTGGCCCAGTATATATGTGTGTGTGTGTGTGTGTGTGTGTGTACGACTGTGTGTACGACTGTGTGTCCCAAGCGTGTCGAGATCCTACGGGGTAAAATGACCGCACCAGCCAAGCAGACACTGGCTGCAAAAGTGCCTAGAGGCGATTTAGTTCGCATGTGTAGCGCTATACAAGTCACTCATTCATTCATTCATTCAGTGCTGCCAATTGGTGCCACCTATCAGTGCTGCCTATCATTGCCAATCAGTGCCGCATATCAGTGCTGCCTATCAGTGCCCCCTATCAGTGATGCCAATCAGTGCCCATCTGTGCTGCCTATCAATGCCAATCAGTGTCCATAAGTGCTGACAATCAGTGCCGCCTATCAGTGCCAACCAGTGCCACCTATTAGTGCTGCCAATTACTGTCCATCAACGCTGCCACTCAGTGTAGCCTATCAATGCCCATCTGTGCTGCCTATCAATACCAATCAGTGCTGACAGTCAGTGCCGCCTATTAGTGCCAACCAGTGCCGCCTTATAGTCCCACCTATCAGTGCCCATCAACGCTGCCAATCAGTTTGGCCCATCAATGCCAATCAGTTTGGCCCATCAATGCCAATCAGTGTCCATTAGTGCACTGAGTGCAGGGATGGGGAGATGAACGCTGCAGCCAGGCACATTGTCCATGAAGGAGGGGGGTGGCCTGGTGTGACACAACTGAAATCTGTCGATTTTTATTAATGCCAATCTTTAGTATACAGTGGAACCTTGGATTACGAGCATAATCCGTTCCAGGAGAATGCTTGTAATCCAAAGCACTTTCATATCAAAGCGAGTTTCCCCATAGATGTCAATGGAAACAAAGATAATTAGTTCCACATTGACTTCTATTGCATGCAATACCGCATGTGGCCAGATTGGGGGGCGCCGGAGAGACTCGGAAATACTCAGAGACCATTCGGATGCAGTCGGAAAGCCTCGGGAACTGAGTATTTCCGAACGGCTCCGAGTGTCACTGGTGCCCCCGCACCTCTGGCTAAATGCAGTACTGCACACTTCAGAGGCTTGAATCCTGCTTGTTTTGCAAAACAAAAATTGTATTGCGAAACGCTCGTTAACCACGTTACTCGCATTTCGAGGTTCCACTGTAATAGGTAATCACCACACCACTATTTACAGTTAAGCACTGTTTTGTGTTCCCACAGCACAAAAAAAGAAAAAGTGTAGCCCTAACTTACTAATCAATAACTTAACAATAATAGTGGAACTCTCTAATGTAGGGAAATCTCAAAAAAACGTCAATATTACCACAATACCAGTCTCTGTGATACGCAACTTCGCATCAAATTCAGACTGAAAACAAGACATAAC
This sequence comes from Rana muscosa, assembly GCA_029206835.1. Lineage (NCBI taxonomy): Eukaryota > Metazoa > Chordata > Amphibia > Anura > Ranidae > Rana > Rana muscosa. Next base: position 157,306,604 of record CM055125.1, on the reverse strand, counting down.
AAATGAAACTTAGCAGGGATGGTGGAAACCCCTCTACAGATAATTGCAATACAAATTAACAACTTTTTAGTTGGGATGTTCACACCATTATAGGACTTTGGAATTTGAATTTTTTTCGATTTTTACACTCGATTTTATATGTTTTAGTCACTATTATAATGTGAATTAGTGCACTTGAAGTTCATTTTCCACCACCCCTGCTAAGTCCATGTCTTTGGGACCTTGTGCACTGGTGCGCAGTCATGTTGGAACAGAAAGGGCCATCCCCAAACTGTTCTCACAAAGTTGGGAGCATGAAATTGTCCAAAATGTTTTGGTATGCTGACGCCTTAAGCTGCTTTCACACTGAGGCGCTATTGCGCTAAAAATAGCACCTGCAAAGCGCCCTGAAAGAGCCGCTCCTTTATCTCCAGTGTGAAAGCCTGAGGGCTTTCACACTGGAGCGTTGCGCTGGCAGGACGGTAAAAAAAGTCCTGAGAGCCGCATCTTTGAGGCGCTGTAGGAGCGGTGAATATACCGCTCCTAAAGCGCCCCTGCCCATTGAAAACAATGGGCAGCGCCTCCGAACTGCCCGCAAAGCGCCCCTGCAGCGGCGTTTTGCGGCCGGTATTAACCCTTTTTCGGTCGATAGCGGGGGTTAAAAAATCCCTGCTAGGGGCCGAAAATCGCGGAAAAAACAACTCTAAAGATAGCGGCACTTTACGGCCAACGCCCGTGACGCCTCAGTGTGAAAGTACCCTTAAGAGTTCCCATCACTGGAACTAAGGAGCCAAGCCCAACCCCTGAAAAACAACCCCACACCATAATCCCCACTCCACCAAATGATTTGGACCAGTGCACAAAGCAAGGTCCATAAAGACATGGATGAGGGAGTTTGGGGTGGAGGAAACTGACTGGCCTGCACGGAGTCCTGATGTCAACCAAATAAAGCACCTTTGGGATGAATTAGAGCAGACTTCGAGCCAGGCCTTCTCATCCAACATCAGTGCCCCACCTCACAAATGCGCTTCTGGAAGAATGGTCAAACATCCCCATAGACACACTCCTAAACCTTGTGGACAGCCTTCCCAGAAGAGTTGAAGCTGTTGTAGCTGCAAAGGATGGGCCAACTCAATATTGAACCCTACGGACTAGGACTGGGATGCCATTAACCACTTAAGGCCCGGAAGGATTTTCCCCCTAATGACCAGGCCAATTTTTTGGGATACAGCATTGCATCGCTTTAACTGACAATTGCGCGGTCTTGTGATGTACCCAAACAAAAAATTTTCCCCACAAATAGAGCTTTCATTTGGTGGTATTTGACCACCTCTGCGGTTTTTATTTTTTGCACTATAAACAAAAATTTTATAGTATGAGTTCCCCAAGGACCCTCGGATGCAAGCCATCTGGTCCCGAAGACTTATTCATTTGGAAAAAATATATATATTTTTACTTTTTGCTATGATAAATATCCCCAATTTAAAAAAAAAACAAAAACGAATTTCTTCATCAGTTTAGGCCAATATGTATACTTATTCATATTTTTGGTAAAAATAGGCATATATTGATTGGTTTGTGCAAAAGTTATAGAATCTACAAAATAAGGGATAGATTTATGTCTTTTTTTTTTTTACTAGTAATGGCAGCGATTAGCAGGACTGCGACATTGCGGTGGACAGATCAGACACTTTTTACACATTTTTGGGACCATTGACATTTATACAGCAATCAGCGCTATAAAAATGATTACTGCAGCGGTTCTCAACTCCTGTCGTCAGGACCCACTAACAGGCCAGATTTTAGGTATTACCATAGGAAGATGCAGACTAAAATACTGCAATCACTGAGCAGCAAATGATATCACCTGTGATATATTTCAGTTATCTTGCAAACCTGGCCTGTTAGTGGGTCCTGAGGACAGGAGTTGAGAACCACTGGATTACTGTGTAAATGTCACTGGTAGGGAAGGGGTTAACACTAGGGGGCAATCAAGGGGTTAAATGTGTTGCCTGGGAGGTGTTTCTAACTGTGGGGGGATGGGACTGACTGGAGGAGGAGAGAGATTGCTGTTCCTAATCACTAGGAACAGCAGATCTGTCTGTCCTCCCCCTGTCAGAACGGGATCTGTCTGTTTACCCTGACAGATCCCCGTTCTATCTCTCTCAGAAGCAATCGCGGGTGGCCGGCGGACATCGGAGAGGAGCACAGGAGAGCTAACCTGCCGCAGTACAACTGCGGCAGCTGGTCCTTAAGCAGTTAAAGTTCATGTGTGTGTAAAGGCAATGTGTGTGTCCCAATACTTTTCACAATTTAAAGTGGTTGTAAACCCACTTTATAAACAAAGACCTACAGGTAAGCCTAGATTAAGGCTTACCTGTAGGTGCATGAAATATCTCCTTAACCTACACGGTTAAGGAGATATTTGCATTTAAATGCGGCGACGTTGACGTCACGCGCATGCGCATGGGGTTAACCCCATTCACAAATTCGGCTAGGTCGCAACATTCGACGACGTAGCCAAATTCGACGGCTCACGCGCGCATGCGCGGAGTCACGTCTTTGCCGCTCCGGCCAATCACAGCGCCGGAGCGGCGCTGTGATTGGCTGGAGCGGCGATACCCGGAAGTAAACTTCCGGCTATCGCCGCAGCGATGGATGCGGCTGAAGAGGGAGACGAGGACGGCTTCGGGGGCCCCGATCTAAGGTAAGTGATGCATAATGAGCTATTATGCTAGTCATATTAGCTCATTATGGCTTTCTCTTACAGCTAGTTAACAAAAAAAAATTTTTAGGAGGGTTTACAACCACTTTAATGTGTATATAGATATATACACACGTGTGTTTAAGCTTTGGGGTGCACACCCTAATGCAATAGGTTGTGCACACCTATGAGCATTACTAAGATCTCTGCTTCCAGGCAAACAAAATTTGAAAAAAATGTTTTTTACTTTTAGTAATGTCCTTCAAGCCAGTGCCCAGTTCCAACCACCTCCATCAATGCCATGCGTTTGACAATACCTTGCTTATTAGTCTAGAAAATGGCCAGAACTGTTTACCATTCAGCCCCTAATGACGTTAATATTCGAATATACGTCACCTGAACTTTAGTCATGTTTGCTGAACCCAGATATGTTTCGTTCATCACTACTATGTAGCATGTAGAAAAGTATGCATACTTGTATGCAATGTCATTTGTCAAAAAGTGCAAACAATTACAAAGTTTTAATGTCTGTTTCTGCTCCTGGAAATTAGGTATGGTTGGCAGCTTTGTCTGTATTCTATATGTGGCTAAAGATATTAACACTATAGCATCAACATGAGCGTTTTTCATTCCTGTAGACTATTTTTGGCATGCTGTGGATACTTTCTTCTGATTTACTGTTAAGCTTATAGTTCAAGTAATAAAGTATTCTTAAAATAGCCTGAAGTTACAGATTTAAAACCTTCCACCAAAATAAAAAGAATAGCTGTACTTTCATTAGGTCACATTTCTTTATAGCCTAATTTGCCATTTTGAGTGCTTATTCCAAGTTATCCTAGAAGTCTATGAAAAATAAAAAAAAGGAAAGTAAAGTGAACCTGAGCTGGCCTAAAATGTTTCTTAGGGCTTGTTTACACTTGCGCCAACATTTTTTAAAGCACTCTGAATGCCAATCAAAGCCCATGTCTCTAAATAAAATGGTAGCCTTACAGTCCTGTTCACAAGTTGCGTTTGCTTTGCTTCAAAAATTATACCCCAATGGCGCTTTCTTGGTACTTCAAAGCATTTCCAAAGCCCCAGTAGAAGTCTACGACAACGCTCGCTTACCACACCTGAAGCTTTTGAGGGGCTTTTTTTTCAGCATTAGGCCCCTTTCACACGGGCGGATAGAATTCACATACTGCGGTCATGTTACATGGGGTTTGGTGCGGTTAGAAAAAAAAAATGTGACTTCGTCCAGGAACGATTTATTGCAGCTATCTGCACATAACTGCAGGTAATCGCAGTGTACTATTTAACCTGCAGATAGCAGTGGCAAAAAGGAAAGAAAAACAACAGGAAGCACATCAGAAATGGAAAGAATGTTCCAACGCAGCTAAACGCACATAGACGCAGCTAATCGCAATGTACAACTGCAAGTGAACGCTGTGCCTGGATTCTCTGAATTTCAAAATAACAAAACATGCTTTTAACTGCGGCAGAACAGCCGCCCGTGTGAAAGGGGCCTTAGCTTTGCTTTGTTTTGGAGGTATGAGATATAGCAGAATGCACTGGAAAACTAACAAGAGAACCTGAAAGCCATCATTAGCAGTCGCTTCCAGTTCATATGTATATATTCTGTAAGTGTCTGGTGCAGACGTCACATCTGGTGTGCAGCGTGGAACAGCAGAAAGGCGAGTGGGGTCCTGACTGTAGCGAAGCAACTAGCAGACGGCATAAGTGGCGTGCATCATGGGAATGCTATAGCAGAAGGTAAGCGGGGACCAAAGAAATAGTGCTGAGCGGCAAAGACCAGAGCTGGAAAAACTAGCAGATGTCACACGTGGTGGGTAGAGTGGGAGCAATATAGCAGGAGGTGAGCGGGAACTGGAGAGAGAGGGGGGTCAGCAAATCAGAGGATCAGCAGAGCTGGGGGTTACTACTGAGCAGGGGATCTGTTGAACAAGGTTACTAATAAGCTGTGGATCTGCATAACAAGGGTACTAATAAGCTGGGAATTTGCTGACCAAGGGTACTAATAAGCTGGGGATCTTCTGAACGAGGGTACTAGAAAGCTGGGGGTCGCTTGAACAGAGGTACTAATGAGCTAGGGATCGGCTGAGTGGGGGGGTTGTACTGGCCCCCTTTAAAAACAAATAGAAAATCAACACACACAGGGCATTTGCAAAACTTCAAAAACGCATCACAGAAGCATCAAAAACACATCCAAAAAGCATGTTGCGCTTTAACCACTTGCTGACCATGCTATAGCCAAATGACGGCTACAGCGCGGCTGGCTAGTTCTGGGAGGCCATCTTATGATGGTGTCCTGTGATCGGTGCGCTCTGTGATCACAGTGTTTGGAGGACACTACTAATCACAGATTGAGGTAAATAGCCAATCAGTGGCTCTTTACCATGTGATCAGCTTTGTCCAATCACAGCTGATCACGGATGTAAATAGAGGCCTGTTATCGGCACTCCTTTCCTCATGCTGACAGCAGGAGGAGAGGAGAGGCGATAACCGGCTTCTCTAAAAGGGACATGTACACTTATAATCAGGGCACTCCCCATCAGTGTCACCTATCAGTGCCACCTAGTACCGCCCATCAGAGCAGCCTCATCAGTGCACATCAGTGAAGGAGAAAAAATACCCAAAAAGTTTCCAAAATGTTATAACAAACTATGAATAAAAAAAAAATCTCCCAAATTTTCTGTCTGTTTATTTAGCAAAAAGTAAAAAAAAAACCCAGTGGTGATTAAATATCACCAAAAGAAAGCCCTATTCGTGTGAAAATAATGATAAAAATAAAATTTGGGTACAGTGTTGCCTGACCACGCAATTGTCAAAGTGTGACATAGCTGAAAGCTGAAAATTGACCTGAGCAGGAAGAAGGTAAAAGTGCCCAGTAGGCAAGCAGTTAATGTGTTAAATTCGAAGCAAGCGTAAACAAGCCTTAAAGTTAACCATAAAGCGCTAATGGTTCTAAAATAATAACAGCAATGAACTGAAGACACTTTGTGGTGCCTCCATACATTAAGCTTCATGTTAAGTAACAGTAGGAAACAGAACAAATGATGTAACTTATCTGATAGATTGTTCCCTCCAAGAGCATTTCGGTGGTAGGCATCTGGTGCCACCATAGACATGAGATTGTCTTCTACCTAAACTAGCTGAAATCTGTCATTTGACATTTGTGAATGGCTGTTCAAGGGAATTTAAAAGCTCCAGAAATTTGGTGCCTGCAATGAACATCCTAGGCCCATTAAACAGATGTGTTCATCACATACTGTAACGGTTTCCATTAGATTTTGACAGGCTTTTGTACTGTGATAATCCGCTTATTACTTATGTATGTTGTGTTGTAGCATAACCAGTGGCTCTATCTCCATGAAATTAAAGAAAGGTCCAATTCAGGGAGATCCGCCAAATGTGGACGTTATATCTGATGCAAAAGACAACACACTCACTAGGCAGTTTGTCCTATGAATGATATCCTCAATACAGTACTAATTCAGTAAGTCTGTGTTTGTCTTTATGAATGCTTACATTCACAAACTAAGCAGCCCATAGATTGTGCAGTTTTCTTTTCTTCCCCCACAGGAATTGATTAGACCCCAAGACTGCAGTACAGAGGATCCAAAAAGAGTGCTGGGTCAGGAGAAAATGCTGACTGAGGTTTACGTCTAAACAGGCTACACCTCATATTGCTACACTTCACTTTCCAGAGAATTAAAGTTTTGTTTGTGCCGTACTTTCATGTGCTCAGTTTGTTCTAACTGGAATGTTCTTGATTGCTTGGTACTGCAGGAACACCAGGAAGACCTTTCTCAGTATTTTTTATTATACAATAATATGCAAATAAGAAGCACAGAAATGAACACATAGAACAAAGTAGAACTATAGGCAATACTTTTATCATTTTTAATAGCGTAAGGGAGGGTTATAACGAGAAGAAATCCCAGCAAATTAACGGAATCCATTTGGGTCACCAGAACTCGTGTCCACAAAGGAAGATTTCCCCTCTATTATTGTTCTGGGGACAACCCAAAAGTTGGGTCTTTTACTTTCATTTTTGTTGGTAGCAGTAAACAGGGCAAATAGGCAGGATGAATCTCCCCAACGGGGGCAGAGGTAGCAGTAAGGGTTCTAATCCATCTCTACTCTGTACAAAACTAGAAAAAAAAATGTATTTATGCTATAAAAATGCACTGATTACTGTAAAAATGGCACTGGCAGAGAATGGGTTAACCACTAGGTGGCGCTAAAGGGGTTAAGTCAGTCATAGGGAGTGATTCTTACTGTTAGGGGGAGGAGCTACTAGTGAAACATCACTGATCACCGTTCCCGGGAAACAGTAGATCAGTGACATGTCACTAGGCAGAACAGGGGAATGCCTTGTTTACAAAGGCATCCCCCTGTTCTGCCTTTGCCGGCCGCAATCGCGGGCAGCTCCCAGGACACGCAAGCACACTCACGAGGCATACGTCTGATTGGAGGTCAAATCCGCAAATGCTACTCTAATTTTTATGGTTTCAATTAATTGGAAATAATCCAGCAAAATCCATTTTGTAGATATATCTTCAACGCCTCAGTTTTTTCCATCCAAGGGAACAGGAAAAGAAAGGGACTATGTTATTATGAAACAGGAGACAAATGTGGCCGTACATTGGCTAGAGCCTTGCAGGAGCAGAAGGCCCAATCCTACATCCCCTATCTGGTGGACTCGGAGGGTGGAAAGGTTCACCTCCCTACTCAGATCGTCTCGACTTTTCGTAAGTTCTATCAATCATTGTATAATTTACATATTAGACCGCAATCTCAGGACATTATAGAGGAATACATTTCCTCCTCAGGTATACCCCAGTTGACTAAACAGATCTGAGAAGATTTGGAAGCGGCCATTACTTTAGAGGAATTGCAAGAGACCATTAGGACATCCAAACCTGGTAAGGCTCCGGGCCCGGATGGCTTTACTTATAAGTACTACCGGACATTCTTTCCTCAGCTGGGTAAGCAGATGGTACAGACATTCAATGCAATAGGACATGAGACAGGTTTCACTCCAGAAACTTTGAGAGCACACATTACTGTTATACCTAAAGAGGACAAGGATTTATCAGCATGTGGAAGTTACATCCTATTTCGTTGTTAAATGTGGACCTTAAGCTATTCACAAAGTTTGGCCACACGTATCCAATCACACTTGACGGCATTAATACATATTGACCAGGTAGGCTTTATATAAATCGTGAGGCCCGTGATAATACCATTAGAACGTTGAACCTCATCCATCTGGCTGACCACTCCAATACACCCACTGTGTTTTTGAGTACGGACGCCGAGAAGGCGTTTGACCGAGTTAACTGGTCTTTTATGTTTTCAGTTTTACGGTATGTGGGTGTAGGGGAGAGGATGGTCGGATGGATTTCGAGCCTATATATTTAAAACCAGAGGCACAAATTAAAGTAAATGGGGTCTTGTCTGAACCTTTTTCCATTTCTAACGGCACCCGTCAAGGGTGCCCTCTATCACCCCTTCTTTTTGCTCTCTCACTGGAGCCATTTCTTTTTTTGTATATTATCTCTTTATCATTTTTTCAGTTTAACAGCTTATAAAACAGGTGTCTCCACCTAGCATTTTTATTTCATAACAGTCCAAAACATACAATCCCTCCCCATAGACCCTCCCATAAAAAAAAGAGTGTTGTTTGAACAGTCATGCCTCAGACCATGCCCCGTTTTCCCACGAAGCTCTGTCCTCCTGCGTTCCGCCCTTTTCCCTTAGAACTCCAACATCCTTGTATATTCTCGTGATTGTTTAAACTCTACCCACTTCCCCCCATACGTTATTGTATACTTCTAGAGAGTCTTCACTTCTATGTATTGTTTCCTCTATTGATCTCAACCAATCTATTTTTCCTACCCATTCTTTCATAGAGGGGGCTTCAGGAGTTCTCCACAGTCTTGGAATCAGACTTTTAGCTGCGTTCAGGAGATGGGGTACCAAAGTGTTCCTATATTGGGCTATCTTTTTATCTGTATCGTGGAACAAACATTTCCACGGGTCTTTCTGAATCTGTTCCCCTGTTATTTGATAGATATTATCTATTACTCTCTCCCAATAAGGCTGGATCCTCACGCACTCCTACCATAAATGTGTAAAAGTCCCAAGAGCGCCACAGCCCCTCCAACACGTTGGTGGAGTCTCTATGTTCACCTCATGTGCTCTCTGTGGAGTAACATACCATCTTGCTATTAATTTGTAGCACATTTCTACTGTCTTAACATCACTAGAAGCACAACAGGCTGTCTTCAAAATCTTCTTCCTATGTTTATTCCCCTGTAGGGGACCTATTTCTTCGTCCCATTTACCCAGATACGGGGGATATTTATGTAGCACTAGCCCAGTAGGAGCTGCTGGTTTAAATTTGGGCCTTGCACGTTAACTTCAATGTCCACACAAGATGTAAAACCTTCAACTGTGGTTTTATTTTTGCTGCGGTAAAACTTGTAGAGAAAGTAAAAGGTAGGAAAGATAAGGGGGGGGGGGGGATTCAGGTACCCGGTACAGAGTTCACAAAAATTGTCTAAAGCTCCAATCAGTCTTGCACCACTCTCAACGATCGAGTGTTTATTCATCACCTGGATAGTCCCCTCTCACTTGGCCTAGCAGCCAGGATGATACACGAACCTGTGTCAGTACAGTCTCTGCCACAGACCGTTTAAATGAACATGTAAATGGATAGTCGAGGAATCCTCTGCCACAGGATTTAAAAGTCCCAAACTTCCAGCCAAACAGCGAACAAACCTTTAGGCTGACCCCGCGAGCTGTGAGGCGAGTAGAGTTATGGATCCCTCTTCAACGAAGCCCCCAGGCCTAACCCGAGACACAAGCACTTTGCCGGTCTCCTCCAGGGCAGGTCCTCCCCTGGTCTCCTTCGTGAAGCAGCTTCCTCCACTTGGACGGACAGCTGGGAATCCCTTGTCTTTCTTCCTTTCTTTGCAGGCCCCAGCCAGCATAGCTGGGCCTACTAAAAAGAGATGCAGCCTCAGGCCAACGTGGCCCCGAGACTGAAAATCACACACACACACATACCTCACGCCAGGAGGGCCACTTGGTGAAGAAGAACCCCTCACCATGGCGTCCACCCCTTAAGTATCCCTCCCCAGCATGCACAGCGGGGCACCACTCCCAATGAACCATGGTCTGCCTGCGTTCCAACATGTACCTGAGGTGGTACCGCCACCTTCAGGCAACAAGGGAAAATACTATCAGGCCCCACCATAGCCAGGACAGAGGCAATTTGTATATAATTACACAAGTTCTGAGCTCAACTATTGGCTCAGACACCCCCTAAATTTACAATAGCAGGGCGCTACATTTAGAACCTGTTTCTTCTATCAATATTTTGTAGATTTTGTATACACTCTTTCCCAAGCTCCGCGGGGAGGAGAAAAGTTTCTCCATTGGGTTCATATCACCCTTTCCCCGCAATGGTTGGGGGAGAGTTTGTGTAAAATGTTGTATTTGTGTATATCTCCATCTATCTGGTGGTCTACTACCCCATTTTTGTATTAATTCTGTGAATGTGCATATCCTATTTCCGATCATCACATCTTGTAATAATATTTCCTCTTTTTTTGCCCATCTAATAAAATATATGTGTTCATCTTTTCCGGGTTTGAAGTAGCTTGCATCTAATAAAGAAATTAAAGGTGAATTACATTGCCAGTGGTGTATTTTACCCAATCCGTCCCAAACCCTAAACATGTGTTTATTTAGGGGGTTTGTGTTTTTTGACAGTTCCCGATACTGTCGTGGAATCCACACCCTCTTCCCTAAGTCTACTTTACTTTGTGCTTTTTCAATTTCCACCCATCCTTTTCCCTCTTTATTGTGTATCCAACCTATTATCCGTGAAATAACAATTGCCTGATGATACTTCTTGAAATCTGGTGCTGCTAACCCGACTGACTTTTTCGCCATTACCAGTGTTGCATATGAGATTCTGGGACCATTGCACATCCAAATGTATTTCCTTGCTAAGGCTCTTCGTTTCGAAAAAAAATCTTGTGGGACTCTTATTGGGATCATTTGAAATATGTATGTTAATTTAGGCAAAATAATAATTTTTAAAACATTTATCCTCCCTAGCCACGACAGGGGTTTATACCTTAGATAGATGAGTTGGTCTTTTACTTTATAAAGTTATGTTTAGAATCTCTGACTTTGATGTGTTAATTTTGAAATTTGACATTTTCCCATATCTACTTAATTCCTTTAATATAATTGGTATTGTTGTCCTAGGATCCGTAATAAAAAATAATACATCATCTGCGTATGAGGCCACCTTATACTCCCTATCCCCTACTCTCACTCCTTTATGTCCCTATTTTTCCTAATTGCGGCTAACAGGGGTTCTAGTGCTAGTACAAACAACATTGGTGACAGAGGGCAGCCCTGCCTTGTGCCATTAAATAATTCTAGACTGGGGGAGAGGGTACCATTTATTCTAATTTTAGCTGTTGGATGGAAATAAAATGCGGATATCCATCGCATCATTTTTTCTCCAATTTCCAAATATTTCAGTGTTCCCAGCATGAAGCCCCAGTCGACTCTGTCGAAAGCCTTTCCGGCACCTACCGACAGAAGTACGACTGGGGCCCACTCTCTCTTGCCTCGTGTATTAAAAACAGGGACTTGAGAGAGTTGTCTTTCCCCTCCCTCCCTGTTATGAACCCAACCTGGTCACTGTGTATCCATTCTGGTAATAGTGGTTTAAGTCTTCCTGCAATTATTTTTGCAAAGATTTTTATATTGGTATTTAGTAATGATATCGGTCTATAGTTATCCGGTACCATTGGGTCCTTACCCTCCTTCAAAATTAGGGTTATGTAAGCCATCAGTGCCTCTTCCCGTGGGTTCTCTCCTTCTGCTAATGCGTTAAAATATTTGCATAGTTTGGGGGTCAGTAATTTTTTAAACCTTTTATAGTACATGATAGAGTACCCGTCAGGGCCAGGGCTCTTCCCCGTGGCCGTGGCTTTAAGTACTTCTTCCTGGGTGATTGGAATTTCTAGTATCTCCAACTCCTCTTTAGGCATCACTGGAAGATCCAGGCCCTGCAGGTACTCTTGGACTTCTTCCTTACTCCCCCTGTTCTCTTCTTTTTGTGCAATGTTGTAAAGCTGGCTGTAGTACCAGTGGAAGACCTTTGCTATTTCGGGGGATGAGTGCATTATTTCTCTTTCATTATTTTAGCTATAAAGGATGCATTTTTTTCCCCTTACTGCCCTTGCTAGCCATTTCCCTGATTTGTTTCCCCACTGATGTTTCTCTTTATCGACTATGTGGAAGGCTCGTTTTTTCACCTGTTCTATTAATACCCCCAGCTGCTCTTTTTTTTTGTTGTTAACTCTAGCCTGTCTGGAATACCCATCGATCTCGTCTTTTGCTCTAGCTCATTTATCTCTTTATATAAATTATTGATCTTCTTTCCCTTTTCCTTTTTTTTCCCTATGCTCCTATGCTTATCAAAACCCCTTCAGATTTCAGGTGCGTCATTGGTGGAAAAAAATTCCTCCAACTCCTGTTCTATCCTCTTATTCACCTCGGGGTCTTGGATCAGGGAATCATTCAATTTCCACCCCCTCCCCATGGGGGGGCCTGATGTTATTTCTAATTGTGCTAACACTGGGGCATGATCTGAGAGGGAGGTTGATTTTATAGTCGTATTTTAAGAGAAGGTAGCCACTGATGCTCTATTAGTACGTAGTCTATTTTTGAGAATGACCCGTGTACTGGTGAAAACAATGTATAGTCTCGGGCTCCTAGGTGTCCGATCCTCCACGCATCCACAAGCTGGTATTCTAGTAATAGCTTCTTTATTTTATTCTGTCTCTGAGCTGATAAACGGGAAAGACTCCCCTAGTATCTACCCGTGGGTCTATACACATGTTGGGATCTCCCCCGACTATCAGTTTCCCTTCTTTAAATTCTGAACGTTTTTTAAGACTTTCCTTAAGAACCTATCTGGGTCTCTGGAGAATAAATGTTTGCTATAGTACAATCCATATTAAATAATTTCCCTTTCATAAAAAGGAATCTTCCTTCTGGGTCTGCTAACTGCTTCCTTACCACAAACACCGTGTTTTTGTCAAATCCTATAGCCACCCCACAAGAGAGCTTTGAGGTTGAGTCCCCGTAGTACCATGTAGGGAAGAACCGAGAGGACAGTTTGTTCCCTGAGGAATGCGTGATTTGTGTTTCCTGGAGGCAAGCGACATTTACCCCATAGCATTGTAGCTCCTTATTTACCGCAAACCTTTTCCCTGGAGAGTTTAGTCCTTTTACATTATAAGTTACAAAGTTTACTGTAGTCATAGTTCATATTGGGAGTGGCTGCCCCCTTTCTCTTTTCCCCTCCCCGGGGGTCACAAGGTCTTCTCCGGAGGAGAAAAAGAGGAGAAGAAAGGGGGGCCCAGAGAGAGAGAGAGAGACCCACAAGAGAGAGAAAAAAAAAAAAAGGAAGAGACCCCCCTACCCCCACCCAAAACCTCCACCCCCCACCCTGTTGGTGGGTGAACAATTTGTTCATTCCCCCCATCCTTCCCTTCCAACCCCCCTCCCCAATATCATGTTTATCCATGTGTGGGATCTCCGGCATCCTCCTTGATGTCGCTCGGTTCCCATATCTCCTGGGGGTCTGGATGCTCCTGCATCCTTGGTCCCATGCTTTCCCCCTGTCTCCCTCCCCTCCGCCGCTCCCCCGCCTTTTTCTTTTAATCATCTTATAAGTTGCCCATTTATTATAGCCTCCTCCAACCATACCTCCCCCCGGCTGCGAGTCCAGTGCATGCTGCCCACTGCCCATTATTCTCCTCCCACCCCGGCAGGGAAGGGGGTGAGAGATCCAATTTATTACAGAAGTCCCTTAGGTCTTCAGGGAATCTTAATACTGCACTGCGTCCATCTTTTTTTCCCTTTAAGGCAGGCTGGGAATCCCCACTGATATGTCACATTCAATGCACGCATTTGCTTTGTCAATGGTTTAAGAAGTCGTCTTCTTGCTAAAGTCTCTGCTGATAGGTCCGAGAATATTTGCAAATTGGTTCCATCATATGATATTCCCCCCCATCGTTCGTATTCCTTCCATAATTTTGGACTTCTCTTCCGCGTAATGGAACCTAGCTATCACATCTCTTGGGGTGTCATCTGTTTGGGTTTGATATCTTATAATTCTGTGCACCCTATTTTCAGTGTTTCCGCTGCTTCTCTCCCCAGGATAGGGTTAAACAGTTCTTGCATCACTTTTGTTAATTCGTAATTTTTGTATTTCTCTGGTATCCCTCTTATCCGTAGATTTTTTCGGCGACTGCGATTTTCTTGATCTTCCATTTTATAGGATAACCATCTGTTTTTTGCAACAATAACATCTGTTCATTCATTTCCTCCAGCCTTTGTTCGACTTTATCCATTCTTTCCTCTATTTCTTCAACTCGCCCGAGGACCTGCCCGATATCCGTTCTAACTGCCACAATTTCTGTTTTCAGTGATGCTTCTATTTTAGCAAGCATCTCTGCCATCATTTCTTTAACCAATTGTCCACCGCCCACTGTCAATTGACGGCGGGCGGAGGATACTCTCGTTCTGGGAGGACGTCATATGACGTCCTCCCTTTAAAACGAGCTAGAAGGCGCGCGCTTGCCGCCAGCGGCGCGCGCGCCCGCCGCGTTCACAAGGCCCCGGTGCGCGTGCCCGGCGGCCGCGATTGCCGCCGGGCACCCGCGATTGCCCGGGAAACGAGCAGGAAAGTGGGTCTCTGTGTGTAAACACAGAGATCCACGTCCTGTGAGGGAGAGGAGGCTGATGGTGTGTCCCTTGTACATAGGGACAACCATCGGTCACCTCCCCCAGTCAGTCACCTCCCCCCACAGTAAGAACACATTGAGGGAACATATTTAACCCCTTCCCTGCCAATCACATTTATACAGTAATCAATGCATTTTTATAGCAGGGATCGCTGTATAAATGTGAATGGTCCCAAAAATGTGTCAAAAGTGTCTGATGTGTCCGCCGCAATATCGCAGTCACAATAAAAAAAAAATCGCAGCTCGCCGCCATTACTAATAAAAAAATAAAAAATAAAAATGCTATAAATCTATCCCCTATTTTGTACACGCTATAACTTTTGCGCAAACCAATCAATACGCGCTTATTGCGATTTTTTTTTTACCAAAAATATGTAGAAGAATACGAATCGGCCTAAACTGAGGAAAATTTTATTTAAAAAAAAAAATGGGTATTTATTATAGCAAAAAGTTAAAAATTGTGTTTTTTTTCCAAACTGGACGCTCTTCTTTTGTTTATAGCGCAAAAAATAAAACCCGCAGAGGTGATCAAATACCACCAAAAGAAAGCTCTATTTGTGGGAAAAAAAGGACACAAATTTTGTTTGGGAGCCACGTCGCACGACCGCGCAATTGTCATTCAAAGTGTGACAGCGCTGAAAGCTGAAAAATGGCTTGGGCAGGAAGGGGGTTTTCGTGCACAGTAGGGAGGTGGTTAATTTGGGGGAGACTTGCCTGGACTCCCTGTGGTCCCGGGCCCTCTTCAGGCTCTGGGACCACCTCTTCTTTTTTCTTCTGATGGTCCCCATTTTTTGCCTTAGAGCTCCCTTGGGCACTACTCCCTTAATTTTTTGGTCGCGTTACGGGTGCCCCATTCGTTTTCCCTGCTTTTCTGAGCTTAGGGCTTCCATGCCCATTATCCGTCATGCTTGTTTCAGCTGTCATTTAACGCTGAATACCTCCTGGGCTCACGGTAGGTGGCGCCCCTTTCCCTGCTTTACCTGCCCTTCCTCTTGTACTCATACTAGTTCCAGAGCTTTCCAACTCTATGCCCTTATTATTATCAGTAATTTATCAGACAGAGCAGAGGAGCCGTGTATCGGGGTTTAGCAACAGTCTATCCACCAGCAGGGTAAAGCAGATTTCTCAATTTCGGCTAATAGGAAATATCACTCAGTACTCAACATTTAATTTGTCAAGAACACTCTCCCCAGATGGTAGTATTCATCCTGCAGTTACTGCTGACACTTATCCATGAAGTCTCTCCACTAATACAGCTGACTTAGATGATAACAGTATTACCCCACAGTCAATAGTGACATTAGCAGCAACTATCAGCTACCTTCATTTTTCCAGTCATTTGCAAATATTTTCTGGCAGCAATCAACCGCAGATGACCATGGCTGGGGAAAGAATCATGTAGCAACCATTTCATACACTTCAATTACAGTTTAGGTTATGCGTAGTGTACACAGTGTAAAAAAGTCATCTATCCACACTCAGGGTAATATATATTTCTCAGTTCACAGTCCCTGAACTCGACTTGGATAATTAGTATTGATTACCAGCAACAGTTGTCAGAGCTTAATATCATTCGCCAGAGGTAACATCACTCATCCATAGTGATTATTGGCATTTATCACAGCAAATTATCAGCCAATTATCTGCGAGGGCAGCAGGATTAGAAGATACCAGTATTAGTCAACAGTTAATGTTAATTTACAGTCAGTTGCAGAGTAGCCAGTTTAAGGGCAGTTATCCAAAGGGGCGGAAATTGTCAGCAGATGGCAGTAGAGATAGCAATAGCAAATAGCAAGTCACATAATGAAAAAAAAAAAAAATTCTCAGGTCGCTGCAAATACCCACGGTTCCTCCAGAAGTGGCTACAGTTCTCATAAGGGGGCAGAAGTCCTCTGTGAAATGATGGCCACTCTATACAGACAAATATAATTGCCGCCGTACTTTAATCAGCGGGGGAACCATTTAGTAGGTGTGGTACCCCACCAGTGGAAGAATACAGGATTCTCAACCAGGCAGGTTGAGGGGCTCCAGGGTATTTGCTTGTTTTGGAGGAAACTGGCTTTTCAGTTTCCTCATGATTTACTAAAGTCCACTTTGGGACCTGGAGCCTGGGGATTTCTTAGAGATCCGGGTGGGATGAATTCTCCAGTCCTGGATCAGGGTTTTGAGACTCACCGACACACTGATTGTTCAGGTGTGTGTGGGCCTGACAGTAGAGTCAGAACCAGCATTCTGGGCTCCACCCTCCCGACGAGTGCAGGTGTGCACTGGGGAAGCCATAGGGTGCATGTGTGCAGGTGTGCACAGTGGAAGCCAGAGACCCAAGTCTGAGGATCAAAGCAGTGAGGGGCTGCTATCTAAATGGATGGTCTTTGCAAGGGAACAGTCTGAAGGAGTCAGATGAGAGCCTGAAGTAGAAGGACTGAGCAGCACTGCAGTATGTATAAGCCAGGAGGCTGAATGTCATTTTGTTGATGAGGAGTGCTGAAACCCCTGCGAGGGAAACCTTTGATTTTGTTGTGAACTTCTTTTAATAAAAATGGGCAAACAAAGCCCTTAAAAAGAAGAACCAATGAGTGGCGGTGTCCTTCAAGCTCTACCTTTGATGCTAGTCCTTCACATAGGATATAGCGCCCGTCTATCCGCAAGCAGGGTGGATAACAGTGATCAACATTGGCTATCTGCGACAATCTGTCAGAGAGCAAGAGAAATTCTCACTAAATGGAAATAATCATCCACTGCGTTTGTTAGCTTTTATCAGCAAGACTTTATCAGCTGGCTTAGGCAGTCACAATGTTGGGCGACAGCTAACATTTAGCAAGCGTTAGCAAATAGCCCTTTGTTTATAGTCATTAACAAACATTCAGCAAACAATTATGGCCGGACAGAGAGGCTTCTCCACTTGTTTTAAACATCTATGGCAGTAGTTCCATTAATTTTAATAACAGTTCAATTGCGCAGTATATGCGTCATTTCGATTTGACTTTATTCAATCCTACCGCTTCCAGAGCGTTCAGTTCAGTTGAGATGTCCTGCTGCAGTCCAGCTCACAGATCCAGAACCCTTCCTCGGCTACTCAGCTTCTCAGAGGGAGAGCCCATCTTCCAGCTTCCAGGGCAGCCTTCTCGTCTTCCCCAGAGGACAGGTCCCTCTCAGGCAGCGTATGCTTCAAGGGCACTGTCAGGGGGGGCGGGTTGGTGGAGGGTGACCGCACTAGGCATCAGGGGATCCGAGGGAGAGTCGCGCAGGGGCCGCGGCTGCGATGAATGGCGTAGCCGTGCAAACCTCCACTTCTCCCTCTATCCCACACTCGTGGCTCGCTCTCCTCTCTCCCCGTGGCGGGAGCTTCAGGCGGGTGGGCGGAGACAAGGTTCCGGGGCTAGCACGAGCACTCCATCCCAGCTCCCTCCCTCTGTCTCACTGGAGCCATTTCTATGCAGGGTCAGGCAAAATCTGGATATAGTGGGGATAATAATCGGAGACCTACATAATAAGGTAGCCGTTTACGCGGATGACCTTTTATTCTCTCTCACTAAACAGTCTATATCCATGCCAAACCTTTTCAGAGAACTGGAACTATATGGTGCATGGTCTAATTTAAAAATTAATATGACCAAATCAGAGGCAATGGGAGTATCAATGTTGCCGACTCAAATCAATGGCTTAAAAATGTATTTCAATTTTAGATGGACCTATACGGGCCTTAAATACCTGGGCACGTTTATACCACCTAAATAATTGGATCAAACTTATGTGTTGAATTTTCCACCTCTACTATGTAGAGTGAGAAGTTTGCTTTCTAAATGGCACCAGGGCCCTTTCTCTTGGTTTGGTAGATCTAACATAATAAAAATTTCACTCTTGCCTAAATGTTCTTATCTTTTTCATACCTTACCCATTCATATACCCCCAGAGTTTTTTAAACAGATTAATGCGTTAATAACTGACTTTATTTGGGCACATAAAAGGCCCAGATTACAACGTTGTTTAATGCTCATGCCTAAACAATATGGAGGGATAGCGTTACCAGATTTGCAGAAATATCAGGCAGCTCATCTGGTGAGATCAATAGACTGGTGTAGGCATGCAAGTTTTAAAATATGGCCAAAGATAGAGCAATCACAATGTGAGGTCCCATTACGCCATGCGGTTTGGTGCTTTAGAGATCTTGGCTCTTCTCTCAAAAAGCACCCAACCTTGGGCCCTACTCTGCGTATTTGCGTGCTCAAACATGCTCTACTATGTTACTACCACTTGATAATTCCCCCCTGTATCCCATTGTTGGGAACCCACGTTTCCCTCCAGGATTACAGGAGGGACCATTTAGAAAACTCTTAGATAACTCCTAAGCCCTGTACACACGATGGACTTTTTTCATCGGACAAACCGATCGTGTATGGGCCCCATCGGTCTTTTTTCCATCGGTGTTTAAAAATAGAACATGTTTTAAATTTATCCGATGGTTAAAAAACCGATAACAAATTACTATCATCTGTGGGGAACTCCATCGGATAAAAACCCCACGCATGCTCAGAATCAAGTCGACGCATGCTCAGAAGCATTGAACTTCATTTTTCTCAGCTCATAGGAGTGTTTTACGTCACCACTTTTGGAACGGTCGGTTTTTTGACTGATGGTGTGTAGGCAAGACTGATGCAAGTCAGCTTCATCGGTTTTCCGATGGAAAAATCCATTGGTTTAAAAACCATAGGAAATCCGATCGTGTGTACAGGGCTTTAGTGTTATCAGGCCTTGCACTTTATACAAACAACGACAGGGCTGTGGCCCTCAATATATAAGCTAACCTCATCTAATGAGCGTTTCAGTCTTGACTTTTGGAGTGGAGCCCAGCTGCGACACTTTAACACCCTCCCACCCCCGGACAGATTCCAACGACCATTGACTCCCCTAGAACAAGTGTGTGAGGAGACGGGTCCTTGCTCCCACACACCTTCGCAAATGTATGCATTATTGGTTGCACCTCCCGACGAGTATGTCCCTTCTTATATTAGGAAATGGGAAAGGACATTAGAGAGGACGTTTACTCAGGCACAACACAAGCAGATTATAAATCTAGCGTTAAAATCCTCAATATCTACACAGGCTCAAGAAACAAATTTCAAAATCATGACAAGATGGTATCGCATGCCTTCACTGCTTAATAAATACTACCCGGCGATTTCAAATAAATGTTGGAGGTGTCAGGAGGAAAGAGGGACATATTTTCTGGTCCTGTCCAAGGCTGAAATTCTTCTGGAAGGAGGTACGGCGGATAGCACAGAAATTTACTGAGTATAACCTTCCGGAAGATCCAGCGCTATTCTTGTTACATGTCTCGAATATACAGAGGAAAAAATATGGTAAATCAATTTTGAGACATTTTTTTAACGCCGCTAGATCGTGCATTGCACGGCAGTGGAGAGACATGAGACCTCCAACAATCTCAGTATGGCTTACCCGGATTGAAGAGGTGAATAGGATGGAGGATTTGGTGTTATCTGCTCAAAATCTATATGAGAACTACTCAGAAACTTGGGCCCAATGGAAATTATTTAAAGTTTCAGAGGAAGGGAAGTCTTTTTCTACCCTGAGTTGGTGTCTACATCTCCCCTGCCAACGGTTTTAGACGCCCTGGAATGGGTATCCACCTTCCCCTCCCTTTTTTTTTCCTCATCTTATTCTTCTTTTGTTATGTTAATTTTACTTTCTAGGGCAGGTTGTACCTTAAATGTTATTCTATTCTTTATATTTTTTATAATAAAAATGGATTTGTGCTGGTCAGAGGGGCGTACTTTAGTGGGGTGTAGTAGGGTTTGGGTAAGGACCTATGTGTATAACCTGAAGTGGGCATGACCTTTGAGGTTGCTAATACATGGGTGGAAACTATGGTTGTATAACATTTTTTACCATTTAAAATACGCTAAAGCAGGGGTATGCAATTAGCGGACCTCCAGCTGTTGCCAAACTACAAGTCCCATCATGCCTCTGGGTGTCATGCTGGATGCTGTCAGTCTCGCTATGCCACATGGGACTTGTAGTTTGGCAACAGCTGGCGGTCCGCTAATTGCATATCCCTGCGCTAAAGCATTGATTGGTATAGATTGTATAGTGTGAGATGTATGTCACTGTACCATGGCCTTTGATTAAATAAAATTTTTGGGGAAAAAAAAAAAAAAAGGAAAGGGACTATGTAGCGGAAGTGGGGAGCAGGTACCTCTAAAAACTCAGTGCTCGGAAAATAGATATAAATAACACACTGCCCTACAAGAAGTTCATATACATTTACAGAGGTTGTCCAGATAAGTACAACAAAATCTGGGCAGGTGGCTTGCGTCTGCAGACACATGTACTGGTGGTTCATAGAGCCATAACCCCTCGCAGCGTGGAAACCCATGATTAGCATAGACAGAAGGTTTCCACCCAATTGAGATTCGCTGAGCACATGGGTAAACCTGTACGAGTTCCTGACTTGTATTTACATGTACAGAAGCCACATATCCTTGTTATATGCATTTCCACAGTATTGCCTTATAACCTGCAGAAATATGTTGAAACTGTAAATTGTTCAATAAAAAAAAACGTAAAATTTTTTTTTTTAAAACTCGTGCCCATTCTCCCTCCCCAACTGGTAGGGATGAGCCGAACACCCCCCTGTTCGGTTCGCACCAGAACCTGCGAACAGACAAAATGTTCGTGTAAACTTTAGAACCCTATTAAATACAATGGACTCGAACGTTCGAAATCTAAAGTGTTAATTATAAAGGCTAATATGCAAGTTATTGTCCTAAAAAGTGTTTGGGGACCTGGGTCCTGCCCCAGGGGACATGTATCAATTGCAAAAAGAAGTTTTAAAAACGGCCGTTTTTTCGGGAGCAGTGATTTTAATAATGCTTAAAATGAAAAAATAAAAGTGAAATATTCCTTTAAATTTCGTACCTGGGGGGTGTGTATGATATGCATGTAAAGTGGCGCATGTTTCCCGTGCTTAGAACTGTCCCTGCAAAAAATGTCATTTTTGAAAGAAAAAAATGCATTTAAAACTGACTCGCGGCTATTAATGAATTGTCGGCTCCCGGCAATACATACAAAAGTCATTGATAAAAAAAAAAAAAAAAAAAAGCGTGGGGGTTCCCCAGAATTCAATTACCAGGCCCTTCAGGTCTGGAATGGATATTAAGGGGAACCCCGCCGCAAATTTAAAAAAAAAATTGACGTGGGGTTCCCCCAAATATCCATACCAGGCCCTTCAGATCTGGCATGGATTTTAAGGGGAACTCCACGCCATTTTTTTTTAAATTTGGGGTGGAGTCCCCCTAAAAATCCATACCAGACCCCTTATCCGAGCACGCAACCTGGCCGGCCGCAGGGGAAAAGGGGGGGACGAGAGAGCGGCCCCCCCTCCCTCCTGAACCGTACCAGGCCACATGCCCTCAACATGGGCCTCATCCCCACAACCCTTGCCCGGTGGTTGTGGGGGGTCTGCGGGCGGGGGGCTTATTGGAATCTGGAAGACCCCTTTAACAAAGGGGACCCCCATATCCCACCCCCCCTATGTGAATTGGTAAGGGGTACATTGTACCCCTACCATTTCACGAAGAAAGCGTAAAAAAATGTTTAAAAAAAACACAAACACCTTGAAAAAGTCCTTTATTTAAAAAAAAAAAAAAAACATTCCAGCGGTGAAATCCAGTGTCCCGCGGCGATCCCGATGTCCAGCGCTGTCCTTCATTGGTTGTGCCTGAGCGGACCTGATGGGGAACTCCCTCTCAGTATTTTAATATACATGTATTACCAAAGCGGGGAACTTCCTTCACTATGTAAATTTAAATTACACAGTGAAGGAAGTTCCCCGCTCAAGCCAATGACGTAGGCGGGTCCGACATACCGAGGGGGCGGACCTGATGGGGAACTGCTCTCACTTTGGTAATACATGTATAGACCCGCCCCTTCTCATGTTCCGCTGAGCGGACCTGATGGGGAACTTTAGAAGGGGCGGGTCTATACATTTAAAATACTGAGAGGGAGTTCCCCATCAGGTGCGCTCAGGCACAACCAATGAAGGACAGCGCTGGACATCGGGATCGCCGTGGGACACTGGATTTCACCGCTGGAATGTTTATTTATTTTATTTATTTTTAATAAAGGACTTTTTCAAGGTGTTTGTGTGTTTTTTAAAAATTTTTTTACGCTTTCTTCGTGAAATGGTAGGAGTACCCCTTACCAATTCACATGGGGGGGGGCCGGGATCTGGGGGTTCCCTTTGTTAAAGGGGTCTTCCAGATTCCGATAAGCCCCCCGCCCGCAGACCCCCACAACCACCGGGCAAGGGTTGTGGGGATGAGGCCCTTGTCCCCATCAACATGGGGACATCCTCCCCATGTTGAGGGCATGTGGCTTGGTACGGTTCAGGAGGGAGGGAGGGGGGGCCGCTCTCTCATCCCCCCCCTTTTCCCCTGCGGCCGGCCAGGTTGCGTGCTCGGATAAGGGGTCTGGTATGGATTTTTAGGGGGACTCCACGCCATTTTTTTTTTAAATTTGGGGTGGAGTTTCCCTTAAAATCCATGCCAGATCTGAAGGGCCTGGTAATTGAATTCTGGGGAACCCCCACACTTTTTTTTTTTTTTTTATCAATGACTTTTGTATGTATTGCCGGGAGCCGACAATTCATTAATAGCCGCGAGTCAGTTTTAAATGCATTTTTTTCTTTCAAAAATGACATTTTTTGCAGGGACAGTTCTAAGCACGGGAAACATGCGCCACTTCACATGCATATCATACACACCCCCCAGGTACGAAATTTAAAGGAATATTTCACTTTTATTTTTTCATTTTAAGCATTATTAAAATCACTGCTCCCGAAAAAACGGCAGTTTTTAAAACTTCTTTTTGCATTGATACATGTCCCCTGGGGCAGGACCCCGGTCCCCAAACACTTTTTAGGACAATAACTTGCATATAAGCCTTTATAATTAGCACTTTAGATTTCTCCCATAGATTTTTCGAATTTGCCGCGAACACCCCAATTTGTTCGCTGTTCGGCGAACAGGCAATGTTCGAGTCGAACATGAGTTCGACTCGAACTCGAAGCTCATCCCTACCAACTGGGATGTCGTCCAGGGAAACCTGTAAAACAAATGCCCTGGGTATACAGTATATAGGAGACATAAACTGGACAAGCACTTTTGTGAACCCTTGGGGTGCAAGGAAGACCCAGAACAGCAGCACAACAAACTGGAAATGCTGGTCTCAGAAAAATGTAAGTGTTTGTGTGATGTGAAAATGGGAGTATGGAGATACTCATCTTGAATGTCTATTGATGCAAGAAATTCCCCCTTGTGGAAAGCAATAACCAAATCTCATAGATAACATCTGGAATTTTGGTACATAAAGAAATCTTTTTAGGGAATTGAATTGCGGTATTGGGTGGATGTATATGGTTTTGGCACTGTGAATAGGTTTGAATAAAAAACGTTCTACTGAAGGAACTGGTACAACCACTCCCTGAACTTGGTCATCAAATTTCCACTTCTTGGCCTAAAGCTGGCAGACAAAAAGGTAAAAACTGAGAAGCAGGGATAGAAAAGCAGAGTTAGTTCTTACTGGTAACTGTTTCCAGTAGTCTTCCAGGGCATCTCTTGAGAGGTGGAGCTCCTCCTCATACACAGGAAACACAAGGCGGTCTCTCAGGTCCCTGGTCAGTCATCCAAGAGAACCGAAGGCCGGAATCTGAAAGACATAAAACACAACACAATCCCCCAAGGTTAAATATTAGGGTGGGATTGTGCTGCCTTGGAAGACTACTGGAAACAGAGTTCCCGGTAAGAGCTAACTATGCTATTCCCCCAGTTGTATTCCAGGTCAGCCCTTGAGAGGATAACCAAGTACTCACCAGGCTAGGGTGAAACAATGGCATGGAGTATTTTCCTCCCAAAAGCCTGGTCCTGGCTGGATATCAGATCCAGTCTAATTCTGAACAAAGGTCGAAAATCTTAACCATGTTGCTACCCTGCAAATTTGCTCCGGGGTGGCTCCCGCCTTCACTGCTCACGAGGCTGCTGAAGCCCTTGTTGAATGAGCCCTTAGATCTTTTGGCGGTGTTATCTCCATAACTCCGTAGCATTCCAGTATAGCTGACTTGATCCATCTGACTAGCGTTTTCTTAGACACTTGCTTACCTTTTTGTTTTTCAGCGTACAGGATAAATAGCGCGTCTGATGCTCTGAACTCATTGGTAATTTCCAGGTACTGAAGAAGACATCTAACATCTAGGATTAGTTCTTGCTCTTTGCCATTTGCCGATGATCTACAAAAAGAAGGCAGTATTATATTCTGGTATTTATGAAAAGTTGACGGATCTGTTTAAAGGATGATTCGGTCATTATGAATTTTGAGAAAAGGCTCTGACAGACAGAGCCTGGATTTTCCCTATTCTACATGCTGTAGTAATAGCCACGAGGGAAACACTTGAGTGTCAGCAGGCGTAAAGATGTTTCTTGTAGAGTCTCAAAGGGACTTTTGATGATCCCCCTCAGTACCACCGACAGATCCTATGTGGGACATTTGTGTCTTGGGTGGTCTGTAATTAACCAATGCTCTGCAAAAATGAGAGACCAACGGGTCTTCTTCATTCTAGATTCACTGACAGCGCTGCTATCTAGACCTTCAGCGTACTGAGTGCTAGACCTTTATCAGCACCCTGCTGTAGGAATTCTAAGATGGTCAGTGTATCCATCTTTTGTCTATTCTCAGCGCACCAGCTGTTGAATTTTCTCCTGGTTTTTGGCTTCCTAGCACTCAGAAGCGTCGCCACGACTTTATCCGAGAGTCCTTTTGATAGGATGTCTACCTCTGTAACCGGGCCAACCCTTTTGAAGCTTTGTCTTAGGCCTGTTAGAGGTCCCTGACACAGGTTGTCCCTGTGAGGAAGTAGCCACAGCTCTTTTGCTGAGGAGCTGAGAGAACCTGGCTCTCTTGGGCCAATATCAGTATCAGTATTAGCTTTGTTTGTTTCTGTAGGAATTTCTTCACCACCCGAGGAATTTGATGCACTGGAGGGATGGCGTAGCACATTTTGAAATTCCACGGGTTTGAGTGAGTCAATCCCTAGAGGCCGGTCTTGCGGGTTTAGCAAGAAGAAACGCTTCACCTGGGTGTTTTTCCGGGATGCAAATAGATCTATATTTGGTATTCCACAGCGGGCTGCAAGTTCCCTGAACACCTCTGGGTGTAATACCCATTCCTCTTGGGAGATCTCTTGGCGTCTGAGGAAGTCTGCCACTTGATTGTTTTTTCCCCTTTAGGTGGACCGCTCCCAGCGACCGTAGATTCCCTTCTGCCCATCGACAGATCTAGATGGAGATGTGGCTTAAAGAGGCGCATCTCGTGCCCCCTTGTTTGTTTACATAAGCTACTGCCGTTGTCCGACAGGATCAGGGTGTGATGACTTAGTTGGTCTTGGAAGTGTTCTATGGCTTTTGCTATTGCTATAAGCTCCCTCCAATTTGAAGACGCCTGGGCTTCTTCCGGGGACCATCTCCCCTGAGCAGGTTACCCTGCCAGGTGGGCTCCCCATCCCCAACTGCTCGCGTCTGTGGTAAACTTCCGTGAGGTTGGGAAAGACCATGCCAGACCCTGGTTTAAAGGTGTGGCTCCTCCACCACCAAAGCGTCCTCTTCACGGAGGTTGGGAGTAAGAGCGTCCTGTCCAGATCCTCTTGTTGATTTTAGGAGAAAGACTTGTAGGGGCCTTAGATGATACTTGGCCCATTGTACTGCTGGTATCGTTGAGGTCAGTCCCAGAACCGACATCAGCTCCCTGATGGATATCGGGAGGTTGTTCTAGACAGAACTTACTCTCTTGACGAGGCCTTGAATCTTCTCCTCCGGTAGGGACGTCTTCAGCTCTCTACAGAGTTGAGCAGATATCCCAGAAACTGGATGTTCTGAGTGGGACACCGGTTGGATTTTTCGATGTTTAAAATTTAGCCTAAGGACTTCAGCCATAGTTGAGCTTCTGCCAGGTCGTTTTCCATCTGTACTTCTGACGGTGCTGCGATTAGTAGGTCACCTAGGTACGGTACTTCAGTCCTCTTTAACCTCAAAGGGGCCAGGGCTTCTGCTAGGACTTTGGTAAATATCCTCGGTGACGAGGGTAGCCCGAAAGGAAGAGCCCTGCTCTGGAAATGATACTCCTTTCCCTCTATCTCCACTGCCAACTTCAGGTATCTCTGGGACTCTTCTCGTATGGGAATGTGGAGATGGGCATCCCTGAGATTCATGGTCGCCATGAAAGTTCCTGGTTGCAGAATATTCTTGACTGAGAATTTGGATTCCATGTGGAATTTTTTGTACTGTATCACTTGGTTCAGTGGTTTTAGATTTAACATCAAAACTTCCTGGAAGGTTTCTTGATCACAAAAACGTGAGTAAAAATAGGATTTTTGTACTCACCGTAAAATCAGTTTCTCTGACGTCCATGGACTGACACAGCCTCTCTTACACTTTACACGTGGTTATGTCCCTGCTTGCAGGAGAAGACCTAGGCAGAACGTGAAATGTTATACATACATTCTAAAAAGCCAGAGCTGAACAGCCCCGCCGGACATAAGTTTTTTTTCTGCCTAGCAGAAGGAGAAGACGTGGCTCTCTCAGGAGCCAGTCTCCGGACCTACTTTAATTCCTTTTTTGGAATTTTTCTGGTTTTATTTTTGAGAACTTCTATCAACTGTCGGCTGGGCAACAGGTTGGGTACAAGATATCCTCGTAGTCTTCCCTGTCCGACCATCGAGCGTGCTGATCCTCGTCTTGTGTGCGTGAGACTCAGTTCACGACATGCCCCATGACTCCAGGGGTGGCCGGTGGGCTTTCATGCTCCGCGGTCCTCAAGATTGAACAGTCCTGCTGTATCTTTTGCGGTGGACCGGGCCGACAGCTACTCAGTACCGCACTGTGATAGTCCTGTCAGAAACACACCAGTGGGTCCCTCAGGGGACAGGCAACTAGTCTCTCCTGCCTGCAGGTGAGTACATGCTGTGTGTTTCTCTGTGTGGGGGATTTTCCCTGTCTCCCCCCGTTTTTTATTGTCACTCTGTCACCATTGCTGGCGCTGTGCTGTATGGGGTGCCTGGGGGTCATTCTGTCCCGGGGGGGGGCTCATGGCTGTTTGCATATCGCTGGGGCCTGGGCACTATTTGACGCCGTGTGTGTGTGGTGTTTTTGAATAAGATGGAAGACCGCCTTCCTCTGACTCCCTAACCCCTCTGGTTGACAGAGGCCCCGGTGGAATTTCTTGTTGAACTGGCATTTGGGCAATATGACTACTCACAATTGAGGAATGAAAAGACACAAACTCTTGTTTATCTGAAGGGATGAGGTCATCAAATTGACTCTTCCCTAACTAAACCATACATGGACATGCACAATAGTTTGTTCCAGGATTCCTTCAAGGAAGTCATGCAAGAGGCACACTTCTTAACAGAAAGCTTTGTTTTATCAGCAGCCTTGGTCTGTGTATATATATATATATATATATATATATATATATATATATATATATATAAAAAAAGACCAGTAGCAAGACAGCCAGTGCTCAACACACCAGAAACAGAGGAAAGGATGCACAATAATAAATCGCTATAAAAAGTTATTATGTAACAGCAGTCCACTGACCACTAGGAGGAGACCACACACTTCAGCCAGAGAGCATAGAACTGCTTACCTTGGAAAGATTAGGGCCAGTTGCCACCATCATTAGAGCCTCTGAAACATCCATCCTTGCTGAGGGCATAGCAGATCATTTGTGATCTTGAGATATAGTCTTGTCTAATCCATGCCACTGCAAGCAGCCAAAACTGGTAGCCCCAGTGTGGACCTGACCCCTCCCCTCCTGCATTCTAGCCGCTGGAACCAGAAGCCTCCATGCCCACTCAGAAGTTTTGCCCCCATCTGGAAATTACGCTAAAGGGCCTGTTTTGTTCATTAACTTTGTTGTCTGACTAGGTTTATCCCAAGTATGTTTGAAGCCATTTACTGTAAACTGTCTCACTACCTCTGCTGGTAGTTTATTCCAAGCATCAACTACCCTTTCAGTAAAATAATACTTTCTAAAGATTAGTTTTGAACTTCCCTCTAGTTGGTTTGAGGTCATGTCCCTGTGTTCTCGATTTGGGTTTTATATAAATAAATAAAAATAAAAAACACGCACACCTTCCTGAACCTTATTCACCCCCTTTGATGTATTTAAAGGTTTCAGTCATGTCTTCCCTTTCTTCCTCTAGACTGTACATATTAAAAGGGGTTATACCGGTGTCTGAATGGACACGAAGCTGCAGCTCGGGTGCCCCCATAGCAAGCTGCTTGCTGTGGGGGCACTCAACAGTAGGGAAGGGCCAGGAGCAGAAAAGAAGGACCCCACTGCACAGGAGGAGGCAAGTATACCATGTTTGGTTTAAAAAAATAAAAATAAAAATAAAAAAACCCTCGGCTTTACAATCACTTTAAATTCTTGAAGTCGGTCTCGATATGTTTTATCCCCAAAACCTTTTACCATTTTTGTTACCCTTCTCTGGACTAATTCTATCCTTTGGGGAGAATGAAAATTCTTTCAGGAGTGACCCAATCAT
This sequence comes from Rana muscosa, assembly GCA_029206835.1. Classification (NCBI taxonomy): domain Eukaryota; kingdom Metazoa; phylum Chordata; class Amphibia; order Anura; family Ranidae; genus Rana; species Rana muscosa. The sequence continues at coordinate 157,277,449 of CM055125.1, read as the reverse complement.
CAGACTGTCCATTCTATCAGTTCATGAATAGGAAAGATTTTGCAGGTCTTTGCACCCAAAAGGAGCATAGTGAGTTGGAGCAGAGTCCAGTTGCACAATGCCAAGGGTTCCCTAGCAAACATTTTTTGCCAGTGTCCAATCACCTGAAGGTAGCATCATATAATCCAGTTGTTCTCAACCTCAGTCCTCTAGCTAAGAGAAATTCCCAAAACATGGCCTGTTGGGGGTGCTTGAGGTTGTAAATGGTTTGAACTGATTATTAAATTCATGAAAAAAAAACAAAAAAAAAAAAAACACACAAGCCTTTGCATTGAAATGTAACCACTTTATTTCTCCTTGCCTAAATCCACATATCCATACTCCATTCTCAATGGGGAGGTAATTATCCTGAGAAATACAAGCTATACAAGAAAGACACACAAAAGGCAGCTCTTTTAAAGTTCATAACAAAAACTGTCTAAAAAGTGAAACTCCATAACAATTCAATACATTATAAATGCATTTGTCTATGACAGGTTCAAAGCTGTTCTATCTGAACCATTTACATCTGAAAAATTACAATAAATTAACAGATAGCAAAATACTCAAATAATGTGATATGTTCAAAAACAAACAAAAAGAAAAAAATTACACATCCATTAAACCCTTTTTCCCCTAAAAGTTAAAGTGGTCCCTTCAGTGGCAGTGGTAAACCTATAAGCAGAACCCTCAGTTAAGGAATATTGGCTCGGCTGCTTTTTTGTGCAGAGAAAAAGAGCACCTGTGGCTACACATGGCAGTGGCAGTCCAAAAATATTAAAGAGGCTTAATTAATGTGTCTGCTGGTACATTAGATACATTCATACAAACAAGTTCTTTGAAAAGTATGACTGCATTATGGTGTGCACGCAACAGGTGCACTTTAAGGACTTACCGGCTTTGATGCAACAAAATTACTGCAAAGGATGAATTCTGCTCACTAACAGTAGAAAAGCTTACAACTGAGTGTACAGTCTCATGCTAACAGATGTCAACAAGGTACCTCAAGAACCGTTTTCTTAAAAGAGCCCCAGTAAACAGAAGAGACAAATGCGAGTACAAAGCTCATTTACAAGTCTGTACTCACATCTTATCTTGTGCCATCTTAAGCTAAAGCAGCAATACGAAGATTGTTTCTGCATTACTGTAGCTGCAATTCAGAGACTGAAGTACTAACGACCGTAGTCGTCGCGCCACCCCCCCCCCCCCAACATTTAAACTTTGTTTGAATTAGACTAACAGATGTAGGGAGATTCCTTTGGCTCTCATTACTGCCACTTTGATACCTCAGGCCCACTGCTGCTAATGTAACCAAGCCATAATTCTACCTAGAGTATTAAAAATATTCAATCTGAGGAATTAAGGCCCCAGGGTGTTTATGCAATACTAAAAAAGGTGCTTATACATCAGCAAGCCTATACATCACCAAACTTGCACACTTGACCAGATCTTACAAAAGGTCAGATTTGTCTGGTGCCAAATCCAGCGTCCAGAATAAATAGTGGACAAACCGTTACAAGGGAACTATATATAAAACGACAAATGTTTTGTCAAGTGACCAAAATACCTTTGTAGACATTCCAGTAGTCACAGAAGCAGTCTACACTTGTCTGTGACCGATTAGGTATTGTGTGTAATATGCAGTAGGGCTGCGGAAATTAACGATTAATTGGTCGATTAATCGTTAATTTCTTTGACCGACCAAAATAATTTTGATTGAGGACGATCCGCGGAGTGAGCTCCGCGGTCTCGCCCATAGGAAAGGCCGCGGCCTAGTAGGGGCGCGCTGACGTCATCATCACCCGCCTGCTTGTGCTGTCTACTCTGTGGACGGGTCTGCCTGCTGTCTATTCTGGACAGAGTGGAAGTTGGAGATGTGGACATTACAGTATGGGGGGGGGGATGTGGACATTACAGTATGGGGGGAGATGTGGAAAATTGTAAAAACTGTATGTGCGTTATAATTAATCGAAATTAGTCGATCAATTAAAAAAAAAAATTGATTAATCGAACACGAAAATTTTAAATCAGTAACAGCCCTAATATGCAGTAATGATCAGCTGAGGTATTGACACCTTACCAGTTGGTAGTCCTTAGGATAACGATGGGCAGCCTGTGCTGATTAGCAAACAGGCAAACTCAACCAGCAAGATTCAGAGGACCGATACACATGACTAAAGCCACAGTTGGCTTTTAACCTGTTCCAGGACAAAACATTTTACAGAAATACAGCCTCCATATTCCAGCCAATTGGCAACATAACCTAGACTATATGTCCCATTTAAAGTACAAAAAAGCTGCTAGAACTCAGTTTCATACAGTGACAATACAAGACTTGTTTGTACATCTCCAATATACATATGACTTTAAATAAGCTTCAAAATAGACTCTTCCTAATAAATAGTTTAAGATCTTAAAAAGGAACATGTTCTGCGGCCTGCTGAACAAAATGTACAAAGCAGTTAAACACAATTAGCAGTTCTCCTTAGGAAAGTGCAAAGTATATCTAAATAGAGTCATTACTTTTTTACAGCAAAGGAAGACTAACTGTGGCTCCACTGAACTGCTGCTGAGCCACGCAAGGCATGGTGGGAGATTTAGATTGACAGCAGTTTGGGAGCATCAGCTAGAGTATCCCCGTTTACAGTATTTATATATCACATGTAAACCACAAACTATAAATGATAATCAAGAGCCAGGCCACTGGAACAAAATATAGATAACATTAGCAAATGTTACATCCATTAACTGATGGCCTATAAGCCAGCACTGCTGCAGTCCACATTGACTAACAGTGATCTTCATGTACAATACACAGAATTTCCAGTCTATACACAAAGATAAATCATTTGTAGTGGATTCAGCTCTTCATGACACCTGTGGCAGTCTTTTTCCCTACCTATCTTTGGAAACATTTGGTTTAGTAGTAATGATCTCATCTTAGACAGAGCTGAATACATCTTATAAGGACAGTACTGAAGTGTAAGAGCATGGCATATAGCAAAGTACATATAAATATACAAAAACTGTACAAACTTAAATGGAATTTATAACATGTCATTTGATTTCAGTTCCAAGATCATTTTTTTCACCTTATGTTCTTTGGCATTGCCAACTAAACCAGATTAGTATAAAACAGGACTACAGCCTTCAATGCCTTGGCTGTCAAAAGGGGTCCAGCATACTCAGGGCTTGAAGGCCAGGGATTAGTAATTCAACAGCCAAAAAAAAAAGCAGCAGGTTATCCATAACTACTCTAATGCCATAAGTTTCAATAACAGGTGCTTTTAAAGTGGAACTTCACTCAAATGTTAATGTGTTAATTAGGGTTGTCCCGATACCACTTTTTTAAGACCGAGTACAAGTACCGATACTTTTTTCTTTTTTGTCAAATAACGTTTATTTATACCAAGCAGTTCACGGATCGTAAAAAATACAGATACCAAAAGGTCAAAATGGACATTTGCCAAAAGATTTTTTTCAAGTACTCGCCGTTTTTTTATTTAATTTTCTACAATGCTTTCTTTTTTAAAGGGGGGGGGGCAGTGTCAGTGTGTTTCATTATTTTTTACAATACATTTTTCATTTTATACTTTTTTTTTATCAGCCGTTGGGGGGCTTTGGTGAAATATCAGGGGTTTAAAGAGACCTCTGACATCTCCCCTTTGAGACAGAGAAAGGGACTAAGGACACAGATTCCCCAGTCGTGCTGAAAATGAATGGAGAGAAGACAGCGGCTCCTCTTCATTCATAAACTGAAACATTGTAAACAAAATTTACGATGTTTCAGTTAGGTGAATGTACAGAGTCAGTTATTACTGACTCTACATTCCAAACAGTAAGGAGCCGGATTTACCAGCTCCTACCTCCGCTCTCCATCCTGACAGATTAAGGGGGTGGAGGAGGAGCACGGAGGGGTACAGCAGCACGGCGGGAGAGAGCAGCATGGAGGGGTGGAGGGAGACAGCAGCAAAACGGAGGGGGTTTGGAGGAGGATATGGGGACAATCAGCAGTGATCGTGTGTGGGGGAGTTACAAGCACCGATCACCACCGATTTTAAAACAGCTGAAAGCCGTGCGCGGGGGGGGGGGGGGGGGGAGAAGCGGAGAAACAACTTTTAAATCTATACAGCGGTGATCGGTGCTTGTAACTCCCCCACCGCACTGACTGTACAAGTATCGGGTGAAGCATCGGGAGCATTTGCCATTTGTCGGTATTGGGACAACCCTAGTCTTATATAGCACTTACCTACTCCCTGCAGATCTAGGTTCCCATCAGTGCTGTCTACATGTGTAAAGGCCTGAACAGTTGGGCTTGTAAATTTCTATGTCCCTGTGCAGCAGAGATCACACAGCAAAGCGCCAAGGCCTTCAGGAATGTTGCCAGCACTGGAGGTAGACCACTTAAGAAGCCTTTTCTCTAGGAAAGGTACGAATTTTGCCTCATTACTCTTTATTGATCATTGATCTATGCCAGACAGACTATTTCCATATGGTATGTTCAAATTTGAGTAAAGGTACACTTTAAAGATAGTTTTTTAATTGCAATATAAAAATGTGTAGAAGAATGCAGTCATGGATTATACAGCACATTCTTTAATATTCTGCATATAAAGGCAGATTTCCTTAAAAAAAAAAAAAAAAAAAAAAGTAACGGTGCCCCCCATATTGCACAAAAATGCTGTTTATCTCTATTGGTGTAACTGGATAAGTAAAGCAGGGTTTTTTTTTAATGGTGGGAAAGCAGAATGTAGAAACTAGAATTCATGAATTGTATAAAGGAATATATAAAAAAAAAAAAAAAAAAGTTTCCAAACACTGGCGTAGAACTTGCTCATAAAATAAGCTAAGGAATGAAAAAGTTAGCTCTGGTCTTGTGCCAAATCCAAGTGTCCGTACTGTGGAAGACAAAAACCATCACATTTAAGGGTACATACACAATGATATACCAAACACACTGCTCAGGGATCATATGTGTAAAGGTATTTAAAAAGACATGGGCCGAGAAATACTTGCGAGGAACAATGTCCAATATCATAACAATCTAGAACCAGATTTTGACTACACTGCTGAAAACCAAATAGGACTGTCTTTACACCAAATAAACCCAAATCTTTTAAAAATGCAGATTGTTTACAGGAATGTAACAGACTACAACATGGAAGAACCTGTTAATGCCCAAGTCTATAATTTGACAGTTTGATGTATATCACAGTTTTGAAAGCAGATGCAATACATCGGATAAAAGAAGAAAAAAGCATACGTGTATGTACCCTTAAATATTATAAACGTTCTACTTTATGCAGCTTTGATTTGGTATTGATTGTATGATCCAAAACAGGAGTGTTGGGTAGGGTGCATAGGTGGTTTGTTCAAATAAATACGTTTTGAGTAGTTCATTCTTCCGAATTTACGTGTGCGTCAGCGGTTTTACATTTAAGTGCAACTCAGGCAAAATAAATATACACATTTCTTTAGTTTTAACTACACAAACATCGCGGTCACAACCTTTCCCAAACAGACCCTTTATCCAGTCAAAAAAAAAATCTCCCTCGGTTCTTGAAAAGAAAAACCAAAACCAAAAATATATATATAAAAAAAAAAAAAAAAAAAACACACACGCCCCAAGTCCTCTGCAGCTTTATGTCCATTTTGTTGCTTCATTTCCCTCCATACATTCGCTCAATATCAGTTAAATAGTGATTTTTTAGTTCTTTCCTCTTCAGTTTAAAAGCATCTGTAACCAGGCCTGTTTCAGGGGTCCAAGGATCCGGGCTTAGTCGTACTTTGATTGGGATTTCAAAGCGTTCCAATTTCACTGCAACATAAGACAGACTAAGCTTAGAAAAGCAAACATACAAATGCTGTTTAAAATGATGCCAAGTTGATTCGGCCTACGGTCCTAAACTAAGAAACTCTTTGGGCTGAACCACGTAACCAAGTCAAACTATGCAAGTTTCCATCAAAGGCTTTAAAACTTTTTTTTAGCTTTGTCATAGTTTTTCTGTAATTGGGAAACAGGGATAACTTATAAGCAATATCTGCCAGAAAAGAGGATTTTTTTTTTTACCTTCTGTAAATGACATACCGGTACATTATCTTTGAAATACATTACAGAACAAAAGGCTGGAAGCTGTATCTGCAGAAGTTAGGACATCTGCCTGGTTGAACTTGGAGAAGGTATGAACTGGAGGCCAATTTGAAAAACCCAAACGGAGGCTTGATGTCAGAATACCCAGAAAAACACCCGCCCATCTGGTGGAGCGAGCACATAAAAGTGTGCTGGAGGGGTCTTCTCCTTTAAGCCATCCACAATCAACAGTCAATGTTGAAGGGGGATTGCTCCTGCGGAGCCATTGTGTTCTCCTAGCAGGGGGGCTGGGGGAGCCTTCCCTGCCTGGAAAAAGAGGAACTTCTTTTTTAAACTGGAAAAAGAGGAACTTCTTTTTTAAACTGTTTTAGTTTGAGAGAAGAAAAATATGCAGCAATTTTGAATAGTGACGCACTGAATTTTTTTTTTTTGGCACAACAAAAAGTGTCAATGACTGCTGAAAAACTCCCACGATTTTACCTTGCTTATGGTGTGTTTTTCATAGTTTTTTATTTTTTTTAATCCCGTAACCTATCAAAAACGCAACATGGGTGCATTTTTGATGCTTTCTTGCTGCATTTCAAGGGGGCGGTGCGATTTTGGTGCGGTTTGCCAAATATGCACCAAAAATGCAGCAAGCAGGATTTTTAAACACCGCTTCAAAAAGGTGCCAATAATGGCCAACAATAAATTCACATTAATTTAAATGTACGATATTAATTTAAAAAGTCAAATAGAATCCATTTATAAAAATATATAGTACATCCTGAATTTTTGGGTTTCGGTTTGTACCGCTTTGAAACCACAGATTGAACCCATAGGTCTGAAATGCCTGTGACACAGAAAAAGACAAACAGATGCCCCGTCACTCTTAGGATTAAAGGTGTCCCTTCATTGTGAAGAGAATTAGGGTTCACTCTGAATGTTTTTCAAGTCTTGAGGTAAAAGGAAGGTCTGAGTTTTGGCTTTGAAGATGAAATCTAAGATCGATGGGGAACTCTTTAACCACTTCCTTCCTGGCCTATTTGTAATATGGCGGGGCAGGAGTTCTTATTCTGCGTCGACATTTTACAACATATTCCCACTTGCACGCAGCGGTGCTATCTTATATCATCACTCTACCTACACAGCAAAAACAGAACTATTTGTACCAGGCCGCTGTGATTGGCCCAGGTACCATGTGATCGATGTGGCCAATCACATATTTCCAATAAATTGTCATAAATGGCTCTCATTTATGATTCACTTACTATTGTGATGCCAATCACAGCAGCCCTGTACCATGTACCAATCACAGCATCACAATAGTAAAGCCATACAGGACTGTTAATTATAGCAGTTGACTGCTTTTATCAGTCTT